>NQII01000593.1:128313-226728 GCA_002778355.1 Clitarchus hookeri
ATATACCTTATATAAACATAATTAAACACAATTTACATAATAAAACACAATTACCCTTGTACTTACATAATAAAACACCATTATATTAATATTAAATATAAGTATTGACTCGTAGCAGCCACTGCATTGCCAACTTGAAAATGTCACATGTCCCTGGCTGGCTATGTATGTGATGACTGTTTTGACACGCGATAATTATAGTATACATCAATACTGAATAAATACTAAACACTAATGCACTCGTGCCCACAAGCCTGTCTATGTGGTGTGTCTGGTGTGGGCACACTGCGGCAGTCAGTGGGCAAAAGGACTCGTGAACCTGCGGTTCACGTCATCCTCAAGCCAAAATGATCGATAGGCCGTGCTTTCGCAGGCCCTACACATACTGAGTGTCAGGATCAAGCCAACTTTTGCCCTTTTGCTCCACTTGAGGTTTCTGTCCTCGCTGAGCTGGCCTTAGGACACCTTCATTATAATTTGACAGATGTACCGCCCCAGTCAAACTCCCTGCCTGGTAGTGTCCTTGGATCGGATAACGCATGGGTATGTGCAACCCGAGCACACGCCACAATGCCACAAGGACGAAGGATGGCCTCGAGTTCCCTTGAACGCTTGATACCAGAAAAACTGGGATGAGGGGCATGAGAAGCCCAACATCACACGCTCCGCTCTTCCAAGTAAGTAAAGAAATGATGAAAGTAGTGGTATTTCACCGGCGACGGGGCGAACCCGTCTCCTACTCTACACCTCTCATGTCTCCTTACAGTGCCAGACTAGAGTCAAGCTCAACAGGGTCTTATTTCCCCACTGAGATTCCCAAGCCCGTTCCCTTGGCAGTGGTTTCGCTAGATAGTATATAGGGACAGAGGGAATCTCGTTAATCCATTCATGCGCATCACTAATTGGATGACGAGGCATTTGATTATTTCAGAATGTTCTCACGTTTTTGGCAATGATGCTTAAAATAATTTTAAGAAAAAAAACAGGGACACGACCCAACAAAACAACTTCGCACGACAAATTAAAATGAGTCATTGTTACTCCCGCAGTTTACCCGTGCTTGCTTGCATTTCTTCACCTTGACATTCAGAGCACTGGGCAGAAATCACATTCCGTCAACACCATCGGCACTCGGTCTGCTGATGACCAACACTATAAAACCGGCCTAAGCCACAAAAAATTAGATGAAGTAGGCATGCTGAGTTAAGCCCGGGATATTGTCACATGGGGCAGATGGTCGACCCCTTAGCACAAAAAAAAACAAAGAAAATTCTCTGGTATTACGATGTTACCATTAAAGTGAAAATTATTGCAGCAAAAGATGAAGGTGCCGAGGGGTCCACGTGGATTGAAATTCTTGTGCTGCCGGCCAACCCGAGTGCTGAAGTCACACTCAGCATCAAGGGATCGACTTCCACTAAGGGTGGCCGAAACTGGGGCCAAAATTTAGCGAAAAATTACATATGCCCTCTTACATCTAAACAAAGTTATACATAATAAAATTGCATGGCAAAAGACAGAATGGTGATGTATCCATATTTGATTAGATGTTAATTAAGTCTGTGAATGCGATGTCACAGGGTATATCACCAAACTAAAGAAACGTAATAAAGAATTTTGAGCCAGTGTAGGCAGTCTGCTATAATGAGGAGACACTTATGCCCTTTCATATAATAAAAATAATTAAATAGTTAAAATTGACAAAATGACTGTTTTAACAATGGCTATGCTACTTCCAGTNTTTCATATAATAAAAATAATTAAATAGTTAAAATTGACAAAATGACTGTTTTAACAATGGCTATGCTACTTCCAGTAAGTTTCGCCGATGGGCGAGTACAAGTGTTCCAACCTCGATTGGTTGGACGAGACCATTCCTAAAAGGGTTGTCGCTAGCCACGCTCGCTTTACAATTTAATAAAAAATTTACATTAAATTGACTGGCTATTTTGTTGAAAATACATTTGATGCCTTCGGAATTTAATTTCCCACAGTTTAACTACACATGTAATCACATAGCANTTTCATATAATAAAAATAATTAAATAGTTAAAATTGACAAAATGACTGTTTTAACAATGGCTATGCTACTTCCAGCAAGTTTCGCCGATGGGCGACTACAAGTGTTCCAACCTCGATTGGTTGGACGAGACCATTCCTAAAAGGGTTGTCGCTAGCCATGCTCGCTTTACAATTTAATAAAAAAATTACATTAAATTGACTGGTTATTTTGTTGAAAATACATTTGATGCCTTCGGAATTTAATTTCCCACAGTTTAACTACACATGTAATCACATAGCACTATTTCCCTGGCCAGTAGGCCGGTCAATGTCACACCATTCGGGAGGACAGCTGGCACAGTTACTTCTTGAGGTAAATAAAGCAAGACAGTCACTTGACTCATGTAGTACTCATGTAGTACATGACGACTAGGCGTGGGCGTTCTGTTCGTGCAGGCGCATTATATCGTGCTCGTGGCCTGGTGTTCGCTTCAGCCTGGTGTCGGCTAGGTGGTGCAAGTGACTGTGGAGGTGCAAGTGGTCATGAGAGAATACATGGATGCCTGGTTCACGTCACATGTCATTAAATTCTGCTGAAAGTTGCTGGTAATGTTGCAGGATATAAGAGTTGTTACACACAATATTTTATTTATAGTTTTACATTGTAGATTATACGAAAAATTCAAAAGTACCGAATTTCAGTAAAACATTTAAATATTTTTAATGACATTTCAAAACTGCAGAAGTTCATTATGCATAGTTGCTCACAAGGTACACTGTTTGATACATGAATTATAATGTGTGCATTATACCACAAAATTTCTGAATTGTTTGAAATTTTCAAATTGAAAAGTTGACTTTCACAGTTAACCAGAAGGGTGCAAATGTCATGAGTCCGAATTGTGTAAAACCAGAAAAGTTTTCAAAAACTTCTGAAATTTTGAAAAATGTTTTTAAAAGTTTGTACACAGCGACACAAGTAAAAGAACACTTCTCTCGGAAATTGTGAAAAGTTCGGTTNAATTTCTGAAATTTTGAAAAATGTTTTTAAAAGTTTGTACACAGCGACACAAGTAAAAGAACACTTCTCTCGGAAAATTGTGAAAAGTTCGGTTATATATATATGAAGGTTTGGAAAGTCAATGATTTCGAGATGGCTTTTCACAGCAACACCAGATTGTACAGTGTGATGNTATATATATGAAGGTTTGGAAAGTCAATGATTTCGAGATGGCTTTTCACAGCAACACCAGATTGTACAGTGTGATGGGTGTTAATATTGTGCTTAAAATGTTCTTGAAAACTTATTTCAGTTTTGACTTTCAAAAAACACTTGAGAGATTTTGACATTTTTCTAAAAACAGCTTTTTGTCACACTGGAAGGGTGCCAGGTGAAGTTATGGGTTTTCCAGGAAGGGGAGGAGGAGGCAATGTAGTAGGGGCACAATGTATTATGCATATTTCTGGTAAAACTATTGCTCGTTCAAAAGATAGATTGAAGTATTTGCTTAAAAGCTGCTCACGAAGTTCTTGAGTGTCATGACGGTCGACCACCCAGGTAGTCATTATTGCCCTGTTTCTCCATGTATATTTGTAGAAAATTTGCTAGCGGTTCCGAACAGTAGGCGGCTTGTAATGCTCCTATAGTCCAGTTCATATATGAAGGCCACATTCTTGACAGTTGTCGATCGCACCACCAATGGTTACTATTCGTTTATGTATCCATTCACCTTCAAATGGTGCGTCAAGTGAAGGAGCTGCTTCGTGCAGCAATTGGTAAACTATTTGGGTGGCGTGGCAGGCGGCAAGAGAGGCCTCGAAACGGAGTTTGGAGGGCGTGTGTAGAGTCGTTTATAAATGCTGCACACGAAATATAAGGTACTTTAAAAATTATGCAGAGCTTGCGAAAAATAAAACTATTGGTATATGTTCGTAAATTTGTATATGTCACACGCAGAACGCCTTTTTATTTGGGGCTGGTAATGCTTCAGGAAAAATCTTATAGTTAGCACGCACATCCTGTCCGAAGCGAAGTCTGAGCTTCTTATTTTGCTCACTGGATAGCATGTATTTTAATTTAACTGTTCTTGTGTTACTGGCTTGGAATGACATGAATTAAAAATACATTTCGTCAAATTATTATAAATAATAATTCAACCATATTATGAAATATTTCTGTATGCTTTTGGAATTAATATCAAACATGTAAGGAAAGCCAGATTGGTGAGGGGGGATAAGATGTGAAAAAAGATCTTGAAATTACGTTTCGTTTGTATACAGATCGTTTTAATGTATCTTTAATTTTGAACACCTATACATTTCTCCTTTTGCACGAAGTTTAGTCTCTAACACTAAAAACCGCTGCTTTATGCTTTATGACCACGTAAAATAAAATGTATAAATTAATCTAGTAACTCATTTGTATCCACATATTTCGTTCTTGACTGATGTGTGCTGGCAGTGCATTCAGAATAGCCAACATAACATTAATTTTCGTTTGTTCATGCATTAGCTGATAAAGGTTTTGTGAATGGCACGTTGTTTGTTTGGAATCCATCAGATTGACACTCACTGACTGTCAGAATCTGGCCAACTTATATGGAATTAAGTATAACACCGACACATACAAATAGTAGTGGACTTGCACAATACAAAATACTTATACACAACTCTGTGTGAAGTTGATAAGACCTGTCCAAGTTCCAATAAAAACAGAATAAATGGTACATATTAACGTGATGTGAACCATGCATCCATGAGCTCCTTCTACCCACTCTGACCACTGCAGTC
Organism: Clitarchus hookeri; assembly: GCA_002778355.1. Taxonomy (NCBI): domain Eukaryota; kingdom Metazoa; phylum Arthropoda; class Insecta; order Phasmatodea; family Phasmatidae; genus Clitarchus; species Clitarchus hookeri. Next base: position 133,105 of record NQII01000593.1, read on the forward strand.
ACATCAGCTGCACCAGATGCACCAGGCCGCACCAGCAATATCAAGAGAAGAGTGGGTAGTGCAGGTTGACAAGAACAGAACTTGCACCTTCTTACCAACAGGTACTACGGACTGAAGAGGTCATCCTACTTTGTTTATGACAAGAGGTAACTCTTCTAATATATTAGTAAGCGATCCGAAATGGTGTTTACTCGAAAGCCACAGCTGTTGGGCGCATGGGCCATTAGTCGTTACGTCGTAGCAGCTCGCGCAGTGACATACGATGTAATGCACCACCAAGTGGCATCAACTGGCCTGTAGGCCGAAGCTTGAGTGCTAAGTGCCCCAAAGTGCGATCAATAGAGCGCAACATTTTTCTACACTTTCCTACAAACTTTATCTCATTCAAAGCTACAGTCAGGGGTGGGTTTGATTGTACTAAGAGCCATCGAGCAATGCAAACCCAAACCCCTTTGCCCAGGTGGACTCGTCCATCCCTTCAGGAAACAGCCACCTGGCAACACTGTAGCCAGTGAAATACAAACACATCACAGGAAGTGTAATACAGACACTTTTCACAAGAAAGCATAAAAGTGTATTCAATGTCTATATATAAGAGGGTAATTGTGTTTAGGGAAACTGCCTATAAAGGCCGTCATCATAGTAACTTTTGATTTAGTGCGGTGACATTCCCTGTAAACTTCTCAACATCAACCTTAAGATACATTTATTAATCAACGGGGGTGTCACCAATGGATTTCACATCATTTATATCATTTATCACCATTGCAATAATGTGACAGTGCATATGTCATGTTTTTAACATTCGGTGTTTGACATCTGTTCACGCAGCGTGTTGCAGAAGCCAATGCCATTCGCCCAGTTCACTTCAGCACACGAACCACCAGCAGTATGGTCGTACGCTCCGCGAGCCCCCTCAGTACCACCATTTAGGCTGATATCACTTCATTGCAATAGCAATTTAATTAACCGGAACATTTGATGTCTTTCTGTACTGAGGGGAGAACCACCTGCACTCTCACCAGAGAGTTTAATGCTACCATGTATTAGCATAATCACCACACTGAATAAGGTCATTTTCACGCTAAGGTCACTGGCGGGCCATAAGTGTTAGTTCCATTTCCTTTGTTATTATTTTGTCCACTTCTGGAACATGTAATCAAGTATGTGAGTAAACNCCATAAGTGTTAGTTCCATTTCCTTTGTTATTATTTTGTCCACTTCTGGAACATGTAATCAAGTATGTGAGTAAACAGCTGTACAAAATTCAGTGAGTGTTGATTCATTGTACTCCGGAACACTTAGGGCGCTACAACCCTTGTAGTACCATCCACGATTTTTCTGAGATATTTCAGGCGTACGAGACGGCCTACAGTTACACCACAAGGTTAACGTGTGAAAGTAGTGTAACATGAAGTGCGTGACAACTTCATCTTAAACTGACGGAGGCATCCAGGGCCTTCTGGGTCGTCAACCGAACAACCCACATCACTAACTCTCCGCTGAGTTTTGGCGCCAGGTAATTCTACACTCAACCAGCCCTGGGTCACCTCGACTATGTCAAACCTCATGCCAACTCCTGGACTCACCCCACAATGTATGTGACTTATCGTTAATGCATTATTGTGTGCCTACCTAGACAAGTATGAAGGCCCCTCATACACCACTAAGACTGTTAAAGGCTATCTCACACACTAGAAATGCAGTAGGTTAATGGATTACTTGGTTGGTGCAGTGGCGCTGTGGGTAGAAGACCCATTTTGGTAATACGGCCGTGAAGTGGCCTGTAGCGAAATAAAACACACGTTTTCACTTATTGGNGGGTAGAAGACCCATTTTGGTAATACGGCCGTGAAGTGGCCTGTAGCGAAATAAAACACACGTTTTCACTTATTGGCTTTACTCACTGTTAAACCCTCCGAAGAGGTACATACAACTTCCCAGTGGCTTTGGCGTACTGGCAGCTTACACTGTAAAAATTGGTATGCTGCTGATGGAAGTTACGAGAACTAAAAGTCCCAGTCTGTTTGAGCTAACTAGACCAGGGAGTGGCGCTGGCTCTAGGTTGCGAAAGCAATAATTATGTTCCACACAAAATACGATTTAACTATGATAAATTACATGATTATCGGCACAAAACGATGGAGGCCCAAGGACATGTGGCACATGAGCACCCCCGGTAAGCGCTACAGACCAACTAACTAACATGGCAGAGACCTACCGAGACCCCAGCTCAAAAGTGTGCAAAAGAAAAATATATGATACTTACAAGAAAATAAGCAACTTCAATTACTCTCACTTACATATAAATAGAAANTGTGCAAAAGAAAAATATATGATACTTACAAGAAAATAAGCAACTTCAATTACTCTCACTTACATATAAATAGAAAACATATGAGCACTTGATTGTTAGTTTATGTCAGTTGAAAACCCAAAAACCCTAGGTTAGTTTAAAAATGTAAAATAGTGATTTTCCCATCGTGGGGTTAGGTTCTGTTAGGTTAGGTGGGCACATATTAAGAAATTAGTCGTACGTTAATGCCTCTAGTANCCCATCGTGGGGTTAGGTTCTGTTAGGTTAGGTGGGCACATATTAAGAAATTAGTCGTACGTTAATGCCTCTAGTATATTCGTGTTCTGCATAATTAGTAGAGTGGAAATATAGAACTTTATGGGGAAAGACATGTCTCTACATATTATTTCATTATGCTATATACCAATTGAAGATGTACTCACCTAGGTAGGCAGTGGATAAAGTTGTCCTGCTTCGAGTAGGAAATGGTGTAGAAGTTGGCGTTCGTCGGGGTACCAGCGACGAAACATAAACCATGTGTCTTGCGGAAATGATTTTTGAAAATTGCAAAGCACCTTCTTGTATTTCTTACCGACACGGGTTCTAACAGACCATTAACAGCGAAATAATTCGCTGTCCTCCACCAATTCAATTGCCGTCGTGCATTTGTCGCACCTTACCACATTTGACAGTACCCCGTGATTTACAAAAAAAGTCAAACAAAAGTGACCAAACCATCGTTAATTCTGAAAATTCGAATNAAAAAAAGTCAAACAAAAGTGACCAAACCATCGTTAATTCTGAAAATTCGAATATGTCCAGGCTACACCCTCCACATAGGCATCTATCACGCACAGAACCTCTCGCACTAGCACTCTCCAGTCTTCAATCACAAGTCTTCACTCGGTAGGATTCGAACAACGCACACGAACGGAGCAACGCCTAACTCACCGTGATCCGCACTTGTGGCCAGACACTGGCATTCCTACGTACGGCGCGTGATGACATCTGCGTGCTCTAGATTGCGTGAAATATGCAATGTGCAGCCATTATTAATAGTGGTAGACGTTAATAGACGTAAACAAACATTTTTCAAAATTTATTTAAATATGTTCTAATTATTTTAACATTACGCTTTCTTGAATATGAACAAGGTAAGCTGTGCAGAACCCATTAATGCAACTNTATGTCCAGGCTACACCCTCCACATAGGCATCTATCACGCACAGAACCTCTCGCACTAGCACTCTCCAGTCTTCACTCGGTAGGATTCTAACAACGCACACGAACGGAGCAACACCTAACTCACCGTGATCCACACTTGTGGCCAGACACTGGCATTCCTACGTACGGCGCGTGATGACATCTGCGTGCTCTAGATTGCGTGAAATATGCAATGTGCAGCCATTATTAATAGTGGTAGACGTTAATAGACGTAAACAAACATTTTTCAAAATTTATTTAATTATGTTCTAATTATTTTAACATTACGCTTTCTTGAATATGAACAAGGTAAGCTGTGCAGAACCCATTAATGCAACTTTTGTTGGTCTAGGACGATTCGTTCAGAAACGTAAACAAACTTGCTAAATAGTTATTTCGCAATTTTGTTCAATTTTTTAAAACATGTTTTACTTATTTAAAAACTACGCCCCTAGTATATTCATGTTCTACGTGATTAGTAGAGTGGAAATATACCACTTTTTGGGTTTTTTTTTTTTTACAGAAAAGCCCCTAAATTTAATAATTACCGTTCTAGCTTGGGTGGGATAGACGAGTCCATCCCTGAAAAGGGGTGTGGATAGCCATGCTTGTTTAAGGTTTTAATAAAGAAATTAATTTAATTTATTTGGCTGCTGCTTTTTTAACAGTGTGTATTGCTTCGGGATTTTATTCCCCAGTATTTAACCTCACTTGGCATCACCTAACACTGATATCCCAGCCAGCAAGCCGGTCAACATCACGCAGGTGGTAAGGACGCCGGAGGTTGCGGCGGAGGCTNTAACACTGATATCCCAGCCAGCAAGCCGGTCAACATCACGCAGGTGGTAAGGACGCCGGAGGTTGCGGCGGAGGCTGCACCGACGTTCCCTCAAATTACCGGGGCGCCTGACAGCTGTGGCTTTAGAGGACACCGTGTTGGACCGCTTGTTATTTTCCCTCAATAGCTACCACTTGAGGTAAATAAAGCAAAATGGTCCCTTGAGTCACGTAGTACATGACGACGAGGTGATTGTGTTCAGTTCTCGCCGACCCACACTGACGCACTCGCGGCCTAGTGTTCACTTCGGCCTGGTGTCGTCTAGGTAGTGTAAGTGACTGTGGAGGTGTAAGTTATCACGATAGCTCACATGGATATGTGGTTACGTCAAATGAAGTGATGCAGGAATTTAACAAAAATTTCACTGTTGGACCAACTACTCACATAAGCAGTTCNTGGTTACGTCAAATGAAGTGATGCAGGAATTTAACAAAAATTTCACTGTTGGACCAACTACTCACATAAGCAGTTCCAAAACTTTCAGGTGGAGTGCATTTTATCATTTTATCCTTGAAATGAACACATGGGAACCAAATGCCGGTGGTATGGAGTTGCCTATAGCATTTACTGCTGCTATCNTTTTATCCTTGAAATGAACACGTGGGAACCAAATGCCGGTGGTATGGAGTTGCCTATAGCATTTACTGCTGCTATCATTGTGACCTTTGTACCCCGTTCACCAGAAGTCATGCTTCCAACCTGTTTAACACCTTTTGGAGAAATCAGCTGTCCAGGACTGTACACTTACGCCAATCCTGTTTTGTCTGTTTNAATCAGCTGTCCAGGACTGTACACTTACGTCACTCCTGTTTTGCATGTGTGTGAAATTCTGTTGGGAGCGAACATTTCCCTTTATTGAATGCCCTTCAATTTTTCTAAATATACTGAGACATTCGTCACATTAAAACTGGTCGAACGAGAAAGGCTGGTAACTTGTGGTTTTCTCAGTGACAAGGAAGGATAGTAGAACAAAATTCATCATACCATTGCTTTCCAGCCATGCTATCCCTATCCCAATGTACGGGGTATTTATTTTTATTAACCTGGGTTAACTTAAAGGCTAAACATCTGAACTACATTCGTGACAGTCCGTAATGCATGCTGCATGCTTGCGTAAGGTAATCAATGAGAAAATTTTTTTCTTCATCCCTAAAAACACGAGACAAATAATTTTTTTGGAATATAAGTGATTGTTTTATTACCTGACTGCCTATGTAAACTGATGTGACGATACGAGATGCTTTTAGGAATTTTAATTTCCAAAGCAGCTTTCCTTAGTGTCCAGTTTTCTTTCAAAACAAGATTTACAGCAGCTGTGACAGCCATTTGGTCCTGTTTAACCCTTTTTACATTCTTCTTACTTTTTGGCATAACTAAGTATAAATAAAAAGAAATTAACTTTGATATTTACCATCTAAAATTTCAGTCTTATATCATGGGACATGCCTCTTAATATTGTCCAAAGGTGCATGACATTACACAGAACCACAAAAAAATTCATGTATGTGAAAAGGTTATGTTTACATTCATGGTAACTATCGAATTTAATAGTCCACTTTTAAATGAAAATAAAGTGGGGTTAAATTTACGACAGCAGAGTTCATACTTTCATCAAAAAAAATTACTAAAACAATTAATTGAACATTGCCGTTAAAATAAACAATACTACTGTTTTATTTTTTGCGTTTTTGTGTTTGATATTCATTAAAAGAAATTTTAACATTANGTTAAAATAAACAATACTACTGTTTTATTTTTTGCGTTTTTGTGTTTGATATTCATTAAAAGAAATTTTAACATTAGGGGAAAAGTTCGTATCTTGGGACAGCATGCACCTTGACATACGTGATCAGTAGAGCTATCTGGTGGTTGGAAGTGTAACCTGAATGTTGGAGAAGTTGAAGAGTTTATCAAGAAGGCCATGCATTGTGAAACCATATCATTGGTGAATCATTAATTATTCTATGCTGTCACATTGTAACTGGGTCATAAATAATTATTTACGTTGCTTTTTGGGAAAATATGTTTAAATCTCTGTTAATATCACATAAAACCTAACTGTAATGCAAATATTTCGGCGATAGTAGTTGTAATGGTTAAGGTGTAAGGAAAGGCGATCATGTCAACTGCATCCCGTAAAGACGAAATAAATAAAATAACATCTATCTTTACCTCATACAACAGAAATCACTGCTGCTTCAATACTGTTTACAAATGCTTATTCATCTGATCGAATTAATTGTTTATTATTGATTTTACCTTATTTTCAAGTAGACATAATTAGGGTGTATTTTAATCTATAATAATTGCCATTTCATTCAGTCCAAATCATATAGAGAGCAAAAAATAATTTACAGCAGATGGAAATTCTTGTTACATGATTTTTTTGCCTAACCATATTCTTTGCCTCAAAACTTGCATGTCAAGAACAATGTACCTGAATAACAGTGTCATGACCAGCCTCACAAATACAAATAATCCATTAAGGAATTTATTTACATTATTAGTATCTGAGCATAGCTGTGTTCATGATAAGATGGATTACCTAAATTATTTAAATAGAAAAGCTTAATAAAAAGTATTATGTGGACTATAATACTAAGTTTTAAAATCTAATACATTTTTTATTGCTATGGTGTAACTATTTCCTTTTATATTACACACCAGAATGTAATAGAAAAAGTACTACTACAAATAATTACCTGTTTACAGAAATAAGAAATGGCAATTATACACTAAAATGAGTTAAACTCAGAATTCAAGATACCAAAACAAATTTAATAATTTCCTGTCATTCTAGTAAGATATTGCGCATGGGTTCTAGATCAAACTTGCAGGTGCGCCTCACACTAATTACCTCCCTTCTCAGCTATCTATTGCTACTTGATGAGAGTGTTAAGTGCGGAAGGGGAGGATAGTTCCATTGGCAACACTGCGGACATGCAACAATATTCAGCACATACTATCGCATGAAGAATTACAAAACGCCAAAATTTTCGCCAACTTTCTTCCAGCCGTCAATGGTATATTTATGCTTTCTCCTTATTACAACTCTTCATNAACGCCAAAATTTTCGCCAACTTTCTTCCAGCCGTCAATGGTATATTTATGCTTTCTCCTTATTACAACTCTTCATTACCAAAAACATTATTAAAATTTCATTTGTATGTATACTTACACAAAGTTGAAATACTACATGAAGATCTTAATTTCAATTAAAATTTCAAAATAATAATTCTGTCNAACGCCAAAATTTTCGCCAACTTTCTTCCAGCCGTCAATGGTATATTTATGCTTTCTCCTTATTACAACTCTTCACTACCAAAAACATTATTAAAATTTCATTTGAATGTATACTTACACAAAGTTGAAATACTACATGAAGATCTTAATTTCAATTAAAATTTCAAAATAATAATTCTGTCTGTAGTCACTATTTCACGGAAACATAAATTAGAGCATTTTCGGTATTGGAAAGAATTTAAATAGCTTTCTCCAAGGTTCAAATAATGTAATCCAAACCAAAAATAGTTTTCAACAAACAAATTTTACTATACATTTACTTTTTAAAATTGTAACTGGTTTGGAGATAATGAGTGAAAGTGACTTCTTCCTATTCTTCTGTTTAACTGTTATGCCCAATCATCTTACAGTGCCTATTTCTAAAAGTAGGATCCTTTAACTTTTTAATCATATTATATTTACGTTTCCACATGTCAAACTCCTTTTTCTCTCATTTTATTTAGATTTCGACAGTCGGGGCCACGATGGTGTAGTGATCAGAGTACTCACCTCCCACTTATGTGAACGGGGTTCGATTTCCTGCTGGGTCGTTCCTCGAGTTTTGCATGTGGGAATCATGCCAGGCGATGCCACTGGTCGGGAGGTTTTCTCTAGGATCTCCCATTTTCCCCATCCTTGCATTCTGGCGCTGCTCCATACATCGCTTCACCCTCTTCAGCTCTCAAGACCTCGATGTACAATGCTTAATATTATGTTAGAGATACATATTGTCAAACTAAATGTACATGTCTGTAATAATAAATTTAAAGAATTTGTTTGAGCTTTCTTTTAGTCAGAGATTGCCTTCTGCTGTACTTAAAGCTGGATGTGTGGACTTGAGTGTATAAAATTTATTAATTTAGTGTCGCATCACATTTGCCAACTGCTTTCCTTTCTGTTTACAATGTTGTATGGGCTGTTCATGGTTAGCTAAGCATTCATGTATTCAACCTTAAAAAAAATGCTGCCCCTACCTGGATGTAGGTATTTTAACCAGCACACTGACTGGAGTGCACCCAGTTAAGTTGGTAACAACAGAGGTAAAGAAGTTCCAAGTCTTAACATTGAATTTTAAGTGTTAGGTAAATATTTGTGAATACTGAAATTATTTATTTTGCTGCGTGTATTCTTTATTTATACAGCATGTTCGGGAATTGGTGGTCATAAATTAAATGGGTGATAGATAATGCAAAAACAATCATATTGTGTCACGGAACATGTGTCCGGTAATGCCACCCTGCAAAGGTGCAGGCTTAAACAAACATAAGCGCACACCTAGGCGCCAATCCAGTGGCTGAGAGGAGGGGCGATGCAGTGCAGTGAAGTATCACGCTCAGGGGGAAGGGGCAAAGAGCAGATGTTTGCAGTTCGAGAGGCGCACTAGCAACAGGCAGTCCGGTGTACAGCACAGTGGATGGGTGGTTGTTGTTCGTTTACGTGTTTGGCTTTGGACGATTAGTAGAGTTGACAGTTTAATGTGTGCAGGTTTGTGATTACGGATTTGGCGAACAACGCCATGGAAGCATTTACATGCGCTGAGATGGATGATGTGCTCTTGGTGTACGGGGAGGCCAGAGGAAATGCAGTAGAAGTAGTGTGCATTTACCAAGGGTGCTATCCCAACAGACGTGTACCAGATAGGCGGACCTTCATACATCTCGACCAGCAAACTGCCTGACAGTGGGGGCCTGATTCCACGAAGAGTGGATGCCGGCACCAGGAGAACTGTCAGAACGCCACATTTCGAGGGAGCTGTCCTGGAGCATGTGGCCTAACAGTTATCAATTAGCACTTGAGCCATAGCGCACAACATGGCTGTTAGTAACAGCACTATGTGGGAGGTTTTACACGAACAGCTGTTGCACCCTCACCACCGTCAAACAATGCAGGCGTTGGGGCCAGCCGACTTCCAGCAACGTGTGGCGTTTTGCCAGTGGTTTATCGTGCAAGGTCAAGACGCTCTCTTCACATGTTTACTTGCGACGGTGTGTTTAACAGCTGAAACAACCACGTGTGGAGTGAGGACAATCCGCACGCAACTCACATCACCGCTCACCAGCGGTGGTTTGAGGTAAATCTGTGGGTGATTGGGGCACATATCCTTCCCCCGCGACTCAATAGTAATTCTCACCTCCGTTTTCTTCAACACATCCTCCCGGGGCTATTAGAAGATGTGCCACTAGCTGTGAGGAACAACATGCGGTTTCTGCATTATGGTGCCACAGCCAACTTCACGCACGCTGTGCGACAGCATCTTGACACCTTTCCTGGACGAGGCGTGGTGGACCGGCCACTTGGTCCCCTCATTCATCGGACATAACACCCCTGGACTTCTTTTTGTGGAGCTACATTAAAAGCCAAGTCTACGTCACGCCGGTTGAGATGGAGGTGGAATTACACCAACGCATAACGGCGGCTTGTGAACAGCTGCGCGATGCGCCATGAGTGTTCACAAGAGCGCGAGACAACTTTCTTCAGTGGTGTAAAGCCTCCGTTGAGGTTGGTAGACAGCACTTCAAACATCTGTTGTGAAGGCGGCCCACTGGGTTGGCGCCTAGGTGCACACGGAATTCAAATGTGCACGCTTATGTTTGCACCTGCACCTTTGCAGGGTGGCATTTCCGGACACATGTTCCTTGACACAATATGCTTGTTTTCGCTTTATCCATTACCCATTCAATTTACTACCACCAATTCCCGAACATGCTGTATAAATGTACGAGTGAGCAAATTTGTTAAGTATCTACTTTCCTATTAACTTTACAGTTTCACTTGACAAACTGAAAGTTTTATGTATGGTGGAAGAATACACATTATGAATGCAAGTAGATTTTAAGCAGGGCTTTCAAAAGTGTTCAGTTTACGTGAACAGTCTGCAATTATCTCTTATTTTTTATGTAGTGTTTACATAAATATTTATGGATTGTATTTCTCTTTTGCATTTGCTATTGCAATTGTGCAAAGCCAACACAACAATATTAACTCTTCTTCATTATATACTGTATTCTTAATTGTGATTTTTATCTAAAATATTGTAAGTATTCTGTTTTTGCATGCGTCTGATTTGTGGTACATTTCTTCTCCTACTGACAGCGCTGAATTAACAGGTCAGCAGTCACTCAGTGGTCTTGGTTTGGGAACACTCATTAGCAGTGCCAGCAGCAGAAATAAATTACGTCTATTGTACCTGATGACTTTGTTGTCGTGTAATGGATGTGTTTTTCAATGATAAGGGGCTTAATTAGTGTAGACATTTAATTAATGTGAAAATAATTGATTACTATTCCAACCTTACTCTCTTTGCATTCTCTGCAGAATACAGCCGTGTGACAATTTCTTGGTTAAAATAATAATTTACTGCCACCATGTTCGGTTGTCTGCTACTGCCGAGTCTGACAAAAAACCTCTCGTCAGTAATATAAGCTGCTGACAGTAACAAAAGGAATGCTGTATTAATAATCTGCAAAAACAGCCAAGAGTTGCCAACTAGGTGATTTTCTCACCAGTTCTAATGATTTTAGATGATGGTTTGTGACCAAATTTCATAGTTTCAACAGGTCGAGAAGTTAATGATTTCTGTAAAAATCTGGTGATTTTTTATAGTATCGGATTATCCAACTTTTGTGTCTTCGGGATTGTTCATTTTCCTGAAATGTATTATATGAACCTAAGAGAGAAAATGGGAACTACTTGAGATGCACATTACATATTTTATTCCATGTGATTATTTATTTATAGATAGTCATGTGGGAATTACGATACAATTTGGCCCCATCATAGTGAAATTTTGAAAATTTCCATCTACTCTGGAACAGTATTTAATTTATTCAGCATGGCAGTACTGTGCTTGAACTTATGTCTAGCCAACATGCTCTTAAATTATTTCAGATAAGCTTTTTTTTTTTCCCCCGTGTTTAACAGTGGTAGGTAATTTATTCAAAATGGGGGTTTTTCTGAAAATAAAAGAGAAAATCACGGAAAGTGGTATATTTCCACTCTACTAATTACACAACACGAATTTACTAGGGGCATTAACGTATTACCAATACAAACCACAAATACAATAGTGGGGAGGGCTATGAAGATCAGGGAAATAGTGGGATAAAATCACTAAAAATACACCCACAAAAAATACAAAAACACCTTGGTTTTACATTTGTCCACCCAATTTCGTAATATGTGCCCACCTAACCTAACCCCACAATGAGTGGATCACTATTAAACATTTTTAATCTAACCTAGGATTGTAGGGTTTTAATCTAACAGGAATGTAGGGTGTTAGTCTAACCTACGATTTTAGTCTAATGTAGGGTTTTAAAGTAACAGTAAAACACACCGGAAGTATATGAATTAACTCACCTAGGTAGGCGGCGGGTACAATTCCACTGTCCTCTGCCAATTCAACTACCGTCGTGCACCTTACCTCACTCGAAAAAAACACCATGATTTACTAAAACGTCCAAGTAACACCCACCACATAGACGACTATAACGCACAGAAACACTCGTACTAGCAGCCTCCATTCTACAATCACAAGCATAAATATACATACGGTCGGGTTCGGACGTCGCAAACCAAGCGCACGTAATATTCCACTCACAGCGAACTGCACTGTATGCCATACAATGGCGTACTAAGCTATTGTCTTCACATCCGGAGCCGATAGGTGGCGTCAGCAACATGGCTATTCAACATGGTGGCTGAACTGCTTGTACTTTGATCTATTTTATGTAGTAGGTTCTACCTATTTTACCATTACGCCCTCCTTAATATTAGAAAGGTAAGCTCTGCACAACCCATTTATGTTACTTTTGTGGGTCTATACGATGTTTCGTTCAGAAAAACCCCCAATTCTGAATAATTACCCAGTGGTATTTATATAAAGAATGACAAGCAATTTAACCCTTTCAATACTAGTGCGATACGTATGTCCCAGGAGAAGTTTATAAATTCCTGCTGGGATGGTTTTGGTGCACAGAACAAGGTAAATAATGCTTATCTGTAATTCTGGGATGTCAATATTCGTGGTGTGACAGAACTACTCAGGAAGCAATATGGCTGGTGTTATCAAACAGAGCGTGAAGGTGTGACGCATAAAGACAGCAACATCTTGGCTTCTGATAAATATAGAAGGTGAGCAAATCAAAATAAATGTTGTTTATGTTACGTACTGATATCTAGTATCGTTGTATTATAAAATTATGCAACTTTGATGACTTGAAGATTATAAATCCTTGTAATGTTTGAATGTGGGACACATTTGTCCCAGTAGGTACTTTGATTGGGTCGGTATTGTCCCATCAGTCCTATTGAAAGCATTTTCATAATTCTTTTACAGGAGAGTTGGACTTGCTCCTGAAGAAATAAACGAGCTACTTTTGAAGGATTCAGAAGATGACATCTCAGTCAGTGATGAAGATGACCCATATTACAGGCAGGAAGGTTCAGCTTATTCAAAAAGTGAAGAAATAGAATCTTCCTCATCATCTTNTGGAAGCATTTACATGCGCTGAGATGGATGATGTGCTCTTGGTGTACGGGGAGGCCAGAGGAAATGCAGTAGAAGCAGTGTGCATTTACCAAGGGTGCTATCCCAACAGACGTGTACCAGATAGGAGGACCTTTGTACATCTCGACCAGCAACTGCCTGACAGTGGGGGCCTGATTCCACGAAGAATGGATGCCGGCACCAGGAGAACTGTCAGAACGCCACATTTCGAGGGAGATGTCCTGGAGCATGTGGCCTAACAGTTATCAATTAGCACTTGAGCCATAGCGCACAACATGGCTGTTGGTAACAGCACTATGTGGGAGGTTTTACACGAACAGCTGTTGCACCCTCACCATCGTCAAACAGTGCAGGCGTTGGGGCCAGCCGACTTTCAGCAACGAGTGGAATTTTGCCAGTGGTTTATCGCGCAAGGTCAAAACGCTCACTTCACATGTTTACTCGCGACTGTGTGTTTAACAGCCAAAACAACCACGTGTGGAGTGAGGACAATCCGCACGCAACTCACATCACCGCTCACCAGCGGTGGTTTGAGGTAAATNGTGTGGAGTGAGGACAATCCGCACGCAACTCACATCACCGCTCACCAGCGGTGGTTTGAGGTAAATCTGTGGGTGGGCATTATCCACAACTGTCTGATTGGGGCACATATCCTTCCCCTGTGACTCAATAGTAATTCCTACCTCCATTTTCTTCAACACATCCTCCCGGGGCTATTAGAAGATGTGCCACTAGCTGTGAGGAACAACATGCGGTTTCTGCATGATGGTGCCCCAGCCAACTTCACGCGCGCTGTGCGACAGCATCTTGACACCTTTCCTGGACGATGGACGAGGCATGATGGACCACCGGCCACTTGGTCCCCTCATTCGTCAGACATAACACCCCTGGACTTCTTTTTGTGGAGCTACATTAAAAGCCAAGTCTACGTCACGCCGGTTGAGATGGAGGTGGAATTACACCAACGCATAACGGCGGCTTGTGAACAGCTGCGCGATGCGCCATGAGTGTTCACAAGAGCGCGAGACAACTTTCTTCAGTGGTGTAAAGCCTCCGTTGAGGTTGGTAGACAGCACTTCAAACATCTGTTGTGAAGGCGGCCCACTGGGTTGGCGCCTAGGTGCACACGGAATTCAAATGTGCACGCTTATGTTTGCACCTGCACCTTTGCAGGGTGGCATTTCCGGACACATGTTCCTTGACACAATATGCTTGTTTTCGCTTTATCCATTACCCATTCAATTTACTACCACCAATTCCCGAACATGCTGTATAAATGTACGAGTGAGCAAATTTGTTAAGTATCTACTTTCCTATTAACTTTACAGTTTCACTTGACAAACTGAAAGTTTTATGTATGGTGGAAGAATACACATTATGAATGCAAGTAGATTTTAAGCAGGGCTTTCAAAAGTGTTCAGTTTACGTGAACAGTCTGCAATTATCTCTTATTTTTTATGTAGTGTTTACATAAATATTTATGGATTGTATATCTCTTTTGAATAAAGTGAGTAGCTTCATTTAGCTATTGCATTTGTGCAAAGCCAACACAACAATATTAACTCTTCATTATATACTGTATTCTTAATTGTGATTTTTATTTAAAATATTGTAAGTATTCTGTTTTTGCATGCGTCTGATTTGTGGTACATTTATTCTCCTACTGACAGCGCTGAATTAACAGGTCAGCAGGCACTCAGTGGTCTTGGTTTGGGAACACTCATTAGCAGTGCCAGCAGCAGAAATAAATTACGTCTATTGTACCTGATGACTTTGTTGTCGTGTAATGGATGTGTTTTTCAATGATAAGGGGCTTAATTAGTGTAGACATTTAATTAATGTGAAAATAATTGATTACTATTCCAACCTTACTCTCTTTGCATTCTCTGCAGAATACAGCAGTGTGACAATTTCTTGGTTAAAATAATAATTTACTACCACCATGTTCGGTTGTCTGCTACTGCCGAGTCTGACAAAAAACCTCTCGTCAGTAATATAAGCTGCTGACAGTAACAAAAGGAATGCTGTATTAATAATCTGCAAAAACAGCCAAGAGTTGCCAACTAGGTGATTTTCTCACCAGTTCTAATGATTTTAGATGATGGTTTGTGACCAAATTTCATAGTTTCAACAGGTCGAGAAGTTAATGATTTCTGTAAAAATCTGGTGATTTTTTATAGTATCGGATTATCCAACTTTTGTGTCTTCGGGATTGTTCATTTTCCTGAAATGTATTATATGAACCTAAGAGAGAAAATGGGAACTACTTGAGATGCACATTACATATTTTATTCCATGTGATTATTTATTTATAGATAGTCATGTGGGAATTACGATACAATTTGGCCCCATCATAGTGAAATTTTGAAAATTTCCATCTACTCTGGAACAGTATTTAATTTATTCAGCATGGCAGTACTGTGCTTGAACTTATGTCTAGCCAACATGCTCTTAAATTATTTCAGATAAGCTTTTTTTTTTTCCCCCGTGTTTAACAGTGGTAGGTAATTTATTCAAAATGGGGGTTTTTCTGAAAATAAAAGAGAAAATCACGGAAAGTGGTATATTTCCACTCTACTAATTACACAACACGAATTTACTAGGGGCATTAACGTATTACCAATACAAACCACAAATACAATAGTGGGGAGGGCTATGAAGATCAGGGAAATAGTGGGATAAAATCACTAAAAATACACCCACAAAAAATACAAAAACACCTTGGTTTTACATTTGTCCACCCAATTTCGTAATATGTGCCCACCTAACCTAACCCCACAATGAGTGGATCACTATTAAACATTTTTAATCTAACAGGAATGTAGGGTGTTAGTCTAACCTACGATTTTAGTCTAATGTAGGGTTTTAAAGTAACAGTAAAATACACCGGAAGTATATGAATTAACTCACCTAGGTAGGCGGCGGGTACAATTCCACTGTCCTCTGCCAATTCAACTACCGTCGTGCACCTTACCTCACTCGAAAAAAACACCATGATTTACTAAAACGTCCAAGTAACACCCGCCACATAGACGACTATAACGCACAGAAACACTCGTACTAGCAGCCTCCATTCTACAATCACAAGCATAAATATACATACGGTCGGGTTCGGACGTCGCAAACCAAGCGCACGTAATATTCCACTCACAGCGAACTGCACTGTATGCCATACAATGGCGTACTAAGCTATTGTCTTCACATCCGGAGCCGATAGGTGGCGTCAGTAACATGGCTATTCAACATGGTGGCTGAACTGTTTGTACTTTGATCTATTTTATGTAGTAGGTTCTACCTATTTTACCATTACGCCCTCCTTAATATTAGAAAGGTAAGCTCTGCACAACCCATTTATGTTACTTTTGTGGGTCTATACGATGTTTCGTTCAGAAAAACCCCCAATTCTGAATAATTACCCAGTGGTATTTATATAAAGAATGACAAGCAATTTAACCCTTTCAATACTAGTGCGATACGTATGTCCCAGGAGAAGTTTATAAATTCCTGCTGGGATGGTTTTGGTGCACAGAACAAGGTAAATAATGCTTATCTGTAATTCTGGGATGTCAATATTCGTGGTGTGACAGAACTACTCAGGAAGCAATATGGCTGGTGTTATCAAACAGAGCGTGAAGGTGTGACGCATAAAGACAGCAACATCTTGGCTTCTGATAAATATAGAAGGTGAGCAAATCAAAATAAATGTTGTTTATGTTACGTACTGATATCTAGTATCGTTGTATTATAAAATTATGCAACTTTGATGACTTGAAGATTATAAATCCTTGTAATGTTTGAATGTGGGACACATTTGTCCCAGTAGGTACTTTGATTGGGTCGGTATTGTCCCATCAGTCCTATTGAAAGCATTTTCATAATTCTTTTACAGGAGAGTTGGACTTGCTCCTGAAGAAATAAACGAGCTACTTTTGAAGGATTCAGAAGATGACATCTCAGTCAGTGATGAAGATGACCCATATTACAGGCAGGAAGGTTCAGCTTATTCAAAAAGTGAAGAAATAGAATCTTCCTCATCATCTTCTGAGGAAGTAGAAAATGAACAAGTTTTGAAGAAACGGTCAGCTGGTTCACTAACAGCTAGTAGCCTGCCTGCACCCAAGTTAGTTGGTGTAAATACATCTAAAATATCAGGTAAAAAAACAGTGGCACTGTGTCATCAATTAGCAATGATAATGTTTATGTGGTCTAATGTGAAAGACGTCTTTGAGCCAAGAAAGTCTGTCGGTTTAGCTGAAGGCATGATTGCTTGCGGAAAAGAAAGGGCCCAAACAAGACGGTAAAAAATCCAGCAGACGTCCATCGAAAAGATTCAAAACTACCGTATGTTGAATGTAGGTGACCACTTTACAGTTGAAGGGAATACAAGGAAGAAATGTTATCATTGTTCAAAGCAGAAGATTGAAACATGAACGAAAACGCTTTGCCAGATGTGTCAACTGCCTCTGTGCCAAAATTGTTTCACTCTCCGTATCACACCTAATCTAACAGCAGCACTGTAATATGTTATTCGCTATGAAGTGTGGGCTATTACTATACAGGAATAAATACCAATGGAAATAGGAGACATGTTGCAGACATAATTCTCAGAAAATAGTTTGGTTTATTCCATTCCATTGTGGTAACAATACAGTTTCACTCAAATGGCAAAACATTACTATTTGCAAAATGTGCAAGTAGTTGTGCTTTGTTTTATATACAGAGTGTGTTTTTTATATTTTTACATTTATTAAGCTTATCAAGTATGAGAAGAGTTACTACAGGGAAGAAATGAAAACAAAAGACAATGTTAGGATAGTCAAATACACTGTAAAATATTTGTTCTACTTTTCGTTTACTGAGTGCAATTCTTTTTTTTCTAATAAACAGAATTTTTTTAAATATTATTACAATCAGTAAGCATATCAAATATCAGGAGTGTTACTAGAGTGAGGAAATTAAAACAAAAGACAATGTTAGGAAGTTACTGAAAAAACATTTTACTTTTTGTTTACTGACTGTGAAATGGACAATGTAAACATAATACGTATATGATATTACATTTTTTTATTGTGAACATCTTTCATACTCTTATAATGTTTGGTTATATCAAAATAGATATTGATTAGAAAATTGCCAAAATTGTTATATATACTTGGAAACCTAATGGGACATATATGTCCCGCCGAAAGGCGCTAATGGGACATGTGTCGCAGACTTATTTGCAAAAAACGGTTTTTCCACAACAATCTAATAACTTGAATATATTCTTCTTAGAGACACCTGTATACCTGAATAAAATTTTTCTGTAGTATCAAAATATATAAATCAGTATTGAAAGGGTTAAGCGGGCAATAATAAATTACATTTCAAGCTGCGTAAACAAATATTGTATGCATTTTGTCCAAATTTACTTTGAAATAGACAAAGGTTACCATCTGGTGATTCTCGTATATTCGTTAAGGGACGTTTTCTCAAATAAGTATGCAACTCTATTTTTTAATATTTTATGTTTGAATTGCTAAGAAAAACAGTTACAAATTTCTGAAATTGGATAGGGAAATATTTGTGAGAAGTAAAAAAAAATTTCAAGAAATATAATTTTTTTTATTTATTCAGGTTTTGTTTAAATTAAGTAATTAAACTGTGAAAAACATTTCTGGGCCCCTTATGTATTTTGTTATATCATCCAACAGCAATACAGGAATACTGGTATATATAACCCCTGCGCTATGATATACTTTGTGAAAAACAAGGTTATACATACATAAATAAGGCAACTAATTAAGTTATCCCCTCACCAGAGTTGCAAGAAGACCTTCGCGGCCACTGTTGTT
Source organism: Clitarchus hookeri (assembly GCA_002778355.1). Taxonomy (NCBI): domain Eukaryota; kingdom Metazoa; phylum Arthropoda; class Insecta; order Phasmatodea; family Phasmatidae; genus Clitarchus; species Clitarchus hookeri. The sequence continues at coordinate 152,067 of NQII01000593.1, forward strand.
ACGGATCACAGAGATTTGTTTCCATTCCCTCTTAATTACCCTCGGGCCCATATGTAGGATTTTTGTAAAGTGCAAGAAGTCAAAACTTCTGTGTAAGGTGAAGCAAGCATAATCACAGTGATTNGATATCTAGTATCGTTGTATTATAAAATTATGCAACTTTGATGACTTGAAGATTATAAATCCTTGTAATGTTTGCGTGTGGGACACATTTGTCCCAGTAGGTACTTTGATTGGGTCGGTATTGTCCCATCAGTACTACTCAAAGCATTTTCATAATTCTTTTACAGGAGAGTTGGACTTGCTCCTGAAGAAATAAACGAGCTGCTTATGAAGGATTCAGAAGACGACATCTCAGCCAGTGACGAAGATGACCCATATTACAGGCAGGAAGGTTCAGCTTATTCAAAAAGTGAAGAAATAGAATCTTCCTCATCATCTTNGAAGATGACCCATATTACAGGCAGGAAGGTTCAGCTTATTCAAAAAGTGAAGAAATAGAATCTTCCTCATCATCTTCTGAGGAAGTAGAAAATGAACAAGTTTTGAAGAAACGGTCAGCTGGTTCACTAACAGCTAGTAGCCTGCCTGCACCCAAGTTAGTTGGTGTAAATGCATCTAAAATATCAGGTAAAAAAACAGTGGCACTGTGTCATCAATTAGCAATGATAATGTTTATGTGGTCTAATGTGAAAGACGTCTTTGAGCCAAGAAAGTCTGTCGGTTTAGCTGAAGGCATGATTGCTTGCGGAAAAGAAAGGGCCCAAACAAGACGGTAAAAAATCCAGCAGACGTCCATCGAAAAGATTCAAAACTACCGTATGTTGAATGTAGGTGACCACTTTACAGTTGAAGGGAATACAAGGAAGAAATGTTATCATTGTTCAAAGCAGAAGATTGAAACATGAACGAAAACGCTTTGCCAGATGTGTCAACTGCCTCTGTGCCAAAATTGTTTCACTCTCCGTATCACACCTAATCTAACAGCAGCACTGTAATATGTTATTCGCTATGAAGTGTGGGCTATTACTATACAGGAATAAATACCAATGGAAATNTAACAGCAGCACTGTAATATGTTATTCGCTATGAAGTGTGGGCTATTACTATACAGGAATAAATACCAATGGAAATGGGAAACATGTTGCAGACATAATTCTCACAAAATAGTTTGGTTTATTCCATTAGATTGTGGTAACAATACAGTTTCACTCAAATGGCAAAACATTACTATTTGCAAAATGTGCAAGTAGTTGTGCTTTGTNAACAATACAGTTTCACTCAAATGGCAAAACATTACTATTTGCAAAATGTGCAAGTAGTTGTGCTTTGTTTTATATTGTTCCATTTAGCAAACTATCGGTAGTGTTACTAGAGACAAAATGAAATGAAAAACAATGTTATGATAGTCAAATACACTGTAATATATTTGTTCTACTTTTCGTTTACTGAGTGCAATTCTTTTTTTGTAATAAACAGTATTTTTTTTAATATTATTACAATCAGTAAGCGTATCAAATATAAGGAGTGTTACTAGAGTGAGGAAATTAAAACAAAAGACAATGTTAGGAAGTTACTGAAAAAACATTTTACTTTTTGTTTACTGACTGAAATGGACAATGTAAACATAATACCTATATGATAATACATTTTTTTATTGTGAACATCTTTCATACTCTTATAATGTTTGGTTATATCGAAATAAATATTAATTAGAAAATTGCCAAAATTGTTATATATACTTGGAAACCTAATAGGACATATATGTCCCGCCAAAAGGCGCTAATGGGACATGTGTCGCAGACTTATTTGCAAAAAACTGGTTTTTCCACAACAATCTAATAACTTGAATATATTCTTCTTAGAGACACCTGTATACCTGAATTAAATTAGTCTGTAGTATCAAAATATATAAATCAGTATTGAAAGGGTTAAGCGGGCAATAATAAATGACATTTCAAGCTGCATAAACAAATATTGTATGCATTTTGTCTAAATTTACTTTGAAATAGACAAAGATTACAATCTGGTGATTCTCGTATATTCGTTAAGCGACGTTTTCTCAAATAAGTTTGCAACTCTATTTTTTAATATTTTATGTTTGAATTGCTAAGAAAAACAGTTACAAATTTCTGAAATTGGATAGAAAAATATTTGTCAGAAGTAAAAAAAAATTTCAAGAAATATAATTTTTTTTATTTATTCAGGTTTTGTTTAAATTAAGTAATTAAACTGTGAAAAACATTTCTGGGCCCCTTATGTATTTTGTTATACCATACAACAGCAAGACAGGAATACTGGTGCATATACAACCCCTGTGCCATGATATACTTTGTGAAAAACAAGGTTATACATACATAAATAAGGCAACTAATTAAGTTATCCCCTCACCAGAGTTGCAAGAAGACCTTCGCGGCCACTGTTGTTACGGATCACCAAGATTTGTTTCCATTCCCTCTTAATTACCCTCGGGGCCATATGTAGGATTTTTGTAAAGTGCAAGAAGTCAAAACTTCTGTGTAAGGTGAAGCAAGCATAATCACAGTGATTNCCATATGTAGGATTTTTGTAAAGTGCAAGAAGTCAAAACTTCTGTGTAAGGTGAAGCAAGCATAATCACAGTGATTCAAATTAAATTATTTTATTGGTACAAAACTTAATACAACTCAACATAACTTCACATATTATGTTAACTTATGTAAAGCAAAATTACATGCAAAACAGACTTACTGGTTTTCCATTTTCTGGAAATTAATCACTGACAGATCTTTGATTATTACACTAAACTGACTATCAAAACGAATAAAACAATAGACCATCTGGGAAGCTGCCCTTACACACAGGGAAGAAAAAAACATTTTATACCACTGAAGAGTCAAAATTATAATTGTTCTCTCTGAATTGTGTATAAAATATAACTGTGCATTCAACAATAATAATAGGTGGGATTTTTTTTTTTTTTAATAATATGACATATGACACATTACATATTTATATTTATTATTTACTTTGTAAAAACATACTATCTACAAGAGTGTTTATATAAATGTAGAATAAGGAAGTGAACAAATCACAGCCTTATCTAAATTTCAAGTTGATATAGAATTACATTTAAATAATTCTGACCCTGTTTACCTATACAATAATACTGCTTGTGAAAAATAATACCAATATGGCAGAGTGCATTGTGACAGCAGACCGAAAGACAGTCCAAGTGTAACAAAAGTCTTGCAGGTGTTGTTGTTTTCCAATTTACACTAATACATACGAATGCATTCACCCACAGCTTCTGTGCACTACAAAAATCATATCAGATCGTACGCTTGGAAGTTTTAAGGGGCCAACCCATTTCAGTACATATTTAAGTTTGTGCAATGGTTGGGTTATACATGTTAAAAACCATTTATTTCCATCCTATAAGTTCACGTCAAAAAGGAATAAATACCATTCTAGGTCTGTACTGAAATGTATGCACCAAAAGTACATGAAATGACTTGGAAAACCTCTAAAAATTAATGATTTGACACATGGTTGGTTTTGTAACTTCATGGTGGCAAACAAGAAAGCCTGAAAAGTGCCCAAATAAATTCCAAGGAAAACTTCTCTGCACGCATTACAAGTCTTCAAGACAAACAAATCCTACCAAGGCGGGCCCCTTACAAAGTGAAAGTGCCATTTTTAACAGCCAAATAGTTGTTGCACAGGTTCATTTATAAGGGCAATTTCTGCATGAAATCAAAATTTTGACAACAAACTTGTTGGTCACACTGATTGCGCACACTTAAAAAACATTGCATGTGGTTATAGTTGTCCATAACATTCAATAAATGGTGTACGGGAGTCGGTGACCAAGAATTAGTTTTTGTAGTTTCTGAAATAAGTTTTTGTACTTACTGAAATCGATCAGCTCTTTATGATTTTGTGTACAAGTACTAAAATTTGTTACCATTACAAACATTCATAAAAAGTGTCACCCATGAAAACATACGTTTTTATCACGCACAAATTGCCACTAAATATGAAACTAGTACATTACCATAACTTCTGGTATGCAAACAACAATAATGCCTTAGTACCGTAATTCATTTCAAATACATAAATTTGAGACTACACACAAGGTCAATATATTTTTGAACTAAGTACATTAGAAAAATATTAGTGGCACCCACATTTTAAAACATGATTACTGTATGTTTCAAAACAGAAGCAAAATGAAAAGCAATTTTAAAAATTTTTAATTTTGCCTTCAAATCTTTACTAATCTACTGCTTACAGCTAATAAAGATAATTGATAGAATATTCAGACTGATGCATTATTTTCATTTAAGTATGAAAAACCAGAAACAAACTATGAATAAAAATGTTAAGAGACTTTTTGTAAACATTAACTGAATATGACTTGAAAAATTAAGTTCATTTATATGCAGTTAATTATCAAAATAAAGTAGTGTGTAATGATGTTAAATACACATCCATGTAACTAAATACCCTTTTCCTCTACTATTTTTACTTTCACCAATATGCACTGAGGTGAGAGAAACCCTTAGTATTTGGGGTTTTCTGTAAATTTTTCCGAATCTCGAAACTTTCCAAGGCTTTCGCACGCACAACACACGTAGAGAGAATATAATGGTGAAGTCACATGTGGCACAACAAGGGTCAGGACTTTGCAAGTCAATGCAAACCAAGAGATCACGAGCAACTAACCTGGCATTCCACGCAGTACGACGAATGCACCCAACCGACAGTCTCTTCACTTTCAATACAAATGGATGGGCACCACATTGACTACATATTTAAAGCACAGTACAGGAACATTACAGTACAACACACAACAAAAATATATTGCTGTACTTCAGTATTACTACTTAGCAGTAAATTCATATACTCTATCTGTTAGCATATAATATATTTTTTGTAGCATTCCATGATGCATGAAAACCATCTGTCTTCTGGGAAATATCACAACTCAGAAAACTTTTGTTCATTCACATTTTGTTCATTACAAAAGTACGTCTGCACTATTTTCCATGCCTTCTTGTTGCATTTTTGTTTTATAACTGTTTATCTTTTTTTTATATATATATAAAACTGTTTATCATTTAAATGCACATTTAAAACACTCCATACAAAATATGGGGTGGATGCATCAAGGGGTAAGGGGGCTGTTCACTTTACTGTTTTTCCTCAGGAAATGCACCACCATCAACTGTGAAACGCAACACGACCGTCGCTCGGCACGAGTGGGAGAAGACAGGGAAGACAGGGGCCGAAGGCACATCAGAAGTTGGACGACGCGATGACGCTCATTGGTTTCTCGCTGAAGAGGGGCCCGGTGGGGCTCTGCACGACGTAGTGCGTCAGTCGGGTCGGCAGGCAGCCTGCGTTCAGCTGGTAGAACTCCACCAGCTGCAGCAGATCGTAGAACTTGGTGACGCCGCTGTCCAGCGTGTAGCACACAGCATCGCGCACCTGGTCCACGACCTGGAACAGCAGCACAACATGAGACAGACGGTTAAAGGCTGTCCACGGTAAAGCGAGCACTTTTGATCAAACACAAACACATTTTTTATTGGTCCCGACATTGACGGAGCATTATGCTGGTTCTGGTACAGTTGGAAACAAAAAAATCTGTTTGTTGCAATGCCACATTCAGCACTCCACTTATTTAGTCCTCCACCAACCTCTTGTATTCGGCCATCAAGTTACATCGCTAGAGCCATGTTGCAACTGTGGGATTGCAAAAATAGTACTTGTAACTACTGACATTGGTGTTGCATGTTTCAAGCACAAAGGTTGAATCGCAACGTTTATCCAAAACACAACAGATCTAAGGGTATGGCAGCTGGGGCTTAATAAATTAATAAATTTTTCAATACTTTGCGTAATACAAAAATGTTGAACAGAAAACAGACACGGAAAAGTAAGCCTCTTGTCATGAGTAGAGATTGTACAAACAAAGAAAAATTGTTCTGTAAACAAGTACAGTTTCACTAAACAAGCCTGTAACTTTTTGTCATACACAAATTTGTAATGACACATTTCAGTACAGTACTTATATGTATCTGGTGATTACATAATTTTAAAAACCATTAATATTTTNGATTAAAAAAAAACTGATTATCTATGTTTGCCTCTACTAACGACCGGACCAATATAGTGTTGAAATACCACAGTTGTATCTAGAGTGTAAATGAGTAAAGAGGAAGCTTTTCTTACTGGTTGTATCTGGGAGTGCAGAACTTTCCCACCGCACTTGAATGTGAGGACAAACGCTCCTGGATTGCTCCTGCTTTCACGCACCAGGAACACACTGTGGAAACAAACAAAAACATAAGCAATATTGCATAAACATTCCCAACAATTTTTATCAGAAACTGTATGAATCGCATAAGGTAGCTGATAAGTTAGTGAAAAGCTTACTAGTTAAAACTCCAACACGGATTTAAGTTAACATTTTAAAGGCAATGTTCCGTATAGTTAAGCAGGTATGTGAAACAATTGTAACTTTTGTGCGGTTATTAAATGTGTTTTCCAAAGTGCAACACTCATTTATCTTCAGTACATCCAGTCAAAATTAATAAAATGTTGCGACAGTCTTCCATTGTCAAGTGCTACTTCAAACACTAAAATTGGAAAAACTCAATTTTTTTAAATTGTCTTGCATTCAAGGTACTATGTATTGCCTGGCTGCATCTGTCAGAATAAAAAAGGTTGAAATCCTTGCAAAACTTTGTGAACAAGTGAAAAAGAAACAGAAGGAAGGCCATTAAAGAGTTGTGAGGACAGACAGCGATGGCAGTTCATGCCTTCAGGATGGGAGCAGAAGTAGATGACGGCTTTGTACAAATAGGTATTCGTATGTACTTAATTGAATCAACTGTGTTACTGGTACAAATATTGACACTATTTGAGTTGAAGACCAAGCAAGTTTTTACAAAATTTATAAATAGCTGTTTTCCACATAATTATCAGTTAAAAAGAGACATGTTGGTCTGGTTCTGGCACACGCACTGCTTGTGATATCATTGTATGATGCTACAGTTGCTGTGTTTCACTTGAAGGTATTTTGGAAAATAAAAATATATTATTTGGGACAGGTCTACAAAACTCAGTTTTATCACAGTGAAGGTGTTTAACCCTTTAGAAATAAGCTTATGCTGCATTGCTTGTTTGATATTTCAAGTAACTTATAATGTAGTGCAACCTAAATTACGACCTTAGACCTTAGAGTAAAGACATGGTTCATGTTCCATAATGCCTTAAACTTGTTTCATGCTCACACCAAAAAAACAACAACCATTTAACAACATTGACTCTGCAAAATCAGCTGAACCTTAAACAGCTTGCATACTGAGAAATTTTTCATACCTACAATCTGGTTCACACTGTTTGGTCTATTTTTTTAACACACATTTTTTTTTAAACTACTTTAAATGGTTTCATACATACTTTTTAAGGAATAAAACATTTTCATAGCAAAATTTCGACCCAATTTACAAAGAGGAAAGACATGTTGGTCATTATTGTACATCAGGATATTTTGGCATTGTCAAATATGCACAGCATTTTGAACAGAAATTTGCACAGAAATGACAAGCATAATTTTGCACTGGCCAGTGTCTACTTCCATCGTGAAAGCCAGCACTGGAAGGGAACAGTATGAACTCGGTGATGCAAACACGATGTGACATCATGGAACCAAGTTTACCACACTATAACCATATTGTCCTCTACCTCAGAAGTTACCACTTTTTTTTTTTACTTTAGTCTGCCAAGAGAGGCATTTGGGAATACCAGCGTGCCAACCATGATTGCAGGCACTTTCCCTGGAAACCAGTGCATTAACATGGCCAACATTATGTTTCTGCCAGACGTCTTCGAAGAGTAGCATCAAAAGCTACAAAACTCATTTAGAGCAAAGCTGCTGGCAGTCAGGTCTGTCAATCTCCGATAGGGAAGTGGGGGAAATTCACGCTAGAAATTGCTTCAGTGTTACATCCGTTATTGTACACACTGAACAGTCTCTTGTAGAGGATTTAAAAATATTTTTTATGTTTGTCACAAACACAGATAAAATTTAGTTGTATATTTTGAGTAATGGTGGGTGACACTCGTGTGGTGACGAGGCTGTACAGAAACAGTTTCGTGCCAATGTATATCTGATTCTTATATCGATATTTGCCTCTGGGTTATATTTTTTTTTTTCTGTATCTTTTATACTTGTACAACATGCAATTTAGGTTTCGATCACACCAAAATGAAATATATAAGAGAAGTCGAAATGTCTTAACAGGGGCGCCTAAAGGCATGCCCACCTCTTAAGTTTGAGACGTTTTTCCGCCACTGCCCATTGTGAAAGTGTGTGTAAGGTAAATATGAAGGCTTTCACGGTNAGAAGTCGAAATGTCTTAACAGGGGCGCCTAAAGGCATGCCCACCGCTTAAGTTTGAGACGTTTTTCCGCCACTGCCCATTGTGAAAGTGTGTGTAAGGTAAATATGAAGGCTTTCACGGTGCACAGTGGTATCTCCGGATGTGACTCCGATGAAGAGGAGCACTCACCCGTCGACGGTGCCGTGCCTGCTGACGAGCTGCGCGGCCTGGTCGCGCGACATGCCGCTGTGGAACCAGGGCTGCGTGATGTGCACGCCCGCCTCCAGGCCGTGCGCCTGCACCGTGGACGGATGTCGCGCCGCGGGCCGCCAGCGCCGCTTCCACGAGTAGCCCTCCGCCACGGCGATCGCCTTCGCCTCCTTCGGGTCCTCCACGATGCGCCCCACGCTGCCCGTGAAGTCCATGGCCACGCGAGACCGCACGCTCTCCTGCAACAGCACACCCGTTTAAGACTAAGCTTGGTTCACAACTATCTCCTGCAAGAGCACACTCGTTTAAGGCTAAGCTTGGTTCACAACTCTCTCCTGCAACAGCGCACCCGTTTAAGACTAAGCTTGGTTCACAACTCTCTCCTGCAACAGCGCACCCGTTTAAGACTAAGCTTGGTTCACAACTATCTCCTGCAAGAGCACACCCGTTTAAGGCTAAGCTTGGTTCACAACTGAAAGGGTAACAGTAACCACACAACATGTGTCGGTCGTGAGTGAGTGAAGAGGTTTGGGCGAATCAGGTTCCGCCATATTGGATTTTCACCATTTTTGGCATGATTAAGAACGCCTAACGAAATTTTTCGCATGTCATGTCATAGATAAGATTATATATAGCTTTATCATACTGTTACAATTCTACAGCATTTATTAATTTTTGACTAGTGACTGCCAGCAAGAAATAAGTAATTTTTTTTTGCTGCGGTTACAGAAATGTTTCTGGCAACAATAGTCTACCAATACATGTTTTATAACATGTGCAAAGCAATGCCGTATGCCTTGTCGATGCCCAAACTAAATTATAAAATATGTAATGCAAGTTACGGCGAAAATTTCATAAATCCAAGATGGCGGAGCCTGATCCCCCTTAACATCGAGGTCTTGGGAGCCGATGAGAGTGAAGTGAGGTGAGTATGGAGCAGCGCCGGAATGAAAGGGCGGAGGAGACGGGAGATACTCCAAAAAAACCCGCCGACCAGCGGCATCGTCCGGCACGATACCCACTTGCGAAAATTCGGGAGCGACCCTGCCGAGAATCGAGCCCGGTTTGCCGGGTGGAAGGCGAGTAATTGAACCACCACACCGCCGGGGCTTCATGCGTACGTCGTCTGCAAACATTTTAAAAGGTTATTCTTATCTATACAATTACCAAAACAAGAATTAAAAAAAAAAAATTAAACATTCTAAATAATTTAAATTACTGTCAATTTTCAACGTAACATCACATACTGTAAGGAAAATCCATTATTAAAAAAAGAAACAAATCATAAGTATTCAACTTCGCTCAAGAAACTAGCTTTTACTGCTCGGTATAAAACCGGCGGTACCCTTCCGAGAAGATAGTAGGAGGGCGTACATGCTCATTTAATCTAAATTGTATCTGCAAATGGCCCGCACATATAAAGACTGTTCACGGTAAAGTGAGCACTTTAGAAACCAACCCTTGAAAAATTTCACTGAACCTACCTGCATAATTTACATGATTACAATGACTGGCATGCACGCAGTAAAATTGGTAACGATGGAGAAAAAATAGTTCCACGTCGTAGCGTTGACTTGAACGTGTTGGGTGAACATATGTGAATATTGAAATGATTTATTTTGCTTTAGAATTTTTTAATGCATGTAAATATAAAAATCAGTATATTTGTAAAATATTTACTTTTCTGATAATTCTCTTGTTTCACTTAACCGATGCATGAATAAAGTGATCAGTCCCACTGCTATGTTAATGCTACATACAGTGGAGTAATTACACAATGTTTATACAAGTATAGTCTATTCACAGCTTCTTCACACTTTTTTTTAATCAAACCTGTGAAAAATCCCCCACTATGAGGTGTTTGGTTGTTTCCTAAACATGTCACACATTACAAGCGTTTTAAAACTCGTGGTAACATTAAAAAAAATATTAATTTTGGTTAAACTGAACTTTTACTTATATTTTATTTACATAATATAAGATTTAATTGTATAATTATGCGAGCAAAATTAGTGAGAAAATAGGCGTGTTGGTAACGCCCAGTAAGAAAAAGTGAGTGTGCACGAATGTAGTGCGTTGTCCCTTTGGTGTAATTTTCTAGCCTTCGTTAGGCTTTGTTTCCACGAGGCGGAGAGATACGCCTGGAAGTAGAACTTCGCTTGAGCAGGGCTTCGGAGAAGTTTGAAGTAGCCACGAAAGTGCTCAGTATACCACGAACAGCCTATAAACACAAACACGTGACGTAGGTGGGGGGGGGGGGTACTTGGATGCAACAACGAAACATTCTGCTCGGCACCCGGACCTCCTCGACAACGGCGGAGATGTGTTGGCGCCGCCGCCCAGGCCGGGCGGGCGTCCTTCAGAATTTCCGCACCTCGCACTTGCCCGTCAACGAGACGTAAACTTGAGCGAGTGGCCCAATTAAACGCCGAGGTCAACACATCTGACAGCGCCAGATCTGCTGCTCCCTCCGGGCTCGGAGGCTGCTGCCGAGGAGAAGAGCACGCTCTCGTCTCTCCCGGCCCCAGACTGAATACGTGGCGGAGTGATCACGCTAGTCGCGCATGAACGACGTGGACGGGGGCAGCGGTGGCGTAGCGGCCAGGCCACCATCCCCGGCGGGTTTTCTCGGGGTGCTCCCGCTTCCCCCGCCCATGCATTCCAGCGCCGCCCACGCGAAATTTATTTGCATTTAATGACATTCGATGACAACGATAGAACTCTTGTTAACAAACAGGTACAGAAATTTACATATACCTCTCTTAAGGGGAAGTAATGCGTAATATATGCCGGGTGTTCGTACTCTCGGCACTTAGCTCCCCCCCCTCTCCGCAGTGCCAGTGTCCACCTCCTAGTGGTAAGAGTCAGTAACGCTTCGGCGGCTAACGGACATCGCCAATGGCTGGAAAGCGGAAGTGGTACACGGGCCAACTCTCTCGCACTACTGCCGAAAGGCACCCAACAGGGTTACAAAGAATACAAGAAGAAAATCTTCTGTTATGGCCCTTTCTCTATAAGGGGTGATGCAGCCTCTTAACCAGACAACAGCCTTAGGGGTTGTCGGCGGCTGCCACTGGATCTCTCATATGCCCCCGGAAGGCCGTGCTGTCACGAGACCAGGAACCGAAGTTCCCACAACTCGTTTGGTGGGTTTGCAACAAAAATTGCAGTCCGACAGACTTGGGTGGAATCATTGAGCCGGCGCGGCGGGCTGCTGTGTATATGTTTCAACTGGGCTCCCGGGCCTGTATTTATATAGCTGTTAACCACTGTTGCTATCTTAATACACTTACGTGTAGGTGTTATCGGCGATGGAGTGAAGCTCCCCCACCAGTATCTTGACTGGCGTGTCGTAGTGTCGCGATGTCTGTAGAACATGCTGTAGTGTTGTCTGCTAGTGGCTAGTTGAACCCTCGTGTAGTGCGTCGGCGAGTCCCTACAACCCTTAGTCGCTGCTCATCGACAACCCGGCTTGTTAATCGTCAGCCCTTACTGTGCTGNAGAGAGAGGCAAGATGTGGAAGAGTCACGCGCGGGGGTTCAGAAAGTCGAGCCGCGGGTACAGACGACGGGCTGTCTGTCGTGTTCGAAATAAACTCGTTACACAACGCGGGTTCTGCGAAAGCGTGGCTACCCCCCGCACGTGTTGGCAAGCAGCCGGTGGGGGTGACCAACCAGCCCAGGTGGGGAACGTCCTGGGAATATTCTGTTTCCAAGTAGCCCACCTCTGCCAGGGCGGGTCGCGGGGGGCCTGTCCGGGTTCAGGCATCTCGGCGGGAGTTTCCTCATAAGAACTGAGCGAGTTATTTTCGGGCGCTGCTGCCCCCTACGTCACGCATCTGCCCCTTATGACGCGACCACCCAATGGCCTCGCGTACGTGACGCCGAATTCCGGGCTCGAGCCCCGGGCGTGCCATAGAAATGAACAACTGTGTAAAATACGCATGCAGTGTCAGGAGACAGCGACTGACAACTGGCTTATTACCTATGTATAGGCTGTTCACGGTAGAGTGAGCGCTTTTGAAATCCTAGTCACTTTTTTCCTTTTAGCCATTTTTTTTACATTTAACCACCTTTTTTAAATAAATATTGCCATGCAAGTAATAAATACAGTGTGTATGTTCCACCACACTCAGAAGTTAACGTCTACGGCTTAAATACAAAAAAAAAAAAATATTTTTTTTACTACTATTCCAAATGAGGAGGCTTTCAAAAGTACTCATTTTACCGTAAACGGCCTATACGTGTGTACATGCCTAACATTTTCATTTCGTTAATGGCTGGTCAGGCACGAATTTAAAAGGAGTAGGGCTACGAAAAGCACATACCCCTCCCTCAAAAATCTGTGACAGGTATATTATGGAAGTGGAGAATGAAGAATGGGTAATTAGAAAAAAAAATTGGAATATTATAAATTTATTTTTTACTGTGAAAAATATTTTTAAATACTACTGAACAAAAAAAACAACAACGAAATGCCGTTTCATAGATGAAATTATCAGCGAGAAGGCTCAGTGTCCGACATATCCTAACAAACTAACGGAAAATTACCTAGCGGAGAATCGAACGTAAGCCGTCAAGATACGTTANAAAAAAAAAAAAATATTTTTTTTACTACTATTCCAAATGAGGAGGCTTTCAAAAGTACTCATTTTACCGTAAACGGCCTATACGTGTGTACATGCCTAACATTTTCATTTCGTTAATGGCTGGTCAGGCACGAATTTAAAAGGAGTAGGGCTACGAAAAGCACATACCCCTCCCTCAAAAATCTGTGACAGGTATATTATGGAAGTGGAGAATGAAGAATGGGTAATTAGAAAAAAAAATTGGAATATTATAAATTTATTTTTTACTGTGAAAAATATTTTTAAATACTACTGAACAAAAAAAACAACAACGNAAATTGGAATATTATAAATTTATTTTTTACTGTGAAAAATATTTTTAAATACTACTGAACAAAAAAAACAACAACAAAATGCCGTTTCATAGATGAAATTATCAGCGAGAAGGCTTAGTGTCCGACATATCCTAACAAACTAACGGAAAATTACCTAGCGGAGAATCGAACGTAAGCCGTCAAGATACGTTANAGTGTCCGACATATCCTAACAAACTAACGGAAAATTACCTAGCGGAGAATCGAACGTAAGCCGTCAAGATACGTTATTCTTTTAGACTGCAATGCCCCCTTTGCATCACGCACAATTTAAATCGACGGTGTACCGGAAGTAACACGGGTGGAAGCCGAGTACCTGCAAGGTAACGCGGCATTATCTCAGAACTGCACCGGGCTTTCTAATTAACGCACACTAAACACCAGCTGATGTCACACAATATCTGAATGAGTGCCTCGTTACTTGATATTACTGAATTACCCAAACACGTGCAGTTATCTTCCCTCCTTACAGCGGTTACTGGTAGCTGCAACACGCACCTAGACTGTACAGCGCTGGGCAAGCACAGGCATACCTTGCAACACTTCTTCAGCCACTTATAACTTAAAACGTACACGTTAACAGAACAAACACAAATTTTGGTGCTTAAGCGTAAATTAAGTTTACACGAGTAAATGAAACGTAGCGATGTGCTTAAGTATGTACAATGTATAATGTTAGCCTGCACGTGATTATATATATATATATAAACTATCCTGATTATTTAGTAGTAACGGATTCTCGATCTCGAAACAGTGGGCACAGAAGGATCGGTGTCAAAATATTGCGAACCATGTGACTGGCACAAACGACTAATGTTTTCAGGGCTTGTGGTGAATGGTTGCCATAGATCATGGCTGAAACGCCGCGCCCAGTATTTCAACTTGATTTAGCGCTACGTCGGATGAGAACCATTTCGCTGTCGGCGCTAGACGTGTGGAGGGGCATGATGGCCGTCCGACAAATCTCACTCCGGGCATCGCCTGGTTCCGAGGAGGACGCTAACTGGCGTAATCTCAGCTGCGTTTACCTCTTGCCAGCTGGGATATCTCGCGACTCGGTTACGACGCGCGAAATATCCGCAAACAGCCAGCCATTATTTGGAAAGTGACCGCACGAAAATTGCCTACCAACTGACAAGCAATCAATCGCGGAATTAAACAAACGAAATCTTCCAGGCCCCCTCACATCCTTTCTTTTTTCTTCTAGAGTTACGTCCGTTCATTCAAGTAACTGTTGTCTGAATTGCGCAGTGCGTAACGGCCTTTTTTTTAAGGAAGTTTAAGTTTCCTCAGCTATAAAGGCAAGGTTTTTACATTAACGCACAAAGTTTTGGTATCCGCTTCAATAACTTTTGTTTCGAGTATTGTAGATAGTAACAATTTCTTCTTACAGATCTGCGTGTTTTTACCCCGCCTATTTTTCAATGCATTTTTTTTAAATCGTAAAACGTGTGAAAACGTATTGATATTTTGAAACATGACGACGAGTTGACAGCCGATTGCGGGTCGGAGCCTCGACGTCAGAGGTGGAGACCTGGTCGTGCCCAAGGCCGACTTCGCATAATGATCCTGCGATGGTCTGCTGTCGCCTTCTGCGGTTTCTGGCACACACCTTGCAGCATTTCAAGCCGGCAATGAACATCCAAAAAAAATAACGGACGAATTAAAAATAGAGTACGGTCACTCTTCGTGGGATGCTTTTCTGCCAACACGATGTTAGAACACTGTTTAATAAACAAGTGGTTTGATGTGTTTGTACACTTCCTATAACCAANTTTTCTGCCAACACGATGTTAGAACACTGTTTAATAAACAAGTGGTTTGATGTGTTTGTACACTTCCTATAACCAACATTTAATGCAATTAAATATAAATGAGCTTGTCTTTTAAAAATTAAGTATAAACAAACCACGTGCGTCACTGTTGACCCTTGACCATGCGACGTTGACAGTTGTGTTGGTGTGGGGTAGGTCAATGTTGGGTACATGTGCAGAAAACGGAAGTCTGTCTACGTCGTCTGTAGTCTATGATATTTTCTCCAGCACTNTGTTAGTCGGCGTCGTGTCGGCACGATACAAAAGCGGGTACCGAATGGTGAGTGACAACCCGCTGGGAGAACAAAGGACGCCGGTGTTGCCGGCGAAAGTCGGGCGAAGGAGAGGATGGAGAATAGAGAGGGGAAGAAATAGTAAAAAAAGGGAATGAAAGAGTATAGGGGGAGGATAGTCGAGCAACGGCTAGCCGCTGCTGGGGTTATCTAGGAGGCGAAGCCAGCTGATTGACGGGGTAGAGCGGCTCTGTGAGCTGACTCACAAGGTTAGTCAGGGTGACCTTGGTGTGACACGACTCTCCCCTCCCCTCACCCACCACCACAACCACGGTCGTGATTAGCCTCCCCTCCACGTCGCGTAGCGACTGCAGTGTTGCCAACCGTAGCGGAATTCCGCTACGCATAGCGAAATTTAAACCTTGGGAAGACAAAGCGGCCTGCGGAAAATGATAAACACAGATAGTTTAGCGACTTTCCAGCATGCTGCAGGCATCCTCCCCAAATAACAAGCCATTGGTGGTTTAAAACTAATCGGAGCAGAATCAGGTTTTCTTTTCAAAGCTTAAAACATTATTTCTAATTAGTTAGTGTTTAAGTATTTTTCTAATTTTGTAATCATATATATTTTTGTGCGACGACCACGTAATTCAGCAGTACCCGCCACTAACTACTGGCCATCGCTACAGCCGCCTCCACTGCGCTGAAGGCAGCGGAATGTTCAGAATCCATCTTTATTATGCATTGGATACCTGATATCTTCACTCTTCCGATTTTATCGCCTGTTACCATAAATGTAAGTTTTTTTTCCTCCCATTAATAGTCGTGTAGTAGTTCTTCTGCAGCCGCCGTCCATGACGGTTCGGATTTCCGGACGTCGGCGTCGCGACGTCATTTTGTGCGTGCGCCGTTTGACCCTCCGGCGAGTTTACTGGACTTGCGATTTATGGATGCTTCATATTTTGTAGGATTTTGTAGTCGTGTTTGTTAACGCTCTTCGTTGTGTTTCGAGATTTAATGCAGTTCTGGCTGTACGGGCTTCGTACCTTAGGCCCGAATTAGCGTTGTGTAAATAAAAAAATTATAGTTGTGTAACGGAATGTAGCGGAATTTTACTAGAGCTGTAGCGAAATCGCCTCTTCCCATGTTGGTAACACTGGTAGCGAGCACACCCAGGCCGGCCTGGGAGTAAACTGGCTGCTTCAGTTGCTAGGCGCACAGTGGAACCTCTGCTCGGAGAGACCGCTGTATTCAGTAGTGGCTCGTACAGCAGTCCGCTGTAAGGCGAGCATTTTGTAAGAAGACCGTGCTTGAAATTTCCTTTCAGCTTATTTGTATCGTTTCGCCAATTGTTAATATAGAAGTTCCCAGCGCATATAGCTCTCAAAAGTTAACGTCTGAGGTCACAATGAAACATCACGTTTTCTACCAAACATTTGCACTGCCAATGCAGTTCACGCGCCAGGGGCCCTTAAAAACACTTTCGAATCTCACGTTCAGCATTATATTCTACTTTTAAAAAAAAATCACGCTTATATCATCTTTCATTTGCCACCTCTGTCGCCTACCCCTTTATGTTTCTATATCGTACTCTGGTCTGAATGCAAGACAACCGTACCTCATAAAATTGAGTTTTTTTCAATTTCTGCGTTGGAAGGACGATAAAATAGATTACTTGACGGCGAAATACTTCTTACTGGACGTATGGCGCTCAGTATGGGCGTTGCACCCCAGAGTGTATCAAATAAAGACAGTGCATCGGGGTTTTTTTACAGGGGGGTTCCCTCCTTTTCCCCCAAAAACAAAATAAAAAAAATCCCCAAAATTATGAATAAAGAAATCCATCAATCACTAAGTTAAATTTAATAATAAAATAGACAGCTAATTAAATACCCACACACAGTAGCTTAAAAAGCCATAGTCATCTGAATTTAATATTTCTTTACAATAGAACATAACAACCTTAATTCAATTTTAACTTTAAATTCAAAAATAACTTGAGGCCAGTGAACTTTCGGAATGGCTAACAAGTGGAATAGAATTAGATTTAAAAAAAATTCCCCCTAGGAAGGCGAAACTGTTCGATTCCAAGGTGGGGGTCGCTCCCGTATTTTCGCACGTGGCAATTGTACCGGACGATGCCGCTGGTCGGAGATCTCCCGTTCTTCCCGTCCTTACATTCCGGCGCTGCTCCATGCTCACCTCGCTTCACCCTCATCAGCTTTGAAGACCCTCGATGTTAAGAACCGCCCAAATCTCTTCACTCACGGACCCCTCGCCTAATGTTTTTTCAGCAGATCCAGCTNTATCTAAAAATATATATATTAAAAAATTACTTTACAATATGCAGTACAGAAATATTTGTTCTGTGGAAAAGTATTACAACTTATGAGTGAGTGGTCCCTGCTAAATTGTATGTTTGACTTATTTTTCAGAATAAATAAGCTTATTTAAAAACGTGGTCTGTTAAGGCATAGGGCATTTTTAAACACTTATTTTAAAATACATAAACTTTTACCCTTGTTTTTGCTACAACTGTATCCGTAATCACGATAAACTCATTACTTATTTTTTTAATTGCACGCGAGAGAGTACTGATTGAAATCAGCCCATTCTGGTTTCAGAAATTCTGTAGAGCAGTTACGTATGACATACCAAGGTTTTATTTCTCATATTTAAACTAAACAATTTTTTTTTTTTTTAAAGAGAAACAGTAAATAAATACGAGATGGCGGGAATCACTCCAACTTGAATGCAGACGGTTTTACTTCTGCGTGCGATAATGCAGCACGACAATGCACCGGAGTTAGGCATTTTGTTAATGCAAAACTGTTCCGCAAAAAAAAAAAAAAAAAAAAAAAAAAAGCATAATTTGAGTTATAACGCAATTGTAATGAGGTATAGATTTACTCGCCAAGTCATCCACTATTAGTTTTCACTACGGGAATGTAGCCAACTCGATAACATTTTTTTTTTATTCAAAAGGAAAATAAAATAAAATTTGCAAACCACGCGGACAAAATCACTTAACTTCTCCTACGACGAACACGATTTTTTTTTTTTTTTAATACTGTTCTACTCTGCAGTTGAAACGTTATTTATTCACGGCTGTCAACTGTCGATTCTAATTCGTTACACTGATCACTGCTGGTTGTGTAAACATGTCTTGCTCTCATTTAAATACGATATAAAGCACAGACACTTCTGTTACTTGATGGCTAGTGGATGAGCAGTCCATGTACCGCAAAGACTAAATCCTCGCGGCTTCACTTCGTCGTCCGTGGCCGTGGAATGTGCGATAGTTGAGAAATGGCAACTAATTACGATCGATTTTTTATCTCGTTAGCAACGACCCGAGAGAGATAATGCTATTATCTAGACAGCCTTGTGAAGTAACCGAAACGGCCACAATGCGTGTAAAACTCAGCGTTAACAGTCGAAGATCGAAAGAACCGTTCCGGGAGCATGCTATGTATTAATTTATTCATTCGTTTAATTAATTTATTTTTTACTCCGTGCGTACAAAGTTACGCACCAAACCGATTTATCATTTCCCGTGTTTTAACACAAAAAGCGATTAACAAGTTTATCCTGAAGTTTACATTGTAAATTAGAAAGCTATATAATAGTAAATATTTACATAAAATTATATATATGAAATTATATGTATGAAAAGAATAAATAGTATGATCAAAAGCGTGTTCAAGGTGTCTGCTGTTTTTTTTTCAATGACAGTGTTTTAAGGGTGTTCAAGAAATTAAAATTCGTTTTTACATTTTTAGCTTATGACATCCTATTTCGTTGTGATGTGGAATAATGGTCTAAAAAAAGTACGACAACAGAAGAAAATGACTTTTATAAAAATAATGAATCGTGTTATAGTGATTTTAAATGTGTATCTTGTTCGTGCAGATCTCAAGATGGTACTCAAGTAATACATCAGAGTACAACTCAAAATAATTGTTCGTATTATTAGAATGTCATGAAGAATATTTCTTTGAAATTTCGTATGCGCTTCGTCCGTAAATAAACTTTGATTGTTGAGATAAAATTAGTGAAAAATAACCAAAAGTCATATTTAAAACAAATTGTTACATGTCATTCCTGTAAGTTACATGTCATTCCTGTAATTTCGATAAACACTTTAGCTGAAACCAAATTTTGTGTTTAGATAACTTTTTGAAATTTGTACGAATTAAGATTTTTAAGTTAAAGTTCTCATATTTACGCTTAAAAAACTTGGTAGACCTTTTTTTTCCCCAAATGATTTGGTTTTTATTGAGTTATCATCGATATCATNTTTTTTCCAAATGATTTGGTTTTTATTGAGTTATCATCGATATAATGTCACGAAAATGTAAAATATTCTCAAAACCGGGAAAAAAAAGTTTAGCTCCTGAACAATACACGCACGAATGTGTNCCCCAAATGATTTGGTTTTTATTGAGTTATCATCGATATCATGTCACGAAAATGTAAAATATTCTCAAAACCGGGAAAAAAAAGTTTAGCTCCTGAACAATACACGCACGAATGTGTGTCTATATTAACACTATGTATCAGCTTTCACCCCTGTTTTTAGTCTTCTAAACGTAGAATGCTAAAACATTGGTGTCGAAATTCAAAATAAAGATCAGCCCCCCCCCCTTTTTTTTAACTTCTCTTTTCTCATAACAGGAGGAAAAAAAACATCGTGGATAAGTCCTTGGATTAAACGGAAGAATAATAAAAAAATAAACAAAAATGTTGCACTTATTTACTAGTAAAGGCGCGATACATATCTTTCCACGAACTGTAATTAAAACACATATTTCAGCGAACTTAAACAGAGCAGGGACGTCTATCACTAGCTTTGCCCGTTCAGTTAGTAAGCTGTTATGCCTCGTCATGGGCAAATGTGACGGATGCAGGTAACGCCAAGAAAACAGCTGATGCTTCGGTCGTGAACCTTGTCGGGCGAGGACAAAGAAGAGAAGTGAGCACGGCGTCAGCAACCTTTACAGTCGCGCACGCTAGCATTGAACACCCGGATAGTATGTATGGCAATAACCTATTGGCCGTTGTCTTGGTCGAGAATATTCGAACTTTGTCAACTTAACCCGGGTTTCAATCTTAATATTTATTCTGTATTTCAAGCAAATTATTATTATTTTTTAATCTCGCGTGGTTTGTCTAGCTTGGCTTCGGACCCAAGTGGCTTTAAGTTCAACCGCACCAGAAAACGATAGAAGTTATACAGCCGGCATACTGCTCTCGCGTATATATGTATACTTTCACCGCTCTCGCCGGTACCAGTACTGTCATCGCCGACGGTTTGTCTTGGGAGTTTCGGAAACCACCACGAGATGCGAGGTCTTTCCAGAGAATAGAAGACCATTTGTTTTCTCGTCGAATGATGCACGGTATTAACGCCGTAGGGTAAAAGCCACACGAAGTCAGATGTAGAGAACTTCCCGTGCAATATCGCGATGTCGAACGAGCTTCAACTGTTGAACGTATTTGCATATGCCGAAACTAGACTTCAATACATGCCCCGCTTTTTCAGGACAGATAAAATTCGTAACTGCAAATGCAATTTGTCGGGAGGAAAGGTCACAGTCACGCCATTAGTGAATTCCTTTTTTTTCTTTTTCTTTTTTCTTCTTTCTGTTCCAAAGCGGAGGATGTGGCCTTTGGATCCAGTGACGCGAGTGGCATCGGAATAACTTGGAGATAAAGAAATCTTTAACCCGGCACTTGAAATAGATAGCCCTATCACACATGCGTAAGAACTGGCACGTGATAAGCGTACACTTGCGGGAACCCGAAAAAAAATTATGTAACCGCGAAGTTACTACTATCACGAGGTTAGTGAGTTGACGCAGTAACTTATCACTGCATAGAATAACGCATCACTCACAAGCTTTCGCAAAATGTGGAATGTGGGCACTCCATGTTGGACCTACCATGCCGCACCATAATCAGCTAAACGTGTTAGATTTCACAAATTTAGTGTATACACACATTGTATTCCCCTGCACTGGGCCTCATTTTTTTTGTGGCCGTGACAAAATTATGTGCAACGGCCTAAAACTTTTTTTTTTTTTTTTTTTTACAAATGGAAGTGTTTATGTAATGAACTTGTTTGCTACTACTACAAATCCGGTGGGACGTTACGCTTACAAAACCGATATTTTTCTGTATGCTCGACTTCAAATTCAACCAGACGACCTTTGAGTCTAACTTTTGCAAAAAAAAAATTCAGAAAACGGGAGGCAAAATAAACGATAAAATGCAGAGAATCTCAAAGAAAACTTTTTTCTTGTAATACGCAGTCTCCTGAAATGCTGTTTTATACCGGTGACCGATATTAACCCCCCCCCNCCCCCTTCCGCAAAAACCACGCCTAGCCACTTCACAAAAGAATACAATACAGGCTGATTGCAGCTTGTTACGGCGAAGTTATTACATACTATTGCTCTTTGATTATACGTTACGCACAGTATCCCTGAGGTATGGGATGTTTAATGTCCCCAGTCATTGCGTAAATACTGTCCCCTACGTAATCGTTCAGGTAAAGCAAAGGGAAGGCAATTTTGCACAGACTGCAATCAATTCCACTGGCGTGGAAACAAACCAAATCCTGGAATATACGGGTGAGCTACGCCCAAGTTACTTTGAGAGCCAAAGTAATAACGAAAACGTCCTAAAAATTCTCAATACTAGAGAATAAAATTAGAAATTATAATAATAAATCTAAAGTTGCCGAATAACTTATTTTGTCCACAGTGCTAAAAAAAAAAAAAAAAAAAAAAAAAAAAAAAAAAAAAAAAAAAAAAAAAACTATATTANTATACACATAATGATTTTGAAGTTTCGAAAAGCGTTCCTCTCAGCAGAATTGTCACTACTTTCGACTTCAGTTATTTTTCTGCGTAATGTCATCGCATTTAACCATACAAGCCGATGAATGTGATGTGGGAATATATCCCTGTAAAAACATGTTATGTAGTTTGACAAAATGAACGAAGTGCAGTTTATTCAGCATCAGCGCTAGGACCCGCCTGTTTTGTTTTGTGCTCACGGAATGAGTGTCAGAGAAACTAACGTTTCCGGGGAAAAAGTTTTGAAATATCACAGTTGGCGGGACTTAATATTGTATCGCGTTATTCGTCGGCGAGATGGTAGAAAAGGAAATTATTACTGATAAAGACAACAGTTAGATTTTTTTTTTTTAAGCACGGCATGAATGACTTTTGCCCATGTATCGGTCGAGTGCACAGAAAAGACAGGGCCACAGTTGTTTTCATCAAGAAATAACGTAAATTGTGTGCATTCACCCGCATTCCGAATTGCTAGAGGTCCGCGCAAATTCTTCCGGTGTCAGGTTAGACTTCAAGAACGAATACTCTATTCGTGAGTGTTCCTTCCGCGACGTGAAGTGAAGATNGTCTCATATAAGTTGGCCAGATTTTGACAGTCAGTGAGTGGCGACTTGATGTATACAAAACAAACAACGTGTAATTTACAAAATCTTGTATCAACTGATGCACGAACGAACAAAAATTAATATTACGTTGACTATTCTGAGAGCACTGCCGACGCATATCGGACAAGCAGAAAATATGCGGATAAGAAAGAGTTCTTAGATTAATTAATACACTTTATTTTACGTGGTCATAAAACAGCGGTTTTTAGTGTTACAAACTAAACTTCGTGCTAAAGTAGTAGTGCATAGGTGTTCAAAATGAAATGCACATTAAAGCGATCTGTATTAAAATAAACCACTTTAAAACTTGGGAGATCTTTTTTACGTCGTATCCCCACTCTCCATCCATGCTTTCCATACGCGCTTGATATTAATTCCAAAAGCCTACAGAAATATCGCAGGGTATTGATGAATAATTTTTTCTAATAATTTGAAGAAATATATTTCAAACTCGTGTCGTTTTAAGCCAGTAATAGGAGAAAAGTCGACTTTTAAAAAGACGGGTTCAGGAGGCAGGCCAACGTGCTGCCACCTGCTGAGAAATGCGTGCGGCTCACAAAAACACTACCTGCCATGACATGCGCGCCATCTGTCTCTCTCGCGAAGCACTAACCAGCCAGGAAAATATCGCTTTATTGTGTAAAATAACAAATTTACGAACATATACCGATGGTTTTATTTTTCCACGAGCTTTGTATAATTTTTAAAGTAACATGTATTTCCGTGTACGGTGATTTTTTTTACTAATAATTTTCTTTGGGCCGGTAATCGTTAATTCTACGTCCATTACACGCCATTTTGTTCTCCCGCCCGTTTTGCAGAGTCGTTGGTGAGTTGGCGAATGGAAGTGCGTTGTCAAGCAAGTTTCCAAAATGATTTTATTTCAACTCTTAATATATTAGCTATATCGTCCGAAGTGATAAGAACTACAATTATCGTCTCGCAAATGTTAACCCAAATTCGCTGTCTCTGATAAATTAAAAAAGAGTTAGCAAATATTACATTTTTTGCAAGGTTTTATATTTTTACTTTTATAATCTAAGAATTTTTTTAGACAGGTGTCAGTCTATAAATACCTTAAAATTTGTTTAGCAATGCAGTACAATGGCAAGTGGATTAGTTGACAAACATATTGATAAAAAATACAGCCTCCACTTGACGCACCGGATGATGGCGAAAGGATACATAAACGAAAAGTAAACATTTGGCGCTACGTTCATCGAACTGTCAAAATCTCGCCAACTTATAAGGCAATAACAGCGAGGTCTTGAGAGCCGATAAGGGTGACTGAGGTGAGTGTGGAGCAGCGCCGGAATGAAAGGACGGGGGAATCGGGAGATCCCCGAGAAACCCGCTGACCAGCGGTATCATCCGACACGAATNTGAACCCGGTTCGCCTTGATGGGAGGCGAGCGCGCTAACCGCTCAGCCACCGCGGCCCCCTCCACGATGTGGACCACAGTTGTTCGCACACGCTCACTGAACCGACTCTTCATCCCGTAATAAACGGGATGAAACGTCGTGACCGTGCCACGTGTAACAGAGTTTGAATAAAAATAGAAACTTCTCGCCTTGGCAGCAACGAAAGACTCGGCAGTTGCGGCCCCGAGTACGTAAGGAGCTGACAAGTCGAGGCTGCCGCCACAAGAATCTGCGAAATTCACGTCGCTATAAGAAATGCGTCTTGTCGACACGCAGGAAACTTGAAGCACGGTACGCAATGCAGAAAAATTATAATCGAGATTCTGCAGTAGCCGCAGTTAAAGGAACGGCTTACGGATTCACGATTCACAATTCTTATGATAATTCTTAACTCCAGCCAATGAAAACTCACGACAAGCCTGTCCTCTTAAGTTCTGGTTGATAACTATCTTAACCTAACCTCGTATAACCTTTATGCAAGGCAAATGTTTTCTAGCAGAAAAGCTTAAATTATTGTGAACTTGGTTCAAAAACATAATTATAAATATTATCATACAAACGCCTTTTGAATAATTTCAATGCTTGCATTACTGTAAATAACAATTTCCCGCCAACAACACAAACTACTCGGTTGTGATTGGTCACTGCCACACAACTTTTACTTGAGATGTAAAATATGACTTTTTCCTATCGCCGCACACGACCTGCCAAGTTCAATCGGAAACAAACACATAGATGACACATTTTCAGTTCTTCCGTACACGTAACAACGTACAGGTTAACGCTTAAGTTTTCTTTTGTAACTCAGCTTTAGCACTACGGAGGATGGACGGCGGTGGCGGCGACCCAGAAATAGGAGAGAGACAGCCGGAAGAAGTGTCCGGAGGGAGGAAGGGAGAAAACAGCGTGTGAAAGCGAAGCTGTGGAAGCAAAAAGAAGGCGAGACTCACATTGGGCACGGTGTAGCTGCCATACTCCTTGGGGCTCATCGACTCCACCTGCTTGTTCTTGAAGGCGCGGTAGTTCTCCCGCAACTGCTTGCCGTACTGCAAGCACACAAGCACATCGCACATCACACATCGCACATCACAGGCTGCATCGACCATCATGCAGAAATTACTTGTTTTAGTGTCGTAACACAAGTGTTGGGATCGATACTGGAAATGTTTCATTATAGAAGCATCACATTTCATGGTTCTGTGCAAATGTTTGTACCTGGTTGTCATTAAAGGTGAAAACGAATTAGTGTATAAAACTATGTATTAAGTAAATTGTTACATAAATATAAGTTAGTAATCCACAGGCCTATAGTAAGTCAGTAATGATGGGTTAGGTAATTAGTAGGGCCCTTCTATTTTAGCGAAAAGATTTCCACACACACTTGATTTCAATACCCTACGGGCACATCAGTAATTTTATTTTTTTATCATTGGCCACTTGTCTTTGTCAGGAGACATTTTCTAACTCGAGTGGCCAATCAGAATTAAGTTACCATGATACAGTTACAAATGTGCTTGGCAGGCAGAAAGCAAAGACGCATAACACGTAAATCATCCAACCACGAGAGCGGATATAGGCTAAACGGTTATGAAATGCGACTGGTCCAGAAATGTTTTCGCGAAAATCGGGTGCCGCTAGTGATTAGGTAAGATTCTATCATCACGATTTTTCAATAAATCCTCCTAATTTTAACTAGGAAAAGATTAATAAAGAATCCAATATGGCGGGTGACGTGGGCTCTCGACGCTGGCCGCCGGCGACACGATGCCGCCACAGAGATCGTAAAGTACACATAAGCGAAACTGCGTGGAGGTCTCTTTGACGTGGGCGCGCCCGTTCTACCCAATGGCTGCGCGAGGCTCCGGGAACGGGCCTTGTTCCTGATTGGCCACCGCGTGCTGCGGAACGGCTGGGGCTGCCGGCACGCACGCTGATCGGAGAAAAGGAGTTCTAACATTTTGCCGGCCAGTGACGCCATTTTGCTGGCGCGTGCAGCTGAAGTCCTCGGAACAAGCGGCTGTTTTCACCAACGTATTCTTGAAGCTCGGCTTCACGCCTTTTGCAGAAATTCTTTTCGTTTTCGCGTCATAACTTCGGATCCATAGTAATTACTGGCATTTATTAACGAGTTCTCGGCTTTTTTACAACAAGAAGATAACACACAAATAAAATTACGCACAAATATATTAACCAGTTCGTACAATGTAAATTTCCTATAATCGTACTTTGTCAGTGCTTACTATGAATTGGAAAATTATGACGCGAAAACAAAGAATTTCTGCAAAAGGGCTGAAGCTAAGCCGTAGGCACTCTGCGGCTCCGTCCTTCCCGCTTCAAATACCGTTAATGCTCCTCTCACTGGCTGTTATTAACAGCACCAAGAGAAAAACTGATATAGTCCATTCACGGTTACTTCCAACTTTTCTGAAGCTCTGCTAAAGTTATACTTTCAACCTATTCCCCTGCCTCGTGTGAGCAAAGCTCAACCGAGCATAGAAAAATGGACAACGCACCGCTTTCTTGGGCACTCAGTTTAATAATATTTTTCATGAGAACTATTTCTTACTAGGCATTACCAAAAATATATACTCTCTCTTTTTCTTTTTCATGTTAATTATACATGAAACACTACAATTTATACATAAAATATAAGAAAAATTTTAATTTAACCGCAAATAAGATACTTTTATGTTAACACGAGTATAAAACGCTTGCGATAGGCGGGATATTTAAGAAACAACCAAACACAATTTTCAAAGGTTTTATTCAAAAAGTTCGAAGAAACCATGAATAGACTATAGGTAGGGGCAGTGATATTTCGCGAAAATATTTCGAGACAACATACAGTCCAAAGCTCTGTAGGGTCGTCCAGCTTCTTTGATTCGCTAAAAAAAGGTTCTGTCCCGTGTTAACTCCTTGCGCACGAATCACGAAGGTTCAGGATCGGAGTTACTTAGTCCTGAGTGGCTTGGTCAAAGACGGACACGGCACCAGCAGCCAATGGAGGTACAACAACAGCTGAGGTGTGTATATAGTATTGACGTCTACTGTGTTCTCCAATTTTTACGTGAAAAGGCACTGGCCCGAACTATAGGTGTGTTCAAACATCGTAAAGCGGTTTCTCAAATGTCNTGGTATGTTTGCCTTTTCAATTAAGTGAATAAACACCTGCTTTTAAAATCGTAAAACTGTTTCTCAAATGTCTGATTACATAGTCTGAATTGATACGATCCTTCTTTACTAAATTATGCTTCCAGTCACGTGGTTATCAAAGTTCAAGCACACGTCATCTCCGAAGAGACTCCGAGGAAATACCGGTTTTAAAGTATTGATTTTTCTTGGGCCGCGTTGTTTACCATCCACGAGAAGAGCCACTCTTCTACCCAGATCGCGGCGTGAGACAGCAGGTCCTCTTTGTCTGCAGGCTACAAAACCGATGGTAATAGAATTAAAACTGTTTATCTACGGCAGACAAAACGATGTCCCCCGGAAGGCGAAGCTTCTCTGGCTTGTCGCCAGCAAATGAACCGAAGAAGTGGAAGGTTCGGAACAAAGATTAAAGTTAGTGCTCCTGGAATATCTTTCGGGAGCTGCGACCCTCAGCTGTGAAAGCGACCGGGAANGCTACAAAACGGATGGTAATAGAATTAAAACTGTTTATCTACGGCAGACAAAACGATGTCCCCCGGAAGGCGAAGTTTCTCTGGCTTGTCGCCAGCAAATGAACCGAAGAAGTGGAAGGTTGGNCTTCTCTGGCTTGTCGCCAGCAAATGAACCGAAGAAGTGGAAGGTTCGGAACAAAGATTAAAGTTAGTGCTCCTGGAATATCTTTCGGGAGCTGCGACCCTCAGCTGTGAAAGCGACCGGGAAATACTGTATACGTTATCCCATACCTCCAAGGATCTCTCTAGTGTTTGCATTCCAAGATGCTTGGTGGTTCACCGCGTCGATTGATCACGTCCCAATTCCTCCCTGGCAAGTGGGCACCAGGGCCTTGAATAAGTCCACGACAGGAGCATTTTATTGCTATCAGACACATGCTTCAGGTGTTGCAAACGGGAAAACTTTTTTATGCGTGCTGTACTTACGCTGACACAGTTCTCGTCTCACCGTCGCATGGTTTCTGTTACGCGATAGCGATATGAACCAGTCATAACCTACGACAATGGTAAGGTTTACGAATTAGTTATCTTTACGTAGGGGCAGTGATATTTCGCGAAAAGATTTCGNATGGTTTCTGTTACGCGATAGCGATATGAACCAGTCATAACCTACGACAATGGTAAGGTTTACGAATTAGTTATCTATACGTAGGGGCAGTGATATTTCGCGAAAAGATTTTGAGGCAAGGTACACTCCAAATCACTGTAGAGTGGTCCAGCTTCTTTGATTGGATAAAAAAATGCTCTGGCCCGTGTTA
Organism: Clitarchus hookeri; assembly: GCA_002778355.1. Classification (NCBI taxonomy): domain Eukaryota; kingdom Metazoa; phylum Arthropoda; class Insecta; order Phasmatodea; family Phasmatidae; genus Clitarchus; species Clitarchus hookeri. The sequence goes on from NQII01000593.1 coordinate 180,950, forward strand.
ACTGTTTGCGAACGAATCACGAAGGTTCAGCGTCGGAGTTACTTAGTCCTGAGTGGCTTGGCCAAAGAAGGACACGGCACCAGCAGCCAATGGAGGTACAACAACAGCTGAGGTGTGTATATAGTATTGAAGTCTACTGTGTGCTCCGATTTTTACGCGAAAAGTCACTGGCCCTATCTATACGGATGACCATTCGGCCCAAAGTCATGAAATAAATGTACACCAAACGGCCAAATATAACCTTTTATCTGCCTCACAGGCAACATTGTGTACACGGGGTCGGAATGGGCACTGAGTAAGAAGATATTTTTGTTCAATGGGATGGGCTTATTAACTTCTCGTTCCCTGACCATACGGCAACTCGAGTGTCTCCTCCACCGATGAACGGAGACCAGGGTTCGGTGCGTGTTTCAATTAGGCGTGTTGCAACACCTCCGCTCGGAATGTACGACCGCGCCGGGGACAACAATGGCGTCGGCGGGCAGGGCGCGGTGAAAGCAGCGGCGCCACGCGAGTTTCGCCACACGCGGGCCCGCGCTCGTGTAAACACACGGCCCGAGTGCGCGCGCGCGCCCCGTGTTTGTCCCGCGCCAAGTGTGAATTCGAAAGCTGCTGGAACGTGCGAGCTACTCCGCGGAGACCTCCGCTGAATAGAAACGAAAGGAGGTTGACGACCCGGGAACTACGACACCGATCGCGGCCGGCTTGCACGAGCCCCGTGCTCTACGGATCGGCCGTCCGTGCGCGCGAAAGCCAGCAGGGCACTGGCGCCCACTATCGAGGACGTGTTGCACGAGGAAGACACTCATGGTCAGCACTGTACACAACAAGGAATCGGTGGCCGATGTTTTGAGCGTCTGCCTTGTGGGAAATCTCATTGGTAGAAGTTTCTCCACCACACATCTGTGAACGGTTAATGCCGACTTCAAAATCACAAAAAGGCACGCCTTTTACTGGTTGTGAGAAACAAGTACAGCACACATGATAAAATTAAACGATTGAAATACTTGAGCTCGAAAAATTAATTTGGGACTGAAAGGTTTAATTTACAGTTTCGAGTGTTGCAAACAATATTTTTGATGTGCGCTGTACGGAAGTCAACACAATACTTGTAGGCTACAATAATATGAACCAGTTATGACCACGACCAGTAAGACGATTTGCGAATAATTTTCCCGCAGGTAAGATCATTGCTCATTGATTTTCGCAGTGTGCAGTACAGACCAAAATTACCTACACGTGCGTGATGTACACAAATGTGTGCGCTGGGTCTAAGTGGGTTGAAGCCCATGTCACACTGTCAAATTTTCGCCTTTAAATATATTTGACAAAGTACAACCACCAAATTTTTACATTCAGCAAATGGATTAAATAATCTTGAATGCATTTGAAAGAACCACACTGTCAATTTTTTTTTTCTGGGAGGATCTATTCTGAATTTTCATTTAAAAATTATTTTCAAAGTGAGATATTGCTGTTGTGTTTCCATGTGGTCTACTACAGGAAGTCATGTAAGGAATGTTATTTTCCCTTCTTAATTAAATTTCAGTTTAATTATCAGATATATTTCCTGCACAATGAAAGTTAATGCCTCCGAGTTCTTGACCCCTTAACGTACACATTTATTTTTAATTTCATATATTGCAAAAAGAAAAAAAAAAAGGGCAATTTATGACGTGAAAAATACTGACACTTTGGAAACTATGAAAAAAAAAAAATGGAGTATGTCCACAGCACAAGCAAAAACCAGTTATAACACATAGTTGGTATGGCAGCAGCGACCAATGGCATTACCCAGGTAAAGACACCGTCATTATTGACGCCAAGTTCTGACCTTGCCCAGCAAATACCATGATTTCACCTATTCTGCAGGGGGCCGCGGTAGCTGAGCGGTTAGCCTGCTCGCATGTGGGAATCGTGCCAAACGATGCCGCTGGTCAGCGGGTTTTCTCGGGGATCTCCCGTTTCCCCCGCCCTTTCATTCCGGCGCTGTTCCATCACCATTATCGGCTCTCCAGACCTCGCTGTTTTTAGATGTGCACTAGTGTATTAGGGATGATAAGTTAAAGAGTTAAGACGCCAGTCTACCTGGCGCTTGAACTGCGTTGCAGAGTGTTCGAAATGCACGTTTTTCAACGAAACTATTATGCGTGCGTCCAACGTGCTGATCTACGAAAATAATGCACACTTCAGACGAGAGCTGTATAGTACTTTCAAAATATCACAAACGTTAGAAACATCAATTCAGAGTACTCCAAAACCGCTAAAAAAACAGCCTTTCCAAGGCGCTGTAGCCAAAATGCACGCATCAGATACATACAAAACTACTATAGGAGCCTGCACTGAACCTTCCTAAAGACTTCCCACTAATAAAATAATATGGTAACCGCTGAAAGTCCCATAGGTACACGCAGCACGACGAGAACACTGCACGCCAGTTCAGAGCCTTGCGCTTAGCGGCGATGGCATACTTGATGCGCGTGGCAGTGTCGCCCTTATCGCTCCCGCGCTTCTCGGCCTAAACGTGGGAAAAAGTTCCAGGAAGACGGGCGCCTTAAAAATTATAATCAATTCAAATACCACTCAGAAGGCTTCTATATAATAATCTTCATAACTTTAATTCGTTTCCTGCAATTTTTTGCCATTTTTAAGTTTTGTGATGTCGGAAACGGCCATTTTTGGCATGCGCGATTCTGACAGGCAGAGCTCATCATACAGCAAAACAATTTTACAATCAGTCCAATTTTTTAAATGTTTGTTAGAAACTAAAGCAATCAAATTTTATTTTGCCAAACTTTATTTGAAGCAGTTTGATGGGGAGAGAACACAATTTTCGATTTATAATATATATTTCTGCCATAAGTTACGTCTGAAGTTATTTTTTGAAAATGTGACTTTGTTAGGGCATAGAACATTATTTAACTACACTTCAGAGACAATTATCGTTTGACTTCTTGTAATATTATCCTTCTGTAGTCATTCTCTGGAGGTAATAAATAATTATTACCCATTTATACCACATGGCAAACAAGTAAAGATACTCCGTTGATATTACAGTCAGACAGTCACTTGAGCGATACACCATGCCTCGACGATGAAGAAATTTCCATAACAAATATCCAACACGTGTTATAGCTTAAAAACTGGTACACCACAGAGAATGTTCTGTCTCTCTTTCTCTCTCTTGATCTCCCCCCTCCCTTTTTTTTCTAACCCGTTCGGTCACACATTAATTTCTGAGTTCAAGTGTTGCAATAACGTAATGTTTTGGTAAGCGCTGTACTGTATTCGATGAGCGTACATAGGTCGCCCTTATAGCTCCCATACTTCTAAGCCTTGGACACGCAAAATACCCTCAGTCAAACGGCGCCCTTAATGCATTTACTTGTATAGTTTAAAGCGATGAATATTACCAGCAAAGACAGGCATTACCAGAGCGCCTTTCAATCGCAATTACGCTACATAATTTAATTTTCACGTGAATTTTTTTTTTTTTTTTTGCGAACACGCATTATAAAAAGGAAGAGACTTTTCACTCAGTGATTTGCACAGTTTAAATAGGCATATGCAACATCTAACATTTAAATGTAATTTATACACGACACATGGAGAGATGGCATCGCATGTACTAGACTAGCGGTCATCCGCCTAGGGCACGTACGATAAGCGACCTTATGAAAGCTCCTCACTAAATATTTCCCGAACATACTGACTTTCAACGTTTTATAATACCAGGTAGTGAAATTAATGGATATTTTGACGTTTATCGACAAAACCCATCGTCCTGGGCGACTAGCGAGGATTTGATATCTGAGGAGTCGATTATGTTGTTAGGTATGATTTATTATTAACGTTTCCCCTTTCGAGCCTAGAACGATATAAAGTGAAAGGCCTACATACAGCGCTGTGCAGTGACGTTCATTGAAATACGAAATAGTAATGACTGACACGCACGACCAGCAGAGGACTCACAAAGACGACGTCAATTTTAACGTGTACTGAATTACTTTTTTTTTCTTTTGGAAAGTACGCAAAGAGGCCATCCACGGTACTTTTTTTACAATTACATTACGATTAAGTAAATTTTAAGGGTAATCTGTAATTTTCTAGTAGCCTACATGAGCGACTGACATACAAGAAGTTTCGCTTAGCTTTTAACAAGTATTTATATTATAATGTTTTATCCAAAACAGGTGTAAGAAACGGTGATAGTAGAAGTAAACTGAAAACACGTATTTTGGATGGGGAAAAAAAAATGTCCCACGTTCCTTGTTCGAATTCCGGAAAAGTCATGAATGTGAGCACATTTTTAGGTTTAAATTGACGTTTAAGTTCAAGTTTCGTTAGCTCAAAAATATTTACGTTGAGATGTCATAAGTTTATATTATATTTCACGCATGATACAAGTCGACGTTCTCGGTTAAAAATAATTTTTGATCAATCATATTCACGCTTATAGTAGCTTCCACACTAAACGCACAGTAAAAAAAAAGTCACTTAGACCTGCATACATTTATGAAATATGATATTTAACCATTTAACCCATAGCGTTTCAGTCGACAAATGTGGACCTCTTTATCAACTACACTATTAATTTAGCAGTTAGTCACATAATCGTCAATAGCAATTGTTGAAGCTAATTACTTCTTACAGTCATGCGTGTGCATATGCAGTTTATTATAAATGTGTTAGCACGTCAGAAAAAATAAAGTGAGCTCACCTCACTACACTTGCACATCTCGTGCATAGGACCAGTGACTTTTCGCGTAAAAATCGGAGCACACAGTAGACTTCAATACCATATTCACACCTCAGATGTTGTTATACCTCCACTGGCTGCTGGTGCCGTGTCCGTCTTTGACCAAGCCATTCAGGACTAAGTAACTCCGACACGGAACCTTCGTGATTCGTGCGCAAACGGTTAACACGGGCCAGAAATATTTTTTTAGCCAGTCAAAGAAGCTGGACGACCCTACAGTGCTTTGTAGTGTATCTTGTCTCGAAATCTTTTCGCGGAATATCACTGGCCCTACTCATGCAACAACGAGCGCAAGCGAAAAAAAACTACACACAGTAGTTTGTAACGAAAAAAAAAAAAATCACGTTAGCAGATACTACACACCACGTCAGCCGTGACGTGAAATAAAATACGTTAAGCATAAATATCTGCGAACGTTAGTAAACGTACCCTGATGTGCATCAACATTTTCACCATTGTGCTTCGGAGGAGCTCTCGCGCCACACTGGCGTCTCCTAAAGCTTCGCTCCTTTTATTCTCCGACGTTTGACCTTACACCTCGACCTCTCGACCCATCGCTCAACGGCAGAACTGTAATAGCCATCACGCACTACCAATAGTAATTATTTATTTTACGACCTACATACACAAACTGGACCTCGAGAGGACGGGAAACTGCTGGAAACTCGTGTCTGCAACAAAGCGATGCTACAAACAAGGTGATTTCATTAAAGGCGGTCTCCTACCTGACGCTTGAACTAACGCGTTTGAGGCCGAGAAGTGTAAAAGCTGTAAGGGCTACACTGGCAGGCGCTACAAGTGCGCCATCGCCACTACGCGCAGGGCTCTGAACTGGCGTGCAGTGGTGCTGCGTGTACCTGCGGGACTTTAAGCGGTGACACTATCATCTTATTGGTGGAAAGTCCGTAGCAAGGTTCAGTGCATGTCCCTGCCGTACGTTGGTGTGTATATAACGCGTATATTTTTTAATACGGCGCTTTGAAAAACCCGTTTTTCACTATGTCGGAGTGCTCTGAAATGGTTTTTTTAATGCGCGTCACGTCTTAAAAGTAATCAACATACATAGTCTGAAGTGTGTGTTCTTTTCGTAGTTCAGCACATTGGACACACGTTTTATAGATTCGTAGGGGCCACGGTGGCGGAGCGGATAGACTGCTCGCCTCCAACCAAGGCGAACCTGGTTCAATCCCCGGCCGGGTCACTCCCGGATTTTTCGCAAGTGGGAATCGTGCCGGACGATGTCGCTAGTCGGCGGGTTTCCTCGGGATCTCCCGTTTCCCCCGCTCTTGAATTCCGGCGCTGCTCCATCCTCACCTCATTTCGCCCTCGTCGGCTATCAAGACCTCGTTGTTAAGAGCCGCCCAAATCTCTGAAGCCTCAACTCAGCTCCATAGTTTCGAGAAAAAAAAAAACTTGGATTTCAAGATGACTGCGAAGCAGTTTCAGCGCCATATAGGCGGGCCTCTTGAATAGAGAACACCGTTACACCTTCCCCACATTCGTTAAATTAAGACATATCGTAAGCTGTGTTTACCGATATTAATTGCCCTTTTACGAGAAAGGGAAATAGCAACATTCTGCCGAGAAATGCACGCACGGGATAATCCGAAAGGAAACTTGCGTTTTATGTTCGTGCCGTTAAATCTGCACACATAAAGTGAAGACGGCTAGATTAATAGGCATAAATCACATGAACCCCAAAACTGCATTGTTTTCAACTGCACANCACATAAAGTGAAGACGGCTAGATTAATAGGCATAAATCACATGAACCCCAAAACTGCATTGTTTTCAACTGCACAGCAGCTTATTATAACACTCGATAATGCCAGTAAACTATAACGTTCACCTTCACTGAATTATATTTTAATATTTTGCAAAAACGTTTCCTGCACGTGGACTTGCTGCAAATTAAGTTCCTGTTCTTCATTACAAAAAAAATATTAAATATGTTGTGGTTCCGGCTTAGTCAGAGAGACACTTCCATATTCTTAACTTCTAAACATCCTCTTAAACAGTTATATTAAACATTGTGTTTGTTCGCTTCTCTGGTTGATATTGCAGCCACGTAAACAAGNCACATAAAGTGAAGACGGCTAGATTAATAGGCATAAATCACATGAACCCCAAAACTGCATTGTTTTCAACTGCACTGCAGCTTATTATAACACTCGATAATGCCAGTAAACTATAACGTTCACCTTCACTGAATTATATTTTAATATTTTGCAAAAACGTTTCCTGCACGTGGACTTGCTGCAAATTAAGTTCCTGTTCTTCATTACAAAAAAAAATATTAAATATGTTGTGGTTCCGGCTTAGTCAGAGAGACACTTCCATATTCTTAACTTCTAAACGTTCTTAACATCCTCTTAAACAGTTATATTAAACATTGTGTTTGTTCGCTTCTCTGGTTGATATTGCAGCCACGTAAACAAGNAACATCCTCTTAAACAGTTATATTAAACATTGTGTTTGTTCGCTTCTCTGGTTGATATTGCAGCCACGTAAACAAGGAACTCTTAGATCGTCTGCTTTAAGCATAGCAAGCTAGATTTTGGAATAAAAAAACTTTGGTCCTGTTGAGTTCGACGCTGGAACAACGTAATTTAAAAGTGAAATTATTTTTGGAAACGCCGGCGCCAGTGGCGGCTTAGAGCTGCATGAATTAATTTTTCCCGAACTTGGAAAGGGTTTCTCCCCCGGATTTTTTTTTTTTTTAGTTTTTAAACGTTAAAAATAGCGATTTACGCCTGCATTGTTTAGGTGCACTTTCAGTCATTTCGTCAACTTTAAGGTCACTGTAAATAGTTTCAGTGCTATCTCGCACACTTTGTACAGCTTGTACTAAATATTCCACTCGGTTTTTAATACTTAAAGAATCCGCTTGACGAGACTGTACTTGTTGGAATAGAATGTGAACATGAGGCATGATTCTATGAAAAAAACAAATGAGAGCCAAAAATAGAATTCATTACCTTTAAGAAAATGACAGAACCCACGGGCCTTAGTACAGTTTCTTTGCGATGGTCACTCTCTGGTGTTTCAAAACACTCGATTTACGCATCCTTCTTTTCATAGACCATATTTATGATTCTAGACTTAAAATTCCACCTTGTTTGAGATGCTTGGAATCCTAAGTGCCAGTTTCTCTTCAAATACAGCCAGTCGTTTGGATGAATTAAAAAAAAAAAAAAGCTGCCATGCCTTCGATACTAGAGAAAAATAATCTGGCAGGTTTATTTTGTGAGTCACACTGACTAATTATCAGATTTNTGCCATGCCTTCGATACTAGAGAAAAATAATCTGGCAGGTTTATTTTGTGAGTCACACTGACTAATTATCAGATTTGACTGATGTGCGTAGCAGTGTGTGAAGCGGGCATTCCTAAAAAACTTCTCTTATTTTAGCTTGCACGCCATTTATTTTTCCGCACATGACTGCAGTCCCATCAAAACTTTGTGCTATAAGTTTCTCCTTACTTTCACCGATTAACGGACATATTTCTTTAAGGAGGCATTCCGAAACAACTTTTTCATCTTGCCCTTTTGGATTAAAAAAAAACACCTAAATCTTTCATAAACGTTTGCACAATATTCATATCAAACTAAAACAGTTTGAGTTCGATCTGAAATGTCGGTCGAATCATCGGCAATGAGAGCGAAATATTTAGCCGAATCAATTTCATGTTTAATTGCTTCCCGACAGACCTCCAACATACAATTCAGTAATTCATTTTGAAAAGTTTTCGAAGTATCTTAAAATATATTACTACTTTCCGCTGCCGATTAAATCAACCAGACCCCTAAATATTTCCGGGTTATTTGATGCCTACGATCCGTCATCACCTCTAAGCTCTAGTTCGAAAGCACCGCAAAATCGTACACAGTCAATAATCTTAGATAAAATGTAACGTTTTTTTTTCTACTTGCTCGATATAGTTTTTGTATTTACAAACAATAAGCGGTATCAAGCTGATTTGCTATGTTAACCTTGCCAATATCGGCCAGATTAAGTACATTTGCGATATGCGTTTTGTTTTCAGTGTCTTTTAATATATTCTTANTGCCATGCCTTCGATACTAGAGAAAAATAATCTGGCAGGTTTATTTTGTGAGTCACACTGACTAATTATCAGATTCGACTGATGTGCGTAGCAGTGTGTGAAGCGGGCATTCCTAAAAAACATCTCTTATTTTAGCTTGCACGCCATTTATTTTTCCGCACATGACTGCAGTCCCATCAAAACTTTGTGCTATAAGTTTCTCCTTACTTTCACCGATTAACGGACATATTTCTTTAAGGAGGCATTCCGAAACAACTTTTTCATCTTGCCCTTTTGGATTAAAAAAAAACACCTAAATCTTTCATAAACGTTTGCACAATATTCATATCAAACTAAAACAGTTTGAGTTCGATCTGAAATGTCGGTCGAATCATCGGCAATGAGAGCGAAATATTTAGCCGAATCAATTTCATGTTTAATTGCTTCCCGACAGACCTCCAACATACAATTCAGTAATTCATTTTGAAAAGTTTTCGAAGTATCTTAAAATATATTACTACTTTCCGCTGCCGATTAAATCAACCAGACCCCTAAATATTTCCGGGTTATTTGATGCCTACGATCCGTCATCACCTCTAAGCTCTAGTTCGAAAGCACCGCAAAATCGTACACAGTCAATAATCTTAGATAAAATGTAACGTTTTTTTTTCTACTTGCTCGATATAGTTTTTGTATTTACAAACAATAAGCGGTATCAAGCTGATTTGCTATGTCAACCTTGCCAATATCGGCCAGATTAAGTACATTTGCGATATGCGTTTTGTTTTCAGTGTCTTTTAATATATTCTTANAACCTTGCCAATATCGGCCAGATTAAGTACATTTGCGATATGCGTTTTGTTTTCAGTGTCTTTTAATATATTCTTAAGTCTTTAACACATTTCATACTTAACGAGGGTTTTCCACGATGTTTTATCTCCACGATGTTTCATCGTAAATATTCTAATTGAACTATCGTTTATATTCACCTTTTTTATTTTTGTAGCTTGTCGTAAAATAAAGGTCGGGAACCGGTCGGCCTAACGTCTTGATTTCAAGTTTCTCTGCGAATGGTGTATCCAACAGCGCACCCGCTGAATTCATTATAAAAAAAAAACTTTCTCATAATACACACGAAATCCCGACACGTTGTAAACAGAATGGATTGGCCGGAAACTGGTCAAGCCACATAAAAAAATAGTTGTCATCGTAAATCTTTGGTCATTGTCGGATGGTTTCGACTGTCATCTGTGCTGCGCGGAATTCTGCGAGCTCCAAGCAAGGTTCCTACGTCAGATAGTTGCACAAGGGGGGAGGGGAAGAGAGCGACTCTTGCTGTGTCTACCTGCCATGACGTCACCTTTCCGAGCACTGCACGGCATACCAACCTCTACACAGAAAGTCCCCGCAGGGCGGCAGTTGGCAGACGTGAAAACTTTCTCACTGGCTGGGGAGCGGCATAACCGCACGGACCATACGGAAACATATCAGGAGGCGAGAACATGTTTTGCTGAGCGCAATTGCACCGATGCACTACAAAGCCGGCCGCCACTGGCCGTCGCTGTTCCTTTGCCAAATTCTACCAAAAAAAAAAAAACATTCCGGGTATGGTACATGATTAATCTAAAATGTGTTTTTTTTATATCTCCCCTTTTTTTTCCAGCGTATACTGTATTCGTTTCGAAGGATCGCTACTTAGAATATATATATATATATATATAAATATATGTAAACAGTGCTTATGAAACAAACTGAGGTCGGAACTCGTTGCTCCAGGGATACAATAACAGTCGACTGAAAATGTTCTCAAGGATCGCTATTCTGCCTTGACCAGGTCAACCGTGATATTATGTCAATGAAATTGCAAGCCTGTGACATCCATTCCAACAAAAAAAAAATGCAACGAATGATTTCTGAAATTCAAAAACAGGCAAAAGTTCATGGTTACGAGTTAAGGATGGCCTAATCACCAGTAAAAAGGCGATGGTACAGAACATAACTGAATGGCAATAGACAAAAAACTTTGCTCTTTGAAAATANTAATCACCAGTAAAAAGGCGATGGTACAGAACATAACTGAATGGCAATAGACAAAAAACTTTGCTCTTTGAAAATGACTGAAAATCACGTTCTTGGAAAAATTAAGTGGATCAAAAAGTGTATTTTAAGACAAGTAAACTAATTAGGTAATTNAAAATCACGTTCTTGGAAAAATTAAGTGGATCAAAAAGTGTATTTTAAGACAAGTAAACTAATTAGGTAATTCATAAAAAAATAACCCAGAAAAACCTAGCAGTAAGATAAATCAATAAAACTGTTTAAAACTCAACATATCAATAAACGGACGTCACAAATATGCCTGAACATATGGTAGACGAAATATATTCTTTACCAGTCAACATATTGAAATCCGAGTAAAATAAGCTCTACTATTTTTTTTTTAAAGGTGAAGGAGTCAAGTTATTCAGGCAGAANACATATTGAAATCCGAGTAAAATAAGCTCTACTATTTTTTTTTTAAAGGTGAAGGAGTCAAGTTATTCAGGCAGAATATAACGGGAAGCGTAATTAATTCTAAAATAAATCTAAAAGGCGACTGTTTAAGCACTACGGCACTAGCAAAGCGAAAACGTTTCGAAATTTGAGACGAAATTAGTTTCGTTATTGGCAAACGATGTCGATGACACAAGAATGACTCGGTTATTTTCCCTTTGTATGGCATATGATGGCTACGTTGGTTCAAAGGTTCGGACTAGTGTGAGAAAGTTCTCTAATTAATTTCGTACCCGCAAGGTTCTTTTCAGCTACTCTGTAACCAGTAACGAGTCGAAATGGCACGCAATGAATTACAGTCTTCACAGCACCGTCACATCTGACACAAACTACTGGCAATTAAAACATAATGCACGTGATATCTGGCTTTGCAGAGGACTTTTTAACTAACTGCATATCGACTGAAGTTCCCCCCACAACGACAGCACCACTTAACCAACACATAACATTTAAGTAACATACGATAAAAAATCAATTTCACATTCTTTATTAGCCTTGAGTGGAGAGATTTGGGCGGCTCTTAACATCGAGGTCTTGAGAGCCGACGAGGGTGATGTGAGATGAGTATGGAGCAGCGCCAGAATGCAAGGGCGGGGTAAACGGGAGATCCCCGAGAAAATCCACCGACCAGCGGCATCGTCCAGCACGATTCCCACATGCGAAAATCCGGGAGCGACCCCGCCGGGAATAGAACCCAGTTAGCCTACGTGGAGGCGAATAGTCTAACCACGAACTACCGCGGCCCCTTTTATTAGCCCTAAGTCGATTGGTCAATTCCTGGTTCGTTCCNCCTAAGTCGATTGGTCAATTCCTGGTTCGTTCCTCGTGTGTTTCTCAAGATCTGTGGTTCATTTGCCTTATCGATGTAAATTTACGTCAAACACCCAATCAACTTCCTTCTGCATGTACATATGTTTATGATTTGTATAAATGTATTCAAATCAAGCGGTATGGTTCTCCACTTTGTGAAAACTTAATTATTAGACCACTCCTAATGGTCAATAATAAACCACTAACTATTCGTCAAGTCCTTTAATACGGTTGCTCTTGTGAAATGGCCTTTTGAATATTACTTTCTCCACACGACCCATGGCAGGTATATACACCCCCTAACAAAATAAAACTCCACGGGCTATCGAGAATACGCCGTGAGCAGAAAGGAGAAACTTTGCAGCGCTTTAAAGAATATGCGCTGGGCAGNTCCACGGGCTATCGAGAATACGCCGTGAGCAGAAAGGAGAAACTTTGCAGCGCTTTAAAGAATATGCGCTGGGCAAAAAGAAGAAACTTTACAAGATTTTCGAAAACTGTCAACTAATTTAAGAATAAGCCATTCATTAGATAGTTCGTAGTTAAAGACCAAGAATTCTAATTAAAAAAAGAAATATTTTGGAGCTGAAAAAAAAGTGGCGTCAGAAAAATTAAACAATTGAAGAACACCAGGACTTAGAATAGCAGGAGCATCCTTATTTCTGACTCAATCCAGTATTTATCATTAGCAGCATCTTTTACCTATTGTTAAACACCCTGCCTAAACCCTGGCACGGTATGGCTTCCATCATCGTACTGATGATTCGGGTCACCACCAACCTTCCTCCCTCAATTCTGCACTTATCCACGTATTACGTGCAATGCATNTCCACGGGCTATCGAGAATACGCCGTGAGCAGAAAGGAGAAACTTTGCAGCGCTTTAAAGAATATGCGCTGGGCAGAAAGAAGAAACTTTACAAGATTTTCGAAAACTGTCAACTAATTTAAGAATAAGCCATTCATTAGCTAGTTCGTAGTTAAAGACCAAGAATTCTAATTAAAAAAAGAAATATTTTGGAGCTGAAAAAAAAGTGGCGTCAGAAAAATTAAACAATTGAAGAACACCAGGACTTAGGATAGCAGGAGCATCCTTATTTCTGACTCAATCCAGTAGTTATCATTAGCAGCATCTTTTACCTATTGTTAAACACCCTGCCTAAACCCTGGCACGGTATGGCTTCCATCTTCGTACTGATGATTCGGGTCACCACCAACCTTCCTCCCTCAATTCTGCACTTATCCACGTATTACGTGCAATGCATNTCGTACTGATGATTCGGGTCACCACCAACCTTCCTCCCTCAATTCTGCACTTATCCACGTATTACGTGCAATGCATGTCTGGCTCAATACATTTCTTGGCTCGGTGTACGAGACATGACTATTGAGTAACGGGACTGATAGGAAATACGTGGTTTAATGACAAAATATTAACATTTACGGTACCTTCAATCTCCTTCAAAATATCCCCCCTCTTCTATCGACACACCATTCTGTAAGTACTAAGTACGTCCCATTGTTCGAAGCAGCGCAGCAGCTCATCAACTGTCGTTTTGTTCAGCTGTTCGCCGCTTTTATTCCTACCTCTTCAACCGGCTGAAAATGTGTTCCATTCGAAACATTTTTCACTTCGAGGAACCGGAAGAAGTCCCACGGTAACAGATCTGGCGATTACGGATGATGCTCGAGAAGAGGGATGCATTTGTCCGCTAAGAACAGCTTCGTAGATAGATGGTGTGTGAGCCAGCGCATTGTCCTGGTGCAGAACCCATCAATAGTGCTTGTGATGATCAGGTCTTTTCTTCCTCACGCGTTCTATCAGCTTGAGTAAGGAACTTATTTCAGGTTCACAAGCTGCTCGATTTTTACACTAGCCATAATCCTAGCAAGACAGTTTTCACTACAGCCCAGAGGCTAACTAAACCACATAGAAAGAAAGACCGATGGTTGTTTACTCTGCAATCATCAAGGACACTTATTCTACGTCTGCTTCACATCCAAGTGTACAGCCCTGACGGGTGTCCAGTCCCGATTCTTAACAACCACACCTCATACACGTTTGTCATTTTCTGGGTCTTCTATGCTACTTAACACATTCAGACTCAGAGTACACAGTTGTGCACCTTACGCACGAGTAGGTAATTTTTGGTTTGTAATGGACATTGCGAAGTTCGATGACTAATGACCTTACCTGTGGGTAAATTATTCGCAAATCGTCTTACTGGTCTGCGTCATAATCGGTTCACATAACTGCAGCCGAACATATAGCCTACAGCTCATTGGCTGCGACAAAGAATCCTCTGTGGTACTTGACAGCTCTGCAATGGTAAAATGTCGACAGTAATAATAAGAGATGTAATTGAGAAAGAGGGGACCCACCTTGGCGAGTCTCATTGCAGTGACCCAGCACAGCCTGGCTCGCTCCGACTCGCACGCTAGACACTTGAGCCCCAGCGAGCAGCTGTCCCCGGAGGCGCCCTCCGAGGGCCGCAGGCAAAGGCCGAACTCCGTGGGTGCCCGGAACTGGTTCCTCGCGTTCAGAGTCGTGTACACATCGTAGTGCTCGAGCAGCGCCCACACCTGCAGCTGGCCCTCCGCCTCCTGCGTCCCCACCTGCAAACACAACCGTCAACCAACCTGCGTTAGTGCCGCTGTTCGCTGTGTATGAAGGAGAGCAAATCTCCACTTGAGCATGGAATTCCTGCATCGCCATCCTGCAAACAACAATGAGCATTAGAACCAGAGGTATCAGTGCTGTAACGGCGTCCCCACCTGCAAACACAACCGTCAATCAACCCACGCTAGTGCCACAGTTCGCTGTATATGAACTCGACTTTCTGCATTTCCCTCCTGCAAACAACAACGCACATTTGTGCATATGCACGAAGCAGACCTCACACCTCCAATTGGGCCTCAACTCCATGAATCCCCATTCTGCAAACAACATCGTGCACTCGTACTGTAATCCCCAGTGCTGCTGCAGAGCCCACGTCTGCAGTTGGTCCTGTCCTGCGTTCCCCCCGCAAACGTTAACCTCCATTAGTAACGGCATACCCGGCCCTCGAGTTCCTCTGTTTCATTCTGCAACCATGAAAACATCAACGTGGCTACTGAAGAAGATGTCGGTGGCTATCACGGTTCTACACACATAACTTCATATACATATATATCTATCTGGCCTTCCAGCTTCGCCGTTTCCGTCAAAATACGTCGTCACACATATTTGTGTATTTTCGTTTCACCAAACACACATATAAGTAAAACACGCATTTTGAGTGACAGTAGCTTGTTCATCTTTAGCGTTGCGTCTCGTTGGAGCTTCTATTCGTCCTCGTTTTAGCCATGCGGATACCATTGGGAAGAAGCAACACAAATATCGGAAGCCGGGTTATTGAAGTCGTCGGCGTTGGTTTAAATGGCGGGAGGAAAAAAGGAGAGAGTTGGGAGAGGCGCTGTTGTCAACATCTCCAGACAGAATGTTTATTCGTGAATATTTCTTACAGGACAGATTTCAACTAAGCACTTCGTAAAAAAATTATTCCTCCCAGTTGCGTGTCGACTGTTGCTTTAAAGGATCTTTTTAGCACTTGGTAAAAATGAAAGCCAATTAGTTAAAAAAAAAAATAGGTTGGAAGATAAACATGTGAAAACTCTCAAAAGATGACAATTTGGGATAAATAAAAAAATGTGACATCAATCATCGTCGATCGAGCAAGTGTGGCCCTGGGAAAACATTATCAACTCGGACTCGGAAGGTAGTGTATTCGACCCCAAGACAGTGCGGTTTTTAAACCCGGGGCGGAGCAATTCACGTGAGTTATCATCCCAATTCCTAACATATGATTTAACACCCGGTTCCTCATTCGTCAATACCCAGTGCATGCAAGGTGTCAACATAATTGCTATAATTTATCGGCCACTTAATCTGCCACTAACACGTGTTAAACGTAAGAAAACTCATATAGGCTGTTTCTGGTATACTGAGCATTTCTGAAAGCCCTGCTTAAGTTCTACTTGTATACACATTGTGTATTCGTCCACCCAAAATTAACATTGCCAAGAGCATGGCCACTTTATCGATGCGTCGGTCGACTGAAACCATGAAATAATTATAAAAGTGAATATTTTACAAATGCGTTGATTCCTACATTGATATGTATTGAAAAAACATTGCAAATAAATTAATTGCAGTATTCGCTAGTGTTACTATTCCTCCGTCGTTGCCAACTTAACCGGGCGCATGGCAATCAGCGTGCCCGTTAAAATATAAGCAGGTAGGGGTAATGTCATTTTTCAAAAGTTCTCAATTAACCGTGAACAGCATATAGCCGATTCGCACGATCTAGGCATGCTCCCAATTGTTTTTTGCTTGCCCGTCGGGCGCCGTATTAATATGGAACAGAGAGAAAGAGTTGATATGAGAAAGAAGTGGAGGCTTGAGGAGGGGAATTAATAGATTTAAAAAATGAGAGTACGGCTGGTAGATCAGCGTACAAGATGGGGGGCTAAGGGGGAAGAGGTTTATCTCGGGGCGTGCTGACTTGCGTCAGAGGTGTTGAAATACAGCGCAGCGGGCGGAATCAAGGCAGGGTCGGCCCGCTACACGCGATGGCCCGGGGCCGACGGGGTTATCAACACTCTCCCCGCGAGGGAAGAGTGCAAAGTTCACGATCCCCGCCGTCACGTGGGAGCTACTGGCCCGCGGGCCCCCTGGGGGCCGCGGTGGCGTAGTGGTCAGAACACTACCCCCCTCCCCCACCTAGGCGAACCCGGTTCGATTGGGTCGCAACCGGATTTCCGCTTGTGGGAATCGAGCCGGACGATGCCGCTGGTCGGCGGGTCTTCTCGGGGATATCCCGCTTCCCCCGACCTTGTATTCAAGCGCTATTCCACACTCATCTCGTATCACCCTCGTCGGCTCTCAACACCTCATTGTTAAAAGTTACTCAAATATCTCCACTCCACAATCACAGCTCCCGTTGCAAACGTTTTATTAGAGACCCACTACGGGTATTTATGACTGGAGTCTGCTAACGAGTAGCACAGAAGAGGGGAGCGATTACAATAAGGAGGAGAAATGAACGCTATTTGGGTTACACACATACCTTTACTTATATTTGTTATTAATTGAAAACGTTACAATGCTAAGGCATAGAATATCATTTAATTGTATTTTAGAAACGATTATCTTTTGGAATATTTTACTACAATTTCGCATTTGTAGTCATTCTGAGAAAGTAATCAATGATTGATTCCCAACTATTCCACACGGCAAACGAATAAATGAACTCCAATGATATTACAGTTAGTCAATCAACTAAGTGTTTTACTATGCATTATCCAAAGAATAACTTTTCATAATGAATGGTGAATACATTTTATGGCTCAAAAACTTGTAACACTACAATAATTTCTCTCCACCCCCCCCCCCCTAAACGTGAATACGTCAGGGTAGCCACATTAATCATGTTAAATTAAAATATTACCTATGTGAACATGTTCGCATGGGTAAACCTCTGTAACTGCATGAAGAAATCCTAGCGTAAAGAAGAAACACGTTCCCGTAACTATTTATAGCCGTGTCCAACATTTATTAATTATGAGTGCTTTTAATTTTTATACAACTAAACTTATTTTCACTGTAATAGTAGAAAGCATATTGTTATTTAACTTGGCTTCTTATGTATTTTACCGAATGCAGAAAAAAACCAGTAGATAACCCTGTGTATTTACTTCGTAGCGACCAAACGGGTGCACAGCACAGAAGTAAAGTAGTTCCGATGTACTTATATGAACAGTTTGCTTCGAGCAAGAAGTGACTGCAATCGGAACAGGCTCGCAGCTCTAAGTAACCGTGCACAGAGCTGAACGTGTTTGGGGTGTTGAAGTAGTTCCGTGTCCCGCGAGAACCACGCGGTTTCCACAAAGTCGTCCCAAGCACATTTCTGAAAGCATTTCTTCTTAAAAACTTTTTATCAGCAGATTAAAAAAATTATATTCCGGATGACGTTGACCCTTAGTGTATTTTAACGTGGATATTGATAATTTCGCATTTAGATTATACGCTGTGCAAATTTAACAACTTATATAATCACCAGCAATTTTTTTTTTAAGTTAACACCACTAATATTACTTATTTACCCACCTATACTCGGGAATTTTACGTACGTAAATTTATGTCCGTGGCCTAGGTACACTTCTCGCGACTGCCTTTTTTTTTTTTTTTTTTTTTTTTACAAGATAAGGAATCGACTCAACTGAGTCACGGAGTAGCAGCCAAAGGTTGAGCGACTTCCTGCAAACCCGCGATATGAGTGCTCGCGGAAATTCGCGACGGCCAAACAAACGCTTCATTAGACGGACTTTGGCGGGGACACTGAAGGCAGAGTCTGGTTTTTTCCTTCCGTGGTAGGGACGTCGACGACCCGTCGCTAACGCCGCTCGCGCTGGAGCTTGTTCCGCTAACCCACGTTTCCTGCGCTGGAAGCCATCGTCAGAACTTCCCGTGGAATAACACGAAAGACGAAAGGGGATGGAAGATACCCGGGGTTCAAGTGCCGAGGTGCTATCGATTTTATGAAACATGCCACGCGGAAACACCGCTTCGCCAGCATTTTACTCTCTCAACAATCCCCGAAGTGAACTATCTCCAACGAATAACTACATCGCCAATTATTAATCTTACACATTAGTATAAAGTAAATTCAGTAACATTATTTTTTTTACTTTGAACTGCTGCCTCACAGGGAAATTTTTTTTAACACATTTCTACCAAACGCACATATCAAAATGACATATTAACTTAAAGACCATTTTTTTTTTTTACAAATTTCTGCTTCCTTGCATTCTCAATTAAATTATTTTAAGTCATTTAAATTCAACATGTGTATTTTAAAACAATAAGCACACAAATATTTGTTTACTAGGAAAATNATTATTTTAAGTCATTTAAATTCAACATGTGTATTTTAAAACAATAAGCACACAAATATTTGTTTACTAGGAAAAGTTTCTTGCCAAAATGTGTGCTTGCCCAATATTTTTATAAGCACACCAGGAGTAATTTTTTCGCGCTTTCAAAATATAAAAGTATATTTTGATTTAGCACGAAGAAAATACAAAAGTTTATGGACTCTTTAAATGTATNATTATTTTAAGTCATTTAAATTCAACATGTGTATTTTAAAACAATAAGCACACAAATATTTGTTTACTAGGAAAATTTTCTTGCCAAAATGTGTGCTTGCCCAATATTTTTATAAGCACACCAGGAGTAATTTTTTTGCGCTTTCAAAATATAAAAGTATATTTTGATTTAGCACGAAGAAAATACAAAAGTTTATGGACTCTTTAAATGTATTATATCAGTTTTCTGCACAACCAAAAGACGTACGCAAATACTATAAACGTTAGACATAGCGTGAGACAGCAAGTTGGTGTTATTATTTCACTCGAAAGCTGGAAGTCTGGAGAACGGAGGTAAACAGCTACGAACATCGATCCGGAGCCCAAGTGGTTCTTCTGAAAGCGAAAAACTTAATGAAGTTTGAACGGTTGGCGAATTCTGTCCCCGCCGAGAATACTACCCCCCCCCCNGAACAAATCCCGTGTTCGGTTCGCGGTGCGCTCGTGTCCTGTTTCCCAGTCCGAAAGCGGCCACATCTGTGCCGTAGGACAATGAGCAGGACCATCTTCCGAAAGCTCTTAGTATCCTTCACTCAATTCACGATGCACTGCGGCAGTTCCGCATCTGCCGGTGTGTGAAACACTAAACAACTGGTGAATGTGACATATGCAAAATTCCCGGTGCTAGGAATTATTTCGCGCATTTGAAACGCTTGAACAAACGAGAGAGAAAAAAACACCGGTTTTCCCATTTTCACTTTCGGGAAAAAATGAGGACTGAATAAACTACGGCAAGGAAGCCTACAAAAACACTTATATTGAAGAAAATAATAGTCATAAATTATACGGTTACACAAGTTAACAATACTTTTCCTCCTGGTTTAGCCACGTCAATTCATTTTCATACCACGAAGTTTCGACAAGGACTTCAGATGCTACCAATGAAGCATGAAATTCACAATGCGTTAATGTGTTAAAAAGTACAAAAAAGACCTGTATGTAGATCAAAGAAGGGCATAATATATCGGGTTATTTAAATTGATAAGGGAAGCCATTCCTTTGTTTATTTTCGTATGTCAGCCTAATGTGAAAGATTCCAAGATTTGCTAGTATTCAGTACTTGAAAGTAAATATATGTAAATATATAATTAACAAATAAGCAATGAAAATATATGAAATCCCAAAGATGAGTCTTCAGAATCCCTCTTTTTTTCCCTCAGCAATTCGACAATTCTCCATCGATTTCGTCATAAAAATTTATAAACTACCGTCTTTTCTAAGCTCGAATGGATGAAATGTTTAAAAAATTACTTGCGGTTTCTAATTATGGAACTTGAACAGGATTAGATACAAGTAAATGCCGAAAGAAAAACTGCGTTTTGTGATCGGGAATAGCTTAGCTAGATTTAGTATTTGTAAGTATGTCAATAGTATGATCGTCTTAAGGTTTCCAGCCTAGTACGTAACCATAAAATATCATCAAACTGTAGAACAAAACATGTTGCTTCTTGAACAGCCTTAAATGCTGGATTCTTAAGTTTTGGATCAACAAGCAGTTTAAAGAGGCCGCCTGACTGGCGCCTGAATTGTGTAGCAGAATGTTTGAAATACACGCTTCCCCGCGAAACTATTAAAGGCGCGTGTGCAACGCGCTGATTTGCGGAAAGAACACTCACCTCAGACGAGGCATGTTAAGAGCTTTCGATTGCGGAACGCTACACACATTAGAAACACCATTGCGGAACGCTACACACATTAGAAACACCATTGCGGAACGCTACACACATTAGAAACACCATTGCGGAACGCTACACACATTAGAAACACCATTGAGGAACGCTACACACATTAGAAACACCATCGCGGAGCACTCCAACAAAACCAAAAACTGCTTTTTCAAAAAGTTTATCTGAAAATATGAGCGTCAGATACGTACAAACATACACTTAAGGGGCCCTGT
This sequence comes from Clitarchus hookeri, assembly GCA_002778355.1. Taxonomy (NCBI): domain Eukaryota; kingdom Metazoa; phylum Arthropoda; class Insecta; order Phasmatodea; family Phasmatidae; genus Clitarchus; species Clitarchus hookeri. Next base: position 202,205 of record NQII01000593.1, read on the forward strand.
GCTGAACCTTGCTACACAGACGTTCCACCAATAAAATGATAAGGCCACCCCTTAAGGGTTCCGCATGCCTGTCACTTGATCTGAGTTGCAGTGTTTGAAACTCTGGTTTTTCGACGAAACTATTAAACCTACGAAAAGACACCATACCCCAGACGAGGAAGGAATGGCACTTTAAAGTTACCACGCTTGCTGTAAATATCATTTTGGAGCCCTCCAATACAGTTAAAAACGGCTTTTTCAGACTGCCGTATCTTAAAATATACTAACCGCACACGAGTCAAACTGCGATAGGAGCCTGTATTGAACTTTGTTGCAGACGTTTCATCTATAAAATGATAGGGTCGCCACTGAAAGTCGCATAGGTACACGCAGCACTACGAGAACACTGCACGCCATTTCAGAGCCCTGCGCGTAGCGGCAATGGCGCTCTTGTAGCGCGTATCAGCGTCGCCTTTATCGCTCCCGCGCTTTTCGGCATCAAAACGCGGATAACAGCTTCAGGCAGGCGGGCCCCTTACACTACGAGGGTTATTCGGAAAGTAAGGTCTGAATCGCCGTAGCTAATCGAATGCCGCGCGAACATTGTAACGCGCATGCGCACCGACTCCCAGCATGTCTTGCTCGTCAAACGACGCCATTTGCATTGGTATTGTTGCAGTGTGCTGTTTACAGTGTCAGTTCAAAATGTTTAAAACAATTGATCAGCCCGCCGACTGTGACATAACGGTCAGTGACTTGGTTTTTGACAGCAAGGAACGTTTCAGCAGCGGGCGTTCATCGACAGATAAGTCAAGTGTATGACCCCAATGCGATGAGCGACAGCAAAGTGCGTAAGTGGGTGAGAGCTTTCAAGGACGGACGGGAAAATGTCCATGATGAACCGCGATCAGGCCGACCATCAGTGATCACAGAAGAGTTGGTCAAAGCCGTGGACGAAAAGATTCGTGAAGACCGGCGATTCACAATTTCAACTCAAGCATTGGAATTTCCGAATGTGGGCTGAAAGAAGCAGTTACAGACTGGTTATCTTCAACAGACGGGAGACGTCTATGACTTAGGCATACAAAAGCTTGTAGAACATTATGACAAATATTTAAACAAATATGGAAACTATGTAGAAAAATAGAGAAACATGTAAGGAATTAAATAAAAAACGTTTTTTTGAAAAAAAAATCTGTGATGGTTTATGTTTGATAAGAAATCGGTCCTTACTTTCCGAATAACCCTCATACATTCAACACAAGTGTTATGGTACTAGGATCAGGATCGCGGAGAGCACGGCGAACGGCAGCGTGAGTAGGCGGTGCACGCACCGCCACGCACAATGCAGGCACGCAGGCCGAGCACGCACGCACGCACGGGGGTCTTGAACCCCGGCGGACGTTTCGTCTGCGAGGACAAGGGACGCCCGTGTCGCAAACGCCCGCTGAGAAGACTTTCACCGCCCGCGGGCCGGAAGACACGACACGGCGTCGCGAGTGGAGGGCCCCGGACAACACAGCTGGTTTCCCAACAGGCCGCCCGCGGCGCTGCGATCGCATCACCCCGCCGCCCGCAGGCCACTCGCGTACACCACAAGAGCGGAACAAAGGCCGCGTTCTAATTCATTTCGAGTTTCGTTTTCAGTTATTTGTATTTTGTAATGTTTATTCGGAACATCACGACATTCAACTGTCTAGCAAACCATGCTGCTATTATTTTGAAGTTATTATTATTCCAAAATTAAAAGTACACGAAGTCTTAAAATAAACAGTAACTATTCCCGAAAGTTTTTCGAGGGCCGTTAAAATTTTTAAACTAACAAAATGACAAAACGCAAACCGCCAATTACAAAAANAACCAATATGATGTGAAATTGTTACGGTACTTGATAAAAATTTTGTCATGAGTTAATGCCTATTTCAAGAATATTTCAGCAACTTGTTTTGTGAGAAATAAATATTGTTAGTACAATAAACATTTGTTTATTCCACTAACGCCGTCTCTATGTGTATTTAACGTTTCAAACAAGCAAATCAAATATGGTGGCGGTTTGGTGCATTGTATTTTGTAATTTGTCAGCTTCGAAGCTGACAAAACGCAAACCGCCAATTACAAAAATACGTGATAGATTTTGTAGACAAAACGGGTCACGTGGCCATTTTGTTAACAAAAAGTGCCAATTGGAACACGGCCTAAGGTTTATTCTACTCAGGTTGGGAAGCTCAGTGCATTTAGTTTGGCAACCAAAATTTTCGCCACTAGGTAAGCGCTAGTGTCGCATGTGCCGAATTTTCTCTACGTTTAAATACGAAGTAATTGCAATAATCATAAATCAAATATAAAATAACTACATAACTGTGTAAAATATTTATCTTATATTATTCACGTAGCTTGAAATATTAATTAAAAAGTGACCTCTTTGGAACACTGCGCACCTAGCGGCGGAAATTACCCCTTTGCCAAACTCACACATAAGAGAACTCGTTTTGTTCCTAACCTGAGTAGAAGTAACCTTCGCGAAACTAGCCCCAGATAGGCGACCGACATGAGCGCCGATGGTGAAATGACGTGGGGATGGCACAGCGACAGAATTAAGGTGGTGTAATGAAACGGGAGCGCCCTGAAAAAAACCCGCTGGCGGCTGGCCAACGGTAAGGTTGAGTCGAGAGAGATTTGGGCGGCTCTTAACAAAAAGGTCTTGAGAGCCGACGAGGATGAAGCGAAGTGATTATGGAGCAGCGCCGGAATGCAAGGGCGGGGAAACGGGATATCCCCGAGAAAACCCGCCGGCCAGCGGGATTGTCCTGCACGATTCCCACTTGCGAATATCCGGGAGTGACCCAGCCGGGGTTTGAACCCAGTTCGTCTTGGTGAGAGGCGAGCAGTCTAACCGCTCAGTCACCGCAGTCCCTGCTCACGGTAAAGATCGCCACGTTGCTCACGAGCGAAAATGTAGGTTTGGTTCCTCCGGTAATCGAATACAGCCCACCGTGGTACGAGAACGACGACTCATTCCATATATTCGCACGACGCANTTGGTTCCTCCGGTAATCGAATACAGCCCACCGTGGTACGAGAACGACGACTCATTCCATATATTCGCACGACGCTGAATACAGCCCACCGTGGTACGAGAACGACGACTCATTCCATATATTCGCACGACGCAAGCTCTAGGAATCACTTANGAATACAGCCCACCGTGGTACGAGAACGACGACTCATTCCATATATTCGCACGACGCAAGCTCTAGGAATCACTTAGCAATCCATGCCTTTATTTTTCTTCTTAATAATAAATATTTCACGTCCCGCTCTTTAATTACTGCGTGTACCTATGGCGGGAGTTTAAGCGGCCGATGACCATATTATTTGACTGAAGGAAAGTTTGTAGCAAAGATTCGATGCAGAGGCCTTGAATATTTTCTATATGACGTGTATACGAGGTNTTGACTGAAGGAAAGTTTGTAGCAAAGATTCGATGCAGAGGCCTTGAATATTTTCTATATGACGTGTATACGAGGTAGAAAAGCGCATTGAAAAAGCCGTTTTTATTCATGTTGGAGTGCTCCGAAATGTTGTTTCTATAGGCCATTCACGGTAAAGTGAGCACTTTGTAAGGCCCATCCAACATGTATTAACCACTAATAAATATGGTTTATTGCAGTCTCAGGCGCTAACTTGCTAAGAGTGAGGAAATGGATAGGCTGTGTTTATTATTAACATTGAGATGTTTAGATTAAAAAGCGAAGGAAAGAAAAGAATTNGAGGAAATGGATAGGCTGTGTTTATTATTAACATTGAGATGTTTAGATTAAAAAGCGAAGGAAAGAAAAGAATTGGCTAAAAGGAAAAATTTAGCAGGACCTTAAAAAGTACTCACTTTACCGTGAACAGCCTGCGTGACGTCTTGTAAGCACTCAACAGGCCTCGTCTGAAGTGTGTGTTCTTTTCGTAGATAAGCCCCTTGGACTCACGTTTAATAGTTTCATGGGAAAGAGTGTACATATTTCAAACACACTACAACGTAGTTCTAGTGCCAGGTAGACGTCCATAAAAAGAAAACTACACTGGCATGAATTATCACGCTTCGGATCAGCTAGGATTAAAAAAAAAAGACCCGTCTTATTTTCAATTTTGGGTTTGACAGATACAGCTGTGTTCCAATTCTTACATGTCTGTCACCGCACAAAGAGACACGACTGGAGTTCAAATTATACCGCAGTAGTTTTTTTTTTTTCCCCCACCAAGGCCAATCTTTTGCACAACTTCATCGGCATCGATATTAAAAAATGGCCATGAAAAAAAAAACAGGAGCTGCAAGAATGGAGAGAAGGTGGCCAATTCGCAGCAGGCATTCGACACAGAGTGGCCAAATGAATAGCAAGAGACGATGAGAAACACGACGAGGTATATGGCAACACGGGCACACAATCTGCGCTCATCCATCCAAAGAGGTTTTTTTTATTTTTGCGAGGCCGACAAAGGAACGACTTGCAAAATACGTTAGCCATCCCTGCATTCCCGACGACGGCCGTGGACAAAGCCGAAAGAAGGGATCGAAACAGCAACATCACGAACTGCAGATTGGAATTTTGCCATCAGAGCCACACACGTGAAAGGCAAGTAATGAGCATCTCACGGCTATGCAAAGATGCGGACCTAAGTCTGCCCTAACAATGGGGAAGCGCGCCAGCAAGGGAAGACAAAAAAAAACAGCTCTCTTCGATACACAACTCTTTTCTACAGTCGGGGTCATCGGTGACCTTGATTGCTAAGGCGTCACGCTCATGAGGCGAAGAGGCCGGTCCTGTGATTTGTTCGCATCCAGCTCCCTGCACGACTCAATTTATAAGCAATGAACCATGTGGTTCGGGTACCACTACAATATGCGGATTCATCGTCTTTAGCCGTTCGATGCATATTGAAACGACATAAAATATAAAAAAAAACGTAAGCTTAACGCGATCGCATATTTTCCGCTTGAACATGCGGGTTTTTTGATGGAACTGTAAATTGGTCCCGAAATGTTTAGTCACGGGGAAAAAAACAACACACAAGACGAGAACAGAATGATATTTTAAAGATTACCACGTATGCTATAAATATTATTTCGTAGCCCTCAATATCGTTAAAAACTACTTTTTCAGAATACTGCATCTTACAACATACCACCCGGACACGTTCGAAGCTACGATGTATGTAAGCCTGTACTGAAGTCGCATAGGTATCTACACAACGCGAAGAAAACTGCACGCCAGTTCAAAGCCTTGCACGTAGGGCGACGGGGCAGTTTATGAGAGTGTCAGTATGGCCCTTATCGCTTCCTTACTTCTGCAATTTTAACACCGAAATATAGCTCCACGTCGGCGAATTTCGAAAAATTTAAACTTCTGTACAGTCGGAACCCTAACTCCGTCACTGAAGGCAATTTATCAGACTTCCCTTGCAATAAAACAGGGTGTAATCATTAAATTACAACTGATGTTATAGTTAAAATTCTGTAAAACGGCAGCCGACTTCAGCATCAGAACAGTTTCCACCGACGACAAATTCGACATCCAAATGCAAACCGACAGTGTGTTTGGTTAAGCAAAAGCTGTTCTTAATTTGAACGCAATCACAAATAAACAGGTCATTTGGATATAACTAATGCTGCTAATCACTCAGTTGATAAATCTTGTTTTGAGAACGAAGTCACAATTAAACTGCTCATGTGTAATGTAACCTCTCCTTCATCCCTTCCCCAGATCCTTCCAAGAACACTCTGATATTGACGTCTGTCGCCAGGTTGGAGAGCTCGTTAACTATACACAAGTACGGCTCTACATTTCCTCTGACGTGATTTTCTTCAAAAAGGCCTACCCACCAGTCCTGGCATCCATATTTTCGTGCCTGCAGTGAGAACGGGACGAAAAACCGGAATCCAACTGTCAGTTCTCTGACTGGACGGTGTATTTTTTTTTTTTTTTTTTCACAAGCGTAGACGCGATAATTTTCTGCTCGGCCACTTTATTCCCGTATTCTACGTGAGCAGTGTATAAAATTGTGTATAGACTGTCCACGGTAAAGTGAGCACTTTTGAGTAGCTAGTTACTTTTTCCTTTTAGCCATTTTTTTTAACCTCCTAACCACACTTTAAAATAAATATCGTCATGTAAGTAACAAACAGACTGTATATTACACAGCACTTCAAAGTTAACGCCTAAGGCTAAAATAAAATATACTTCTTGATTATTATTCCAAATGAGAGGGCTTTCAAAAGTGCTCACTTTACCGTGATTATAAGACGTGAAGAAATCGTGTGTACGTTTATTTCATTTCACGCTTCCCTGAGAGTTGAGCCAATAGAGAACAATACTGCAAAAACAAGTGCATTGAAATTCAGTGCAGTTAATTTCGACGGCGTAAAGTTGAAGATTTTAGTACAATGGGAGAAAGTATTAGCAAGGAGTGTGGCTAGGAAAATAACATTTGTCAAAAGAAGTGCGAATAATATCAATGTATTTCATAACTGCACGTTGCTAGATTTGCTAAAATTCCCTTCGGCTTGGTAAAAAAACCAACTAAATGCACTAGAACGTACCAAATACTCTTACAACGGCCAGGTTACAGAGTAGATAAGTAAACATAAGCGAAATGTTGAGATGGTTTCCTTTGATATGGGCGCGCCCCTTCTCTGATTGGCTGCACGAGGCTCTGGGAACGGGCATCGAGTCTGATTGGCTACTGCGCGCCGCGGAAGACTCCCTACTGGCTAAGCTGCCGGCAGGGGAGTGACTTGTAAGGCTCTGGCAACGGGCATCGAGTCTGATTGGCTACTGCGCGCCACGGAATACTCCCCACTGGCTAAGCTGTTGGCAGGGGAGTGANAACGGGCATCGAGTCTGATTGGCTACTGCGCGCCACGGAATACTCCCCACTGGCTAAGCTGTTGGCAGGGGAGTGACTTGCGAGGCGCTGACTGGCTAACGGCGTTCCAACATGTTACTGGTCAGTGGCGCCGCTTTACTGGCGTGTTTGGCTGTAGTTGGCGGGGTGAGCGGCCGTTTCTACTCTGTAAAGGACGTTCACGATAAACTCGGCACTTTTGAAAGCCCTGCTTAAGATCTGCTTGTGTGCGCATTGTGTATTCTTCCACCACATTTTAAATTACCATTGCCATGAGCCTGATCACTTAATCCATGCGTCGGCCAAGTGAAACCGTAAAATTATTAAGAAAATAAATATTTTACAAATGTGCTCGTTTTTACACGTATTATGCATTAAAAAACAGGAAAGCAAAATAAATCGTTTCTGTATTCACATATATTAAATTTAACACTTTTAATTCGGCGTTATGACGTGGAACTANAAAGCAAAATAAATCGTTTCTGTATTCACATATATTAAATTTAACACTTTTAATTCGGCGTTATGACGTGGAACTACTTTCTCTCCGTTGTTACCAATTTTACTGGGCGTATGACGGTCAGTGCACCCGTCAAAACATATGCAGGTAGGGACAGTGACATTTTTCCAAGGTTGATTTCGAAAGTGCTCATTTTACCGTAAACAGCCATTATTAGTAAGTAGTACGGTTATGAAGAGAAATGTGATAAAGGGCGCAGGGGGATGATGAAGTGATTGTGTTTTTGCACAAGATTTCTTGTGGCTGTTGGAAAATTTAGAGGTAAAGATCTGTGCCGGTAGAAAAAAAATTGTATGATTCGTTGAAAAATTTGTACCAGAAGGGTTAGTACGCAGTAGGGCCTGTGTGCTTACGTCTTGGGAAAAAACGTGAACGANTTGTATGATTCGTTGAAAAATTTGTACCAGAAGGGTTAGTACGCAGTAGGGCCTGTGTGCTTACGTCTTGGGAAAAAACGTGAACGAAGAAACATAACCTCGAGGAAATAGAAAAATGGCTACCGAATTACACGAAGGCTTATAATGAATTCATTATGCACGCCAGCAATTACTCTGTCCTGCTCCCACCCAGTAGCAACTTCTGGAAAGCTATCCCTGATCGTTTCGCCGAGAAGCGATTAGGTGGACCCAGCGGGGGGAAAGGAAAACGNGCAACTTCTGGAAAGCTATCCCTGATCGTTTCGCCGAGAAGCGATTAGGTGGACCCAGCGGGGGGAAAGGAAAACGCGAAAAATCATTTTAGAAACACTCCCATCCCCACCAGCATGGTAAAAATTATAGTATTTACAAGGTTCCCCCAGCCAATCCTTTCCGGCCAGAGAGAGAGACGCTAATGAGCCGAGCGAGTTGGAGCGGCGTCCCAAGGACTGCCTGCCAGCGGTAACTTATTGCAGGAAGGAAGAGGCTTAGGGGGGCCCGAGGAGGGGGGAGAGAACCGGCTTCAGCTGATGACTTAGTGCCCCTGACATTAGGCCCACGGGCTCTGCCGCGANGCCTGCCAGCGGTAACTTATTGCAGGAAGGAAGAGGCTTAGGGGGGCCCGAGGAGGGGGGAGAGAACCGGCTTCAGCTGATGACTTAGTGCCCCTGACATTAGGCCCACGGGCTCTGCCGCGAGAAACCGGTTCCTCGACCATTTCTTCTCATTGTTTCTTTGCTCCTTTCAAACGCAGCGGGCCAACCCTGCTGCTGCTGCTTCTTCGTTTTTTTTATCACCTTCTCTCTCTCTCTCTCTCTTTATTGTTACCATTGTCCTGGCGAGGCGAGATCTCTTGGGCAACAGCCAGCATCCTCGCTCGCTCTTGTGGACCCAGCCCCACGAACTCCCGAGAAATGCTGACGCGGCATCGCCGACACATACAGCTTGCATTCTCGGCGAAGAGTGCAACGTTTAAGAGGTCGCCAACTTTCAACGTCGATAGCTACTGAATGTTAGATGTGACGACCAGGCAAATATGTGTCGTACACAGTCGATATACTACTTAAGACTGTTGCCTGGCAGAGAATTTGGTCTAGGGAAACACATGTTAGTGAAAATCGGTTTTATCAAGCCAATTTTGAAGATATAAACTTAAAACGAAACCTAAGTGTGAAAAATAATACTCTCAAGATATGTGTAGAGGCAAATATAACAATTTGTTTAATAGTAATATTTTATTTAATGTTGTATTTTTTTAGGCTGTACATTAATGTTACAAAAGACTTCGACAGAAAATAAGTATTTATTTTTCTGCTTAGAAAAAATCCTTGGTTTTATATGTGTATCTTTAACAGGAACGCCAAAAAAACGAATTTCATTAACATGTATTTCCATATATCAAATTCTCAACCAGGCAAGAGCCTTAAGATTCCCGCCTACCTGGAGCAATTTTTCGCGTCTTAGGCCGAGAAGCGCGGGAGCAATAAGGGTTGCATTACGCGCATTAAGTGCGCCATCGCCGCTTAGCACTAGGCTCGAAACTGGCGTGCAGTGTTCTCGCAGTGCAGCGTGTACCTATGGGACTTTAAGCAGTGACCTTATCATTTTATTAAAGCTACAGAGCAAGAGTCAATGCAGCGCTATTGGTGAGTATTGTCGCGTTTATTTTGAGACACAGCGCTTTGAAAAATACTTTTTTTTTTTTAAAGCTGTGTTGGAGTGCTCCGAAATTGTCTTCCTAATGTGCGAGACGTCTAGAAAGCACTCAAAATGCCTCGTCTGAAGTGCGTGTTCTTTTTGTAGATCAGCACATCGGTCGCACGTTTAATAGTTTCGTGGGAAAACATGTATTTAAAATAATCTGCATCGCAGTTCAAGCGCCAGGCACATGTCGATAAGAACAAGTAGCCTACGTATTTCATAGTGTTGAAAATATTAGCAGAAAGGGAATGGATATCTCATATTCCATATAAAGCTGCAGAAAATCACGACCTGCACTAACGAATATGCTATGTACGGAGATGAATAAGTTAATTAAGAAAATATCAGTTAAGTTTAATATACAATCTACTTCGCTACCGTTCTTACACTTTGTTAAACACGGATGGCTTTTTGTAGCTGTTACAGAAAATGATGAAAACGGAAAAAAGTTTTCAATACATCAATATTTCTTGAAATTACTTTTTCCTGATCATCAGTTACAGTACCGCCACTCTGCCTAAGAGCATTCTCGATCGAAATGGTTCGCAACATAGACGTGCATCTGTCATTTTGAACCTGTATGGTTCAGTTCNCCTAAGAGCATTCTCGATCGAAATGGTTCGCAACATAGACGTGCATCTGTCATTTTGAACCTGTATGGTTCAGTTCTACGATCTGTCTAATCATGTGTCAAAAATCTGTATGAATATATGCAGTTATTTTTTCCCCCCAAATATTTCGCATGGTTCTGATTTTATTTATTTTAAACATTCCGTAAATTAGGAAGCTCCCGTACCATGATGAGATAGCGAAAAAGAGACATTAAGGGGCATACGTGCAACTACGTCAAATTACAAAGGCGACGATGTAATTAAAAACTGGCCAGCTTTTTGTAGGAAGAGGGTCTGCAGAAAAGTACAGTGCAATACTTTAGGCTTTTCAATCATCAGCCGGAAAATGCTGTTTAAATGAGTTCCAAGAATAATGTTCTCAAAACTCAAAGATGTATTGAAAGTTGTGGTCTCGGTACGTCCAAAATGTACGTTCCTTTGGATCGCGACAACTTCAGTAGTTTTTTTTTTCCTCNGAAAGTTGTGGTCTCGGTACGTCCAAAATGTACGTTCCTTTGGATCGCGACAACTTCAGTAGTTTTTTTTTTCCTCACGGGCAGTTCGCGGATTACTTTTAAAATCACTGCTTATGATCTAATCTTCTGTTCCATTTGCATCCGTGCACCGTAAGCAAAGTTCGCACGGTCATAGACTCGANCACTGCTTATGATCTAATCTTCTGTTCCATTTGCATCCGTGCACCGTAAGCAAAGTTCGCACGGTCATAGACTCGATGACAATGCGCAGAAGCACAAAACAGACTGGGCGAGTTGAAAGTGGTGAGGGGTAGGGTAGTGCTCAGTCGCGTTGTGTTCCTTCATACGAGTAAGAGGACGTTTGGTTGGCTGCTGTAGATGTATATCGACTAGAGCATGCAGATGTGTATCGACTAGAGCAAAAACATCGAAAACGATAGACTACGTTTCCAGGAATTACAACAACTNCCCCTCCCTCCCCCATTCTACCCATCAAACTGCACGAGGAGAATATTCTCATCTCAACCGCACCATATTTACTCAATGACTACCGATGCGTCAATCGAGGGAAATTGGAAAATATTCAAAAACGTAAATACGGTATTAGTAGGGTCAGTTGTTTTACGTGGGTTGATATCCGCACAGACTAGTCTACGTACATACCTGCAACTTGGCTTTTGTTATTGGCCGAGAAAACATTTTCCTATACGACTGGGCCAATCAGAATTAGGTTACTCCGCAACTGTGTCCGTGATTTGCGAGCAGACTACCAAGACTCGTAAAAAGTTAAAATTATCAATTCAGGGTAGTGGGTCGATGCTGAACGCTCTGAATCTGAATCAGCGATTTCAGCCAGGAAAATTATTCGACTGTATCTTCAGTTAATGAGCATTTATCTACTGGCGGATCAGTGGAATGCGATGAGGTTTTACTGTAATTCAGTAGGAATTAGTAGAAATCATCGTTTAATCAATGTATACCAGCAACTAAAATTATCAGTAGAATTTTGCCTATTCAAGTGGAGCAATTTGAACAACAGACCTGCAGTCAAATGCGCTGATTTGGAGCAGTTAACTATTTCGATTTTAGAGAAAGTTTTTTCGAGTACAATCAGGCGTAGGATTATCTCGCGAAAAACAGACGCCCCTAGTTATTAGTATTTCAGTCATTACTCTTATGTGCCCACGACCAACAGCGGCCAAAACAAATAAATTCCAATGCTCGCAAAATTAAACATTATACTTTATATGAGACTATGATAAGACATCCTAACTACTTAACTGGGAACATGCCAGTCGGGTGTACGTAAAAAGACGCAATTATCCCGGAGGGAAATTTTTATTTTCAAAGGTTCAGTCCAAAATTGCGAACTAGTTATAATAATGCAGTTCTGGCAAACTCGGCGGTGGATTGACGTGCCACACAGTACGTATTTTCTTTTCTTTTTGTATTTTTACGAAAGGTTGTTTTGGAAACTAGTTGCCAAGATTATTTCTGTAACGCGGCAAGTGTTTTATAGCAAAATTTACTACACTTTTTGATGTGAAGATGTAGAGCTACTGCGTATTTTAACGAGTACTGTAGAATTCGTGTTTCTTAAAACGATGGAAGTTTTTAAACTAATTTAGCATGTTTTATATAACTCTTGTGTTGTAAATATGTAACATGTAACTTGTAGTGCTACAAAAGTAATTTCTGACAACTACGCGACTCAAAAAAAGTTTTGCATCACATGTAAACTGGTTGCTCAAATGAAGGACGTGCTGGTACAGTGGCACATTACAAAGAGACGTCGAAATGAAAGGAGTGGTTTTATGTACAGTGCGCATTTTCATCCCATACTTTATCTTGGCCCGTGAGCAAACCACTGACTCAGTAATCCCGACGGTGCACAACATTTTTGAGGCGTGTAATTACCAAAAGGACGTGTCTGTAGAACGTACAAAACTTTTTTTTTCTACTGTGCATGTAGCGGACGGCTCGCGGATCACACAGACGGCGAGAAATGATCGCTAATGCCCGGGAAGCCCGGCACATCGGCGTTATCGGATCAGCAGAGCCGAGCGACCCTATGTCCCTCCGGCCGGTGCGGTGTCCGCTGGGGAAGGCTAGATCGATAAGCACCCACGCCCTGATCGCGGATCGAACACAATTCCTCCTCTGTACACGCGCGGCGGGTCGTCGAGGGGCGGGGGCAAATTAAGCCGGGTCGGAGTGGGGTGGGTGCCACAGTCGGAGCGTATCACGAAACATGCGTGCTCCGTGTTCGAGGTGTCTTGTCGCAGAGCACTCGAGTATGCAGAGGTAAAACAGCCGCTTGTACAGCCAACTACAGCAGCACACGCCAACAAAACGGCGTCGCTGACATGCGACGTGTCGGAACGCCGTCGTTCGCCAATCAGCGTCCGGTAACTTACTCGTGGGCCGGCAGACCAACCAATAGGGAATATTTTTTAACGTGTAATAGCTAGCCAAGACTTCAATATCTCATGTGCACACTTGCAGTCTTCGTTTGACTATCAGTCGCTGGTCTTTGTGTGAAGACAGCCCGTCGTTACGTGAGTGAGCCAATCAGAATCAAGTTTCTCCGACACTGACCGTCCGTGATTCACAGGCAGACAAATGAGACGCGTAACAATTCAAATGATCCAACCACGAAAGCGGTTCTGAACTACAGTTCGTTGGAACACACCTTGTCCAGAAATCTTCCGTAGCTTCGCGCGGACAATGAACGACCGGGTTCGCTTACATCATCAAAAGGACCGCCACGCCATTTCGACTCTGTATGCTAACCTATTCTGTGACAGAACTGTGCTATCTGTTTGTCCCCCCCCCCCNCAGACACCTACCTTGCGAAGGCGAGAGACAGTAACGGGACGACGAACATCACCTACTGGGTGGATGTAACTAATGTTGCTGAAGGAGTGAGCTAGCAACATTGCAGAACGGTGAATGCGACTCAATCATGTGATCCGCTGAAATTGCCGCCCACAGCGTGACATCAGGACAAAATACTGCTCAATTTCCTCGGGAATACAGCCTCCCCACCCTAGGGACCCTTTCACCAACTCCAAATAAACGTTCATGGCTAGCTTCTCTTGGTGAAGAGCACANAGCCTCCCCACCCTAGGGACCCTTTCACCAACTCCAAATAAACGTTCATGGCTAGCTTCTCTTGGTGAAGAGCACAAACAAAAGAGTACGTTTCGTGTTGATTATACGTGACGGGAAATATTGGTACAAAAAACTACGGTGACAGAGCAAATAACCTCACGCCAACAAGACTTGTATTTACAGCACGTGGCTGGCAAAAGTTAACGTGCCTGAAATTCACAATGATACTACTTTTATTTTAAAANGACTTGTATTTACAGCACGTGGCTGGCAAAAGTTAACGTGCCTGAAATTCACAATGATACTACTTTTATTTTAAAATATAGATCAGTGGAAGCTTGGGTAAAAAAAAAGACTAAATCTACAGCAAATCAATAAACAAAATAAAACATCTTCGATTAAAAAAAATACTCCAGGAGAAACGTGACTATTTCCTGAGTACAGGCGTGAAAAGTTACATAACAGCTGTTCTAAGCAATAAAAGAAACACCTACCTCTTTTTTTTTCCTTTTAGACAATTAACTTGTCGGTCCAGCTGACAGGGCGAAAACCAGTCCACGGAAATTATATCACTTTAAAAAAAAACGTATTTAAAAAAATGCCTATCACTGCAGGTATTATAACAAATGCGGTGACGTAACATATTACAGTAATATTGGCATCGACTTAAGGAAAAGCATTTCTTTGAAATGCTGTTTAAAATTAAAAGGGCCATCTAAGTTAGTTTACTCTCATTTTTTTTCACATTACGTAAAAATGGCGGAATGGCACAAAATATTTTTCTTCTAACACTTCCACATGTACGCGGAAAAATATTTTATTTAGTCACAGAGCAAAGTTTTATAATATTTTGGTTGAAAACTGGGTTTCAAAATATATCTACAACGGCAAGTAGCCGCGGTTTCTCCCGGCCACAGCAGCGTCAGAAATATTTTTTCGAATGTATTCCTTCGCGTATACAATCACTATTTCGTAGTTTAGGCAATGGATTTTCGTACGCTCCTGGTTAGGTACATGAACCTGTAGTTTGTTAGCTTTGGCGAGGTGATGAATCACCCGCTACATACACGAAACAGACTCCCTTGACTATAAACTACACTAAAGAGCAAAAAAAACTGGTATAGGCGTGCGTTACGTTTATTGTCTCCGTACCTTGGTTAGTCTCATTGCGCTACGGGTCGGCAGTTAGATCGGTTACTGCTGCTACTATGGCAGGTTATCAAGATTTAAGTGAGTTTGAACGTGATGTTATAGTCTGCGCACGAGAGATGGGACATAGCATCTCCGAGGTAGCGATAACATTTGGATGTTCGCCTACGACCATTTCACGAGTGTACCGTGAATATCGGGAATCTGGTAAAACATCACATCTTTGACATCGCTGCAGCCTGAAAAAGGTGAAAGAACGGGACAAACGACGACTGGCGAGAATCATTAAACGTGACAGACGTGCAACCTTTCTCAAATTGGCGCAGATTGGATTAGTGGACTGCCCTGCAGGATTCATGGTGTGAATTGCTTCCTGCATACCTTCAGACATTAGTCGAGTCCATGCCACGTNTATTAGGCAGGTGTACCAGTTTTTTTTTTGGCTCTTCAGTGTATCATTTAATGCAACTTTCGTCAACGGTGTAAAACATTTTTGAAGCCTTACTAGCTGTGTACCTTTATGGCGTGGCAGGCATCTCTGTGGCATAGCGATTAGAGATTTTCCATCGCAACATTTATACACACATATCATAAGCCCCTGGTGGCACGAAGGCAACCGACAAGGAGAACTTGAATAAAAGGCACTAATATTTTCCCGGCATTGAATATGTGTTTCTAACGTCCCCCACTTTGTAGCATTCGTGTGCAAGCCATCACGTTGATGGCTTGCACACGGATGCACGTTACCTCAATTTGCGCCGCACGTTCCGATACTTCTGTAAAGACTGCTCACGGTACGCAAATCACTTTTGAAATCAACTTTTAAAATATGCCAATGCCCCTACCCGCAATCATTTTAAAGGGCACGCCGAATGGCTCACGTGCAATACAGTTGGTAACGACGGAGGGAAAGCAGTTTCTTGTCTTAACGTTGAATCAAAAGTGTTGAGTAAGCATGCATGGTACTAAAATTACTTCTTTTGATTTCTTTTCTTTAATGCACATTAGTAGGGGCAGTGATATTTCGTGAAAAAATTTCGAGACAAGATACAGTCCAAAGCACTGTAGGGTCGTCCAGCTTCTTGTTAACCGCTTGCGCACGAATCACGAAGGTTCAGTGTCGGAGCTACTTAGTCCTGAGTGGCTTGGTCAAAGACGGACACGGCACCAGCAGCCAATGGAGGTACAACAGCTGAAGTGTGTATATAGTATTGACGTCTACTGTGTGCTCCGATTTTTACGCGAAAAGTCACTGGCCCTACACATTAGTAACTCCGACACTGCACCTTAGTGATTCGTACGGAAACAGTTCACACCGACCAGAACATGCTTCAGCAAATCAAAAAAGATGGACGTCTCCACAGTGCTTTTGAACTATGTCGCTGCCCCTACAAACAAGTGTAAGAATGAGCGAATTCGTAGAATATTTACTATTCTGATAATTTTACAGTTTCACTTGACCGACGCATGAATAAAGTGATCAGACCCACGACATATGACGGAAGAGTACAGAATGTGCACACAAAATCTTAAGAGAAAGGTTTTTGAAAGTGCTCAGTTTAACGTGACAACTGTACAAAGCTTCTGTATCGCAGTTTTTCCATTGAGACCATACGGTGCGATTATCATCTGCTTACCGGGAGTCCAATTCGCGTGAACATCGCTGGCCGGTCACAGCGGAGTTAGCGATACTCTAATAGGAGTGCAGTGGAGGGATTTGGGTGGCTCTTAACAGCGAGGTCTTGAGAGCCAATGAGGGTGAAGCGAGGTGAGTACGGATCAGCGCCGGAATGCAAGTGCGAGGGAAGCGGAAGATCCCCGAGAAAATCCCGCCGACCAGCGGCATCTTCCGGCACGATTCCCACGTGCGAAAATCAGGGCGCGACCCCGTCGGGAATCGAACCCGGTTCGCATAGGTGGGAGGCGAGTACTCTAACCAATACACCGCCGCGGCAGGTGATCACTACGCTTCATGCATACGGCAACTTCCACGCGGCTTATTGATTCCACGACTTCAATCGTATCCCAACAAGCGGAAAAGTAACACGAGAAACGCGCCCTCAGGTGAAACGTTTTTACACGTATTCGTCAAAGCAGGTTCCACTATAAAATATTCAGAGCCACATAAAAACATTTAGAGGCCCTAAGCACTTAAAGGTTTTTGGTACCCATACATATAAAACCCAAAATATAAACAATAATAAAACGTAAATTAAAATTATATTCTCAGGAATGCAACATCATTTACAGTAAGATTGAAACCTAAGTTTATTTTTGCCTCCTTCCACTTCATTTATATTATAATAAGTTTTCTCCTACTTTTTGTAGTTTTGGAGTAGTTAATGAGATCCTTAACACCAATCTTACTTAACACACATCCTTCTATATTTAGTAGAGATAAGATATCAACCTTGCGTTGTTACATGGCTGTTGTGTAGGGATTCCTAGTATATTTCAACTGAGAAAATGAACACTCAGCTGAGCAATTTGTTGTGACCATTAATGTTACAATAATATTAAAGCAAATGTCTACATTTGGAAAGGGGCACACGATATCATATTTTACAATTATCTGAAAAAGTTCAAAATGAGTGAATCCTGTTTCTACCTTTTTGTTGCACTGAACTGAATTTGTGACATACATAAAATTTCTCTGCTGCCGTATCCCCCTCCCCCCTTTATCCCCCATGGTGCCCTAAGCATGTGCTTACTTTGCTTAATGCGAAGCCACGGTGGCTGAGCGGTTAGCCTGCTCGCCTCCCACCAAGGCGAACCGAGTTCAACCCCCGGCCAGGTCACTCCCGGATTTTTGCAAGTGGGAATCGTGCCGGACGACGCCGTTCATTGGCGGGTTTTCTCGGGGATCTCCCCTTTCCCCCGCTGCTCCATTCTCACCTCAGGTCATCCTCATCGGCTCACAAGACCTCGTTGTTAAGAGCCGCCCAAATCTCTAAATTCAATTATATTATTTCCTTAGTGCTTAATCCAGCCATGAAAATATTCAAAAATACATATTCTTTTCGACAACGCGCTGTTTTCCATCTGGGGGCTTGTGTATTACGCTCTCAGCAACCCCACCGGATGTAAGGGTGTTGGTGAAATAGTGGAGATTATAAATCGCCGGGAAGATGGGCATCATGATTATGCGACGTGAATTTATGCTTCTCGGAATTGGCTTTCACGGAAGGCACGAGTTAACGGCTTTACTGGGCGCGCGACCACCGACCCTCCTCGTCATGAACGTTACCGCTCCGCTACCGAAAGTACGTCGTTACCACGAGAACGGCCAGCTGGCACGAAACTATCGACGTGCGGCGTCGTGGTACGGGATGCCGAAACATAGAGTTCCACTCCTCTACTACCCTTCTGGAACTTTCGTCTTCGCGCGCCCGGTAGCCGCATGGCTAGCGAAACGGCCTCCCATCAAGGGCGTCCGGGTTTGGTTCCCGACAGGGCTGCGCCAGATATTCGCACGCAGGAAAGTCAGCCGGCGGGTTTCCTCGGGGTACTTCCCGCTTCCCTCGCGCCTACCTAGAGCTTTTATCCGCATTTTGAGACCGGGAAGCGCGGGCGCGATAAGGGCTACAGTGCCACGCGCATCAAGTGCGCCATCGCCGCTAAGCGCAAGACTCTGAACTGACGTGTAGTGTTCTCATCGCAAAGCGTGTAAATATGGGACTGTGACCCTATTATTTTATTGACGGAACGTTTGTAGGAAGGTTCAATGCTGGGCTCTTGAGTAGTTTTTAAATGAATCTGAAGGGTATGTTTTGAGATACAACGCTTTGAAAAAGCGGCTTTTAGACATTTTGGAGTACTGCCGCGGGGAGGGAATAAGACCGAGGAAGGGTTGTTGACGAGGGAGGAGCGAGGATGGGAGACTTTTGTTAAATGGCATGGGCACAGACGAGTTACCGGGGAGGGGGAGGGGCTGGGGTCAACTGAGGTTACGTGAGCCCCGCCTTCGCTACGCGGTGGGCCCACCATTCTTCCTGACAGAACAACGCCGGTCTACTGGGGCGCGTCGTGCCAGTCTCCACCTCTCGCTCTTTCTCTTTGTCTCCCTCTCACTCTCTCACACATATTCACATGCACGTCTCTCTATCTAGGGACTACACAGTGTTGGCATGGAGGGGTTGGAGGAAAGGTATAGCCCAAAAAAATTTAACACTCTGACCAGGATCGTAACCGTGCTAGAAGCCCCCTTCGCTATTCGCCATTATGTTTACCAAAACCAGTATTAAAACTAGTAATAAGCCTTAAATTGTGTTGAAACTATGTAAATGAAAGTAAACTATGGTATATTTTATTATATTACTATGAAGTAATTTTTCTCATAGTATTTGTGCTAATTAACATGTGCGTCATTATAGCTAATTACCTCTGTAACTTCCCTCCCATTCTCACTCTTTAGCCAGTGTGAACTCGTTTCTCCTCCCTTCTTTTCAAAAATGTATTGCTACGCCGATTCCGACTTTATACAACGTTGCCTGATTTCAAGTTGAGTTGAGTTGACAGATTTGGGGGGCTCTTACAGCGAGGTCTTGAGAGCCGATGAGGGTGAAATGATGTGAGAATGAAGCAGCGCCGGAATGCAAGGGTGGGAGAAACGGGAGTTCCTCGTGAAAACCCGCCAACCAGCGGCATTGCCCGGCAAGATTCCTACGTGCGAAAATCCGGGAGCGACCCCACCAGGAATCGAACCCGGTCCGACTAGGTGGGAAGCGAGTAGTATGACCACTACACCACTGAGGCCCCACATTTATTGAATGTATGTGAATATACCCCGTATTTTGTCACCATTGAACCAGGATGTGATTTTGGGAGGAAATAATGAATAAAAAGTGGGAGTTGGGAAAAAAATGGTGGGGTGGGGGGTGAAGTGGAAGAAATAGATCAAAAGGAATCTGTGAGCTTTGGTATTGAAATTATCGGAACACGCTCAGACGTTATGTAGACATAATAACTGTTTTGCAATAGTAGCTTAATACAGACTACAGTTTGCTGCTTCATTTCATTTTTACAAATCTGCAAATTCCTGTTTCATTGGGTTGTGTGTATATTCTTTTAAAGCATTACTTATGTTATTAATGTTAACGCAGTTGTATTAAGAATGCAAGCTTTTTATCTCTTTGACTCTATCGAGTGACATTATAGACCTACACGAAATGAGTAATAGTTCACAATCTAAAATTTAATTGAAATAGAAGTAGGCTACATTTATATTGCAGACAATACAGAAAACATTACGTTTCATTTACCTGCGCGCTGAGATTACAACTGATATTTTCACAAGTGAGTCACGATGAGGCAATTCGGAAAGATGGGCGAAACTCAGTGTAGATAACATCAGACGGCCAATCCTGGTAGTAAAATTGATTCATAATGGATGTAGCATTACCTTTATTTCACAACAGTTCTATAGTCCATTCACGATTACTTCACACTTTTCTGAAGCCCTGCCTAAGTTCTACTTCCAGGATACTCCTCCGCCTCGTGCAAACTAAGCTTAAAAAAGTCAAGAAAATTACACCAAAGGACAACGCACCGAATTCGTNTGAGATTACAACTGATATTTTCACAAGTGAGTCACGATGAGGCAATTCGGAAAGATGGGCGAAACTCAGTGTAGAGAACATCAGACGGCCAATCCTGGTAGTAAAATTGATTCATAATGGATGTAGCATTACCTTTATTTCACAACAGTTCTATAGTCCATTCACGATTACTTCACACTTTTCTGAAGCCCTGCCTAAGTTCTACTTCCAGAATACTCCTCCGCCTCGTGCAAACTAAGCTTAAAAAAGTCAAGAAAATTACACCAAAGGACAACGCACCGAATTCGTGCACACTCAGTTGTAATAATATTTTGTTTGATAACTATTTCTTACTAGGCTTTATCTAACACACATGTTTTCTAGCTGTTTTATAAATTAAATATTTTATATATATATATATATATATAATGTGTCCGTTTGTTCGGACGCGTATACTCCCGAAAAAATCAACCAATTTTCATTCTGTTTTTTTATAAACCTTCCTTTCGTTTCCACGAGTGTTTGTATATCTTTCTTTTTTATCTGTATTACCTGCAAAGATACTAAAATCTGCAAAAAAAAATTATTTTTACCATGCTTTAGCGTCAGGAAGCGCCTTTGTTGACAGCTAACTGTCTGTTTAAACATTTCAGTTTGTTGTTCTCAATGTTTTTTTTTACATATATACATATACTTCTTTCAATTAATTTCACAGAAATGAATAGAACCAAAATCTTTTATGCCACAGCAACGCGTGGCCGGGTAAGCGAGTAATTTATAAATAAAATATTAGTAAAACTTTAATTTAACGAAATATAAGATTCTTTTATGTTAACAGAGGTATAAAACGCTTGTGGTACATCGCATATTTAGTAAACAACCAAACACGTCATACATGGGGTGATTTTCCAAGGGTTAGATTCAAAAAGTGCTAAGAAACCGCGAATACACTATATTAATAGCGTAATGGTATAAAATATTTGTGATAGTTCAACTATATAAAACTGGTCAGGATAATTATGATAAATGAAGACGAAGACGCCGCTATTTCAAATAGTATAAATGTACGTTACAGAAAATAAAGTGAGAAAACAGGGCCATTAAAAATATATGTGATGGACGACAGAACACAGTATCTGTACAAGAAGGGAACAATTGAATGCGCATGTTTCATTGATGAGAAGAGTGATGGAGATAAAATTATGGCTCTCCATAATCAGAAGGGTTGGTCAGTGATTGCCAAATCTGATGAAGACTTGCTGCAAATGAAAAAAAAAGTTGGACACAAGAGTAACTGATTTCCCCGTCTGCTACGGAAGTGGCTCGCACAACTTCGAGGCCGGGCTCTGCTGATTGACTACGTGCTACGAATCGCTGCTCAGAAGAAACGATAACGCTGATCTAATCCTGTAACTCAACGGAATGCCGGGGGAAAAGAAAAAACCTTGGCCGGAAACGTGGAATGCAACGTTCGGAACACAAGTTATTCACCTGCAATCAGAGCAGCACTTTACGAAAGGGACAAACGGCTCATCTGCTGCAAATGACGTAGCCGTATTTCATCTCACAGTGTCGCATTCACCGCGGAACGCCAGGGGCGGCAGGGAAGCAATAGCCAACTAAGGCAGACAAATTACGCCCTTGTCGTGTTCCAACAGAGGGTTACACAATAGCGGTGTGTCTCCCTAAACAATAGGGAGCCGACGTGGTGGAGGGGGTGTGGAAGGGGAGGGGGGTCATTTCAATGACAAACGTGTGTGTTGTAGCGTTGCGGAGAGCGTAGAGGAAGGTTGGAGAGGGGGGTTTGAAAGGCGAGGATCTTTCAACAGGTAATCGGAAATGTAAAAACCAGAGAGCGCACAGAATACGTTTTACGCTCCCATTCCGCTTCCGGGAGTCACAAAGCAAGAGTGGTTCGGTCGACGCCTCGGACTTGGCCCGCCTGGGAAAACAACGAGCGCACTGCGTAACGCTCCTCGACCGTGTCATTACACCGGACAAAGAACGAGAATCGCCGGACCTTGCCGAACAGAGATATTTCATTACGAATGCGGGCAGCGTGGCAACACGCAACGCACGCAACGCGTGCGCCATTGTAGCCCCGGCTCGTTTCGCAGCGCGGGCGATAAGTGCGGTTGGGAGGGAAAGGAATACTCATTGTCTGTTGAGAAATCTTAGCAACTCCCAGGCGATGGAGATGCCCCTGAGACACCCTGCACCATCACGAGNACTCATTGTCTGTTGAGAAATCTTAGCAACTCCCAGGCGATGGAGATGCCCCTGAGACACCCTGCACCATCACGAGAAAACTTCTCGTAACTCGATTTTTTTTAGTAGGTTCTTACGCCATACTAACTACAAAAAAATTCAACTGATCGAATACGAAAAGCCCGTGTCTCGAGGAATGTTTGAAAATAATCTACATACAAAAAATCTCAGTTACTCTACTATGAGATTTCAAACATCAAACAACTTGTAAATAGGCCTACACTGCATATTTTAATGCAAATTTATCTTCAAATCTGGATTAATTAGCATTATTTATAATAGTTATGTTTTTTCCAAAGGAATAAAATTTCTTTCGAAATCAAAGTGCTTTTTATTTGTAGTCTCGCTTATAAAACACCAGTTTTTTGAGTTATGAGGATTGTTTTCCTTATGGGGGTAACGATGTGCTACTGTCGACTTCTGGTTGCAGACGTCCAGTTGCAATGATCGATGTTCTCGCGAAAACCACCTAACACACACCTGTTTTGCAAAGTGGATGCGAAAAAAGAATCGCGCATTATATTCCAATGCTATGCAAAATCGTGCGTACACTGTGATCAGTACGCCGTGGAATCACAACGTTTAAATATGGAGTAATTTCACTTGTTACTTTCTAATTTTAATCTGTACATCAACGATAGAGGTAAATAAAATCATAATGTGAGGTGCACGAAGAGGAATACACGGAAAGAAAACATTGCTGGAAAATAACTTTTAAAAAAATGGATTAGAGTTCAGACATTGCACTGAGAATAAAATAAAAGCTCCCCNAGGTAGTTTCGCCGCTGTATGCTTGCCTACTCTGCGGCGGCGTGGTGGCAACGTGTCAAGGGGCGGCGGAGCTCTAGACACGTCGCGCCTCGACACCTAGGCGATAAACAGCAGCCGGCGCGCTGAGTCAGAGTGACTCAAGCCGCCGGAGGTGAGTCAACGACCGGGCGGCGGTCGCCGTGTGATGAAGCCTGTCATGTCAGGAGAGACAGTTGGACACGCCTACCTGCCGCGGAGGAGTAGCGTTATTCCAGGACAACGCCCCCCTTTCGCCGTCATTTCACGCATGCCGTTACCCCACAACGCGAAGACGCCCCGAGCGACCCCGAGATGGTGAGAACGGGTATTACTAAATTAATTGTGCAGGCTGTGCGAGGTTTGTAAAGCCATGCTTATTATACGTCTACTTTCTGCTCACTCTTGGATTCCAGTGGATGGCTATTTAAACAGTTTTGTATTTATACACTGCTATGCAATGTGTAGAGACCTGAAAAATTCGCTGATTCATTTCGGGACAAGCTAGAATGCAAGACACGTGCGTCACGGTGTTTGACGCCTCCTGGAGAACGCTGGCCCAATCGTTGCCTTCCACTGTCACAGCAGACAACCAATGTGCAGGTGATATCTGCACATTTGTCCATACGATTGTGCCGTCTAGCCTGTAGGTTATTGAACTCGCGAATTTTTCAGGTGTCTAGCAATGTGACAATTTTTGTTACGTTACTTCCGACGCAGCGAAACTTCTAGATAGTTGATACATCGGTAGCCACCTGACAACGGAGTGCGCCTGCAACATAATAGAGAGAGACGCTCTATAGGAGAAAAATTAGTTCACAATGTAATAAAATGTAGTTTACAGCAAATACATACTTTTGCCACGGTTAAATGTTTATTAATAATTTCTTTATGGGCAAACGGAGTAGAAGGGGTAGAACCCCCAATCCCCCTCCCCGGGTACGTCCTTGCGCACAATTTCTTTGACGAACAGATACAAGAATTACGACCGCTGTCACTTTGCAGGGACGGAGAACACTGCGAAAGTCGCGAGCAGCGATTCTGCAGCACGCTTTGCAGATTACTTTTTTCTC
>NQII01000593.1:232671-244017 GCA_002778355.1 Clitarchus hookeri
CCCATCCTCCCAAGCGGCGTATCGCGCAATGGTCTACTCACTTTCCCTGCCCGCTTAGCTGAGCGGGAGTTCCGAAACCCTACTTCCAGAGCAGTGTAGAGTAACATAAGAGTAGAAGTTGAGCAAAGCTACAGTTAAATTGGTTTAGATACGACTACAAATATTAATAGCATGTTGTGTTTACACACATGTCCGGAGTAAGCAATCAATGTAGATTAAAAAAAAAAATTTACCACTTTCCAGAACTTCATTATTTTTCAAAAGCAAAAGTGAAGCATATACGTTTATGCAAATAGCTATACTTGCCATTACATAAATCATAAAAATAATGTTCAAAAATTTAAAATCAAAAATAAGAATTTTAGTATTCATCATTTTGTAATTTTCCACCTGTGCCCGTAATCAGAATACGCAATTTTACTTTCAGTCCTCATAATTCAATTATATATTCACGTATAAAATCCTACTTTAACATATGTTATTATATTTATTCATATATAATGATCGACTCCCGTCATTTTCCAATTTACCTTCCGTTACTCGCCGAAATGAGTGAGTGTAAAAGTTTTACGGCAGTTTTGGGACACCCGTGAAAAGGGAGTAAAACGTTTACTCAGTGTTTTGGGACACCCGTGAAAAGGGAGTAAAACGTTTACTCAGTGTTTTGGGACACCCGTGAAAAGGGAGTAAAACGTTTACTCAGTGTTTTGGGACATCCACGGAATAAATTTTACTTCACAGAGTATCGTTTTGGAACGTTTCTCTGAATCTGCGCCACGACGCTGGAAGCGGGAGAAAAATGCCGCGTACAACAACGCCGAAATATAACGATGAAAAATACCGCTGCAGAAATATTGCTCTGTAGACGAGTTCGAACGTTCTTAACCACTAAGGATTCTCTCCTCGCGGTAACATGCACTGTAAGTGATCTGGAGAATATTGAGACACGAAGAACTCTTTTAGGATATGCCGCGTTCACGTGTATTCAATAATCATACGCGGTCGCCATAGCTAAGGATTTGCGTTCACCTGGCTAGGATACCGAAACGATGCGTCGACTCACGCCTAAGGTAGGACTCAGAATTCAGACAACGGGTCAATGTATACGTAGATCGGAGCTCTCCGTTATCAGGAGTGTTTCAAAGCTTTTCCGACCGTAACTTACAATCAATCGACCGTTCCGCCTGAATGGCGAAACCTTATGGCCAACCAGGCTGCCAGACGTTCGAGAGTAAAGGTCGGTCCCTCCCTCTTTATGCAACCATACGAGCGAGCACGATACGACGCGTGTCTACCTCCTAGGCTCGGTCGTACACGTCTTGGCTGTGAAATATTATCACAGGGCATATGGGAACTAAGGTTGGACTCGCAATAGTCCGTCGCATTCGTCCGGCAGTCACGTGGTCTTAACTTTCGACGGACGGACGGATGAACCACCGACCTCTGACGACATTTCCTAGACGAGAATACGCACTTTGAAATAAAATGCATGGCTGTGGATCTGTGTTTATTTATCTTCCGTTGTAAATTCAAAAATTTTAAATTAAAAAAAAATATAGTATACATTCTCATTACGCAAAAAAACATATTTTCACAAAATTTTTCTCTCTTGAAAATGTATTTCCAACCAAAATATACCTTCAACGAAAGAAAGATCGCTATGTTAAGTTGTTACACTGAAATTTTGCCCTACAGAAAGATCGACGGACGACGAATTGTTGTGAATCGCTTTCAACTGACGGACGAAAGCGATGAACGGATAACTGCTGGACGGACGTACGACTGACGGGTACGACGGGACTGTTGTGAGTCCAGCCTAAGAAGGCCGCCGTACATTCGCGTCTAGTGGACCTGCCTCCGAGGTGCCACAACCTCATTCTCGAACGTGTCAAACCGCCGCGAATCAGCCGTTGGACGGTGGGTTTTCTGGAGGGTGTTACCGTCCCTTCCCAATTCCGTTAGAACGCACCCCCGCAAGATAGTGCATTGTTATTTTTGTATCGTGGATACTAAAAAGTGAAATAGCGTGGCGTTACCTTGGGGTCAATCGCACGTACACAGCCTCTAATTGGCTTTGCAATGTCCTGCCTATTGACGATTGCCTGCGACTTTCTGTGTGAACGTTCCCTATCGGTCCGACCTGCGCCAAGCCAACACGTGTGTCTAAATGACGGCTGGCGAATGACGTCAATCAATGTTTCTAAGCAGAGGGCGAAGAGTCGACGCGTCGCAACTTAGAAATTTCGAGTGACATCTCAAAAACTGTTTACCGGAGCGAGTTTGGACAAGAAGTCCTTTCGTCTTCATTTTGCCATGATAAGTAATAATTTGCCTCGAATTTTTTCATCACTGCCTAGTGTCCTAAACTTGCCTGCGAAAATAGGGCGACTACCCATACTTAAGCAATGAAGGGGGAGGATTTGTTCAACCATATTTTAACAGATTTACAATATCCGTTTCACGAAACACGATTCCGATTTTCGTCACTCCATCTCAAGTACTTCCTAATATTTTTTACGTTAATTCATTTCAAATTTTGATTTTTAATGCCGCATACCTCCCTTAAAATTCACGACACGGTAGTGTTTGTCAACGTATGCCCCGCCTTATTATTCATAAGGAATCCACCTCTCGGTGTTTGGCACACGAATTCTGGTCAACGTTGTATATTTAATAAAGAAGACGGTACGTAAGGATCAGACTACGGCCTTGTCGGCTCACAAACGTTAATTTATCTATAATGTGCTACTACAGCCCGAACCCAAACACACCAATTTGTTTCACTTCAAACAATCAGTCGAAATCTAGCCAGATTTTAATGTATTGTTACCATGATGCCTCAGGTATTTATTTTTCCAAATAAAATAAAACATATTCTAGGCGGGAGGATTACTTCAGAAGGAAACTCCAAGTTTGAAATTGTTCTTCCATTCTGGCTTATCAAAGTTATACTCAAAAACTGCAAATAGACTTCTGTCGATAAGTCTGATATGAATGTACGTCCCAGTTTATTATCTACGTCAAACAAAATCCTGATAACATGTCAGTCATTCTAGATAATGTTAATCACTGTGGATCGTAATATATAGTGCAGCTTATCTGAAGCATGCGTGCATTAAACGTAAGTATTCTGCCATTAGCGCCCTCCTTCCGCATCGAAGCTACACGTGAAACTGCACGCGCTTATTCTAAATACCTTGAACTAAAATAACAGTGAGCCTAGTAACATCAACCCGTTCAGTACCGAAGTAATTTACAAGCTCAAGAGGGGCCGTGGTGGTGTAGTGGTTAGACTACTCGCCTCCCACCTAGGCGAACCGGGTTCGATTCCCGGCGGGGTCGCTCCCGGATTTTCATACGTGGAAATCGTGCCCCGGACGATGCCACTGGTTGGCGGGTTTCCTCCGGGATGTCCCGTTCCCCCCTCATTCCGGCGCCGATCCATACTCATCTCACCAGCTCTCTAGACCTCGCTGTTAAGAGCCGCCTAAATCTCTTCACCCACTACAAGTTCGAGTGTTGCAATCGTTGACATTTTTGATGCACGTTGTACTTGCGTCGAGTGTGCTGAGTGGAGGAATTTATGACGATTTATAAAAAAGTGCATGGACAGAACTCTGTAGGTCTGCTCGAAGCACTCAAAAAGTTCACTCATCGGCAAAGTTTAATTCAATTTTTCACGGGGATTTTATGAGATGTTTAGTTGTAAACACTTGCCGAGTTTCGAACATGTGAATATTCATCATTGTTCCCACGGATCCCAGTTCATTTCATTTCGCGTTTGTTTCGTAGAAGAATGCGTGAAAACGAAGCGTTTGCGATACGAGTGGCGGAAGTCAGAAAGTACAAGATCTCAGACATAAAAAAGGTCGGCCAATACGAAAAGGCGAAAGTTTTCACGTGGAAATAAAAAATCGTGCACATATTTGAGAGCGTTTTGATTGAAGTCTGGCAGGTACTTTTCGACAATGCGCCACAGCAATCGCAAGCTGATGTACAGGTTGATTCGAAAGTCTCCAAACATATACTCTACGAAATTATTTGTAAATTTACCATACCAGTCTATACGTACAGTGACAATGCGCGAATAGTAAAATATTTGCCCATACATTCATGGTAACGTTCCTACATTTGCTCAGGAAAGAGTCAAATGCATAGGGAAGTTCCCAACCCTGTATAGTAGCGATGCTAAATATTTCCACATTTTCAGCCTGATACGTTGTAGTATAGGCTATTCACGGTAAAGTGAGAACTTTTGAAAGCCCTCTCACTTGGAATAATAATCAATAAATATATCTTATTTTACCCTTAGAATTAACTTGAATGCGGTGGAATATACTCACTGTGGTTATTACTTATATGGCAATAATTATTTTTAAAGGTGGTTAAATAAAAAAAATGGCTGAACGTAAAAAGTAACTAGGGCCTCAAAAGTGTTCACTTTACCGTGAACAGCTTATATTTCCATACACTGTATAGGTTAAAAACTTCCATTACAGTTCAGGAAGTTCACCAGAATTTTTTTTACAGTGTAGGGGTTAACAAAAACGAATCAATCATAGCACACACGGAAATTATGTAAGGATGCCATTACAAAACATTAGCAATATGCCCCCCGTTGTTGCAAATGGACATTTCAATGCGTTGTACACGTTAAACTTGCATGTCGCGCAATGTTTGAACAGGAATCTGAGCAAAAGCATCATAAATGCGGCGTTGCAAGTGTCGCGTTACGTAAAACACACGCAAAATCGATATATTATTTTAATGGTGACTTTGAAGGCACAAATAATATTTTGAAACATTCCTATGTTTGCTAACTTTTGAATCATCCTGTACTTCAAATATGTGCTGCAAGATTTTTCACCTGGAGTTTGCAACCTGTAGATGAAAAGCGAACACGAAACTGCTGCGAATAATGCTGAACCATTGCATGTATGAAATTCAAAACTGTGAATGTATACACGCCCATACAAAGCTATACAAAGAATTAAATAAGCTGTAAACCCACTACGCGTGGTGAAATTTGTTTAACCTAACTATACCTACAAGTGATGCTTCGACAACGTTCGTAGCAACAGGAACAGATTAAGTTCTAAATTCGTACCTATTGTTCTCTAATGCCGATGATAAACATGACACAAAAAGCGTTCCACTCGGCACACGAGTTCGCTGTTGGTTATATTTAGAACCGCACGAAGCCAGTTACCATGTTCACAGAACAAAAAACTTCCCATACCGTGAGCACACATCTTTATGTGTTACGATTTCCTTAAAGTTTTAACTTGTTTTTTCTTTACCTTTGAACGAACGGTTTCTCGCGTAAACACAAATTCACGTATACGTATTCATATCAACACACACTTTACTGTTTTCACATTTAATCATGACAACGTCTTAGACCTGTAGCTGCGAAGAAAGAAATTTTTTAGAAAATATGCTTTGATGCGAACTGAAAATCAAATTTACCTCTTGTTTTGCACAGAAAGAATACTGTGTACTTACTATTGTAATAGAGAAAAAGGAAACAAATTATATTACGTGAGTTGATACAATACTTTTATTACGACCAAATCTAATCTAATAAAACAGCCGTAACGTAAAAAGAATATAAAAACGAGACTCACCATGAAGTTGAGTCAATGATTACAAGCTCGTAAAAATTTTCTGCAAATGAATCGCTACTGACTGACGAATTTGTGGGAATAGCTGCCTCGTGCAAAAAGAATTAACTGTAAGCAAAAATTAGTGTTAAATCAGCATATTCAATCACAAAATAAAAAATATCTCAACAGTTCCAGAAGAACAATTTTATCTTGTGTACAGATGAATTTAGCCTTTTTTTTTTTGTGCAAAGTATACTTCTTTAAATTTCATAATGTTAACGTCACTGAAAAAAAAGGGCAAAAAACTATGGGCAGGGTAAAAAAATACGCGCAACAATGGCGTTCGTCCTGGCAGAAAAAAAAAAGCATCTTCTATCTCGTAGAGGAAATATGTTCAACAGGGTGATAAATAAAACGACCGCCGCGAAAACGCTTGCAGCGACGAAGGCATAGCTGAAGAGAAGTGGCAGGACAAGGTTAATTTCCTTATGTTTAAATTACTAAGGACGCAAAAACAGGCGCAACGTACCGTGAACTAGCGATTACAGTCGAGTCGGGCAACTGACCTAGTTCTTGCTTCCACTACTGGTTACACCTGCGGACGGGGTCTCACGGAAAATTTATATCTGATCATCGCGTAAACTTACGGATCCGTAATTGGCCCTTCGTGTGGCCGAGGTCTGCGGATGGCGATCGCGAGCTTTTCAACCATCCGCGGCACCCGGTTCGAAACTCGGCCGCGTAAGTTGTGCAGTGGATACGGCCACGGCACAAAGTAGGTATACACTATTCACGGTTAAGTGAACAATTTTCAAAGCTCTCTCATTTGGAACACAAGTCAATAAAGATATTTTATTTTAGCCTTAGACGTTAACTTCCGAGTGCGGTGGAATATACACACTGTGTTTATTACTCACACGGCAATATTTTTTTAAAAAGGTGGTTAAAGGATTTAAAAAAATTGCTAAAAGGAAAAAAGTAACTAGGACCTAAAAAATGCTCACTTTACCGTGAACGGCCTGTACGTAAGTACACAGAGGCGAAAACAGCCGCTTACACGATCAACTTTGGTCGTATACGCCAACAAAATGGCGTCACTGGCTAGAAAAATGTTGGAACGTCGTTGGCCAACCAGTGCTTGGTGACCTACTCGCCAGCAGCCCAGAGGCTGTATCTACGATACTCTGTGATACGGCATGGCCTTTTACTACGATGGAAATAAATATCAATGCGGCTGCAAATATTTTACAGAACTTTGAACTGTATGAGCATTCAATAATATCCAATGCCGAGAATATGTTAGCAACGTGTTTACTTTGAATTATAATCCCTTTGTTTTCACAGTAATGTCGAACTAAATGAAACAGAGTGGAGAGAGGAGAGATTTGGGCGGCTCTTAACATCGTAGTTTTAAGAGCCTTCGGGGAGTGAAGCGAGATGAGTATGGAGCAGCGCCGGAATGTGAGGGCTGAGGGAACGGGAGATCCCCGAGAAAACCCGCCGACCAGCGGTATCGTCAGGCTCGATTCCTACATACGAAAATCCGGGAGAGATCCCACCGGGAAACGAACCAGGTTCGCCTAAGTGGGAGGCGAGTAGTCTGACCACTACGCCACCGCGGCCCCAAATGAAACATAAGTGATTACTTTCTTCTTTATAATGTGTATTAAAGATTGCTGTGTAAAGAGCTACATTTACGTTTTTACTCTCATTCCGGGTACACGTAACCTCACATGAGTAATGAGCTACGACTGGCTTCTAGCAACTGAACAGTGGAGCAGTCGGCAGTCCAGGATCGAGACTGTCGATCGCTCGACTGCTAGACCGCCGGCAGCCAACTGCTCGATTGCCCATCGTGGTAGTTCTTTCAGGTGCACTTACATTAGCATCCAACTGCCGACTGCACGATTACCAACAGCCCATTCTTGAGGAAACCTAAGGCTTCACGCTCGTGTGGCGAGGTGACCGGACCGGTGTTGGTTCGTGGCCAATCCCCTGACACAGAATAATTAAGAATACAGAAGCGAAAGGCGTAGCTGGCCAGAAACACGGCGTAACACCACAAATCAGGGCGCAGTAGCCAATCAGTTGGGCTGTGCGATATGGCGATATATCCATTATCGATTACGAAATAATATTTCTGAAATATCGAAACTGCGGTACGGTTCAACAGTGTAGAGCAATATATCGCATATCGCAGTATTCGATATTAGTGCTATGCAATGCTGGCGATGTGCAATGTATCGCCACCGATTTTTAATACCTTTCTAGAAGCGATATGTTGCACCGATAACGATATGTTGAGTATGTTTCGATAGGATATTGTCAAGTGGATATCGCACAGCCCATCCAATCAGACACAAGGCCCGTTCCCAGAGCCTGACGCAGCCAATCAGTGAATGGATACGCCCACATTAAAGGAACCGTCGCGTTATTTCACTTCTATTTCACTGCCTATTCTACGCCCCAGCATGTCCTGATTTATTAGCACCGAGTGTCGAAGTGGTTCGAAGACAACTATAGAAAGGATGTCCCATCCTCTTTAACCTGTTTGCACGTTATCGTGCCACGTACAGCGTAAGAGCAAATGTTGCAAAAAGGTTTTTGACACAATATCAAGTTTTTTATATATCTATTTTCCTTCGATGGGCTGTTGTGAAAGCTCTGAAAAATCTGCCGACGTAAATGAAAAATGCCAACTTAGTCGTATTTCAAATAAAAATAAGAAAAACCTGCATCAATGTATTGCGGTGCACTGAAATAACTCGCAAAAAAAAATTGTTAAGCTTAATTATCTCGAAAAAACTTTTCATAGCCTTAAATTTGAAGTCGTGATTACGAGAAGTACGGCAACATTAATTTCAGTGGGAATTTTAAATATATTTGTCCAAACCATACGAATGTGTAGTTACATTTATTCCGTCAATGTTACATTAATTTGTATTTGAATTACTTAGATTCCCTCGTTCTTCAGACCTGTCCTAACTTCCCCTCTTCCCCCTCAACCATTTTTCCACGGCTAACATAGCTGTGCCATGCATATTTTAAATTTGTGAATTCCTATCAATGAGTGGGAAAACATGTAAATAGTTATAAATTTCTCTTGTTTTCTTTGTCAAGCGATTTTCCTCTATACAAAGTTGGGAATACTCCTTCGCTTCTGAAATTCCGCCAAATTTTCTTCTAATAACTCTGCTTACAATCGCCACTTTTTCGTTAATTAGCATGTGAATCCGTATGATATTTGTACGGCAGTTTTATTTACTCAATGTCTCATGTAACCTTTCCAAGAAAAAAAAACCTTGCAATAATGGCCAGCCCATGGCATCGAGGATGGTAAAATCTGCCAAAAACGAAGGGAAAGTTGGTTTACAAACATTTATAAGGTGAAATATGTATGTTTATCATTAACTACTAGAAATTCTACGACACAAATATTTAAGTGGCTCCCAATATTCTTAACTAAAATAAAAAGATTTAGAGAAAAAAAATTGTACTCGACCCGTGAAGAGTTCATGAAAACACAATGATTCATTTCCGCAGCTTCTAACTTGTTGGTTGTTGTAAATGCAATATAAGACACTTTTTACATTTTTAAATTTTGTCTGACGATATTTCGAGCTAGAGCTTGATTAAGTTAAACGGGGGGTTTTGGAGGACGCTTAACAGGGAGATCTTAAGCTGCACTCACAACCATCCCGTCGCACCCGTCAGTCGTACGTCCGCCAGTCAGTCATCCGTCAGATGAAAGCGATTCACAACAATCCGTCGTCCGTCAATCTTTCTGTACGGCAAAATTTCAGTGTGACAACTTAACATCGTGATCTTTCTTTATTTGGAGGTATGCTTCGTTTGGGAATAAATTTTCCAAGAGATAAAAATTTTGGGGAAATAATTTTTTTACATGATAAGATTTTATACTGAACCATTGTTTGCATTTTAAATTCCTGAATTTACCACCAAAAATAAATAAACACATATCCGCCACCTTGCATTTTATTTTAAAATGCGTATTCGCGTCTATGAAATGTTGTCAGAAGGCGGTGGCCCATCCGTCCGGCGAAAGTCAAAGTTCGATAGAAAAAAAAGTTGCCCTGCGATTGGTTGAAGATCACGTGACCATCGGACGGACGGGCGACTGACGGATGGTTGTGAGTCCACCTTTAATCGCCTGTGGGAGGTTGGAGTGTAATGGTGACGGAGCAGCGAGGGAATGACGGGGCGGGATAAACGGGAACACACCGAGGGGGAAAAAAAAAACCGCCACATTTCCGTTGTTATCGAATAGATAAGTGCACAGAGACGAAATGGCGTGACGGTTCATTGGCATGTTTCTTATTGGCTGGGCTGCCGGCTGGCGAGTGGGTTGCCAAGCGCTGATTGGCGAACTGCGTTGCACCCAGTTGCTGTCCCGCGAGTCCACGTCTGGAGTTCGCAGCTGTCCAAAGACGGAAAAAAAAAAAAAAAAAAATCTCTCGCAGACGCGAGGTCTTGAGTGCCAAGACGCAACCCCCCTTCAACAAGCCGGCTGGTTGGCAGCCATCAATTTTGAAGTGGCATGCACGTCTGTCTTCGTGGAGCGGAACTTATACCCACCCACAACCTCACGCCACGGCCATGTGTAATTAATCACGGAAACGCAAATACAGTCTGCCAACAAAGTCCTTCCCGTCATTTCTTTAGCGAGCTGTACCTCACCAGATGGCGGGTGGGAGTAAGTTTATAACTTCGCTTAGGGGCCGGCCCTGCTTTTTGCTAAAAGATTTCAGGGCCACTTGTACTCCGAAACACTAGAGAGCTCACATCCACTTTCGTGATTGGATGATTTTAGCCGTCAAGCATCTTAGGTGTCTGCCAGCAAATCACGGACACTCACTGTCGAAATTACCTCATTCTGATTGGCTTAGTAAGGCACGGGACTGTCTCCCGACAAAGACACGTGGCCAACAACCAAAGGAAAAACGGCACGTATGCCATAGGACATTGGAGTCTAGCCTTCACTTCAATTCTGAACTGGAGAAAGCATCCGCTGGTAAACGGCGGTAGGACACACAGCGAACAAAATTACTGCAAAGTGCATTTGATATATGCTGCTCACTGTTCATCCAGCACTTCTTTGAAAAACGTCACTGCCTCTACCTGCATATGTTTGAACGACCCAATAAAGTTGATGACGACGAAGGGAAAGTACCTCGTTCTATGCCTTAACGCTGAATTAAAAGTGCCAGGAAAACATTTGTGAATACTAAAATAATTTATTTCTATTTCTGTTTTTTTATGCATATAAGTGTAAGAAATAACAAATTTGTAAAATATTTACTTTTCTAATAACTTTACCGACACGCATAAGTCAAGTGAGCGGGCCCACAGCAATGTTAATTTTACATATGGTGGAAGAATAGGCAATGTGCATAAAGGCATATCTTAAGCAGGGCTTTCGAAGGTGCTCGGTTTACCGCGAAAAGCATGTACAATCAAGCACACAGGCGCTAAGTTACTGCCTGTGTTTCACAGTGACAAAGTGAGTGAGTGACGAGATTTGGGCGGCTCTTAACAGCGAAGTCTTGAGAGCCGATGAGGGTGAGTATGGAGCAGCGCCGGAATGAAAGAGTGGGGGAAAACGGGAGATCCCCGAGAAAACCAGCGGCGTTGTCCGGCACGATTGCCGCATGCGAAAATTCGGGAATGGCCCGGCCGGGGATTGAACCCGGTTCGCCTTGATGGGAGGCGAGCAGGCTGA
>NQII01000593.1:244093-262297 GCA_002778355.1 Clitarchus hookeri
CCCCCATTTCCTCCAGTGGCTAAGTCATGTCTTACTGTGGCAGCCCTAACAAGTTTCAAGTCCGCACCCCCCATTGTCTGAACTCGGGTTACGCTACTGGCTGCCGCTAGGAACGCCGGTCGGTTAAGGCCAAGACAAGCATGCGCATCATATGTCTTGTGGCCCCTATATGCAAGGCAGTAAAACTGGCGTGCAGTCTTCTCGATCGTGTGGCTCTACGGGACTTTCAACGTTGGACCTTATCATGCTGTGGCGTAATACATATAAAAATGTGCTGCAAGTCATTTCGTTTAATTACTAAGGTCGTGTACAAAAATTATCGTACACAAATTGTAAGCATTTCCAGTTTCGGATCAATTAAGAACCTGACATACGAACACATATGCATAATATCGCTTAAATTCACCGTTTTTTTTGTCAGCAATTCCCTATTGCTAACACCAAATGGCCTCGCAGATGTCTCAGTTAAGTCATACATTAACAAGGGCATGGCGTAATAAGTCGAAATCTAGCAAGATTTTAATTTCTCCACGGGGACTAGAGGATTTTGTCGAAAACTCTCAAAATTTACAAAAATCGAATCTAGCATACAGGAATACGTCATGTGGTCCTGAAAATGTCATAGGGAAGGGGGTGTTAAAATAATTCCCGATCACAAGCAAAAAATAGACCACCTCACTTTAGCGACGTATCGTTGACGTTTTTTTTTTTGTTGTTGTATAAGGATCCAAGACCGAGCGAAGACTCACTCTTCAAGCCGATTATAAATGTATTTTCATATCTGTTGGCCTAATTGCGAGGCTCAGTTGGTTTGGGTTCTGGGTTTGAATACTGGGGGAATACATGGAGGTTTGGGTCATTTTTAGGAAATGAGGCGTAAATTATCTATTTAAAAATAACACGATTGGTTGAAGTTCCCTATCCCATACATCTTTCGTCAGTGGAAACAAAATTTTCCCTCCAGCACCGCAAAAAAAAAAGTTATTTTGTACAGTTTATATGGTAGGTGAGGGTTTTCTTNATATATATATATATATGTGTGTGTGTGTGTGTGTTTTTATTTATATGGCAAGTGATTATATGGTAACTCCTATCACTTTATTACAGGCAGGAGGGAGCGGTGTCATCCGCCATTTTCAAATACCGTTAACACCATCGCAAGGGCAGTTCTCTCGCCCAGCACGCAAAATTGTGAGCGATTTTCATTGATGGCGCGGCCTTGAGTTTGTCTTATGAGGCTACTGCTGCACTTCGAAGTTACGCCTAATTCGTCGGAAAGCCGTTTCCGCGATTGCGTTATTTCAGCTCAAGGCAAACCAGCAACAAAGCTGCTCACTTTAAAAATAATGGTTTTACTGGAAGCATTTCCGTACTTCATGCCTGGAACGTAAAACTGCATTCGCAGGGATGTCCAAGAGTGAAGGCGGCTATTTTATACTTATAGACGAAGTTCACTCATCGATACGCTAGTTCCACTGTCTATTTTGTCTGTCAACAATTTTGCAGAGACAACTGGCCTTTGTGACATTACAATAAAGACGAAAAAGAAAAGTTTTTTAAAGTGCATACACATTTATCAATCGAAGCAAAAATTTTCATTTCTGACGAACGTCTCGATTTCAAACACTTCCAATACACAGCCACCTACTAAATCCCTTCAATCCAAGAACTTTCGGTACTAAGAGGTTGATTCGAATCCAACCGGTATAAAAAAAAACCGGGTACTTACATGTATCCGACAGTAAAATGTACGGAGCAACCTAAAATAACACTTGTTCTCAAATTTGAATTACTGATTGTGTACCGGGGTTTGCTGCAAGCACAGTAATAATGCTCCAGTGTCAAGAGTTATTTCCTACCCGTAAGAATATTTGGCTTGGTGTATAAGTGAACGAAAGGTAATTGTACACATGGATAATATTCCGAACAAAATGAAACCAAATATAATATTCGGAAACGAACCGTAGATTTATACGTAAGTTTTTCGATCAATAATCTACTAACGTTGTTGGTAAAATTTTTCAGTGTTTCGTAGCCATAGTCAGTTATACAGAAGTCTGGCAATATTGTACCAATCACCTCTACGAATAACATACAACGTTAGCGGAGTTACAAAAAACTTACCCGAATACGTCAACTTTAAAAACAATGTCCGTACTTCACAAAGCGACAAGGACACATACTTTTAGAACGAATTTCGATGATATCCGTATTCTGAAGTATTTGGAAAATGCCATTTTCAAGAATGAAAAGCTGCACAAAACAAATGGAAATTGTTAAATCATCACAAACTGCGAAGAAAAAAAAAAGTCTAGAAATAGAAAATATTATAAATACACGAATTTACGGCAGAATACAACTATAACAATATTAAAAACGAAAAAATACAATGTACAAAATTCCAAGAGAAGCTCTGTAAGACAGTTACGTTTATCAGTGTGAAACTACCACCTTTAATTCGAAGGGGATTGTACTCATACGTATTATTATCAACGAACTTTACCGTGAACAAAGGGAACATTTCTTTACACATCACACACTAACATGTTCTCGCCACAATAGTTGTAATCATATTAAACGCGCCGCATAGACAACGAACTAGTCCAAACCACGTCCAAACATATTAATGCGCGATAAAAATAACCGGAAGTTATCAGTTAAGTTACATAAATTTGTTTTGCAGGCATCACAGAAAATATTGATTCATTGGCTAAAGTGCAAGGAATGTGTTCACAAAATTATTCTATCATTTGTGGTGAACTGGTTCATAAAATACAACATTCGAACTTCGACCGTTACAAGCGTTCGATTGTTTGGTTTAAATGATCGCTGCGAAGGTGTCTGCGATTAACAGCACATAGTTTCCAGCAAACACAAAAGCAATAACGAGTTGCGAGCTCGGCTTTAAGGCGAGAACGGTGCAATTTTCGCTTTTCATTTACCTGGCGGGCTTGCTTGTCGACTGGCCGGCCGGCACAGCTGACTCGTCTCTCTTCCCCCTCCCCTTCGGTCGACGCGCGCACAC
The DNA here is from genome assembly GCA_002778355.1 of Clitarchus hookeri. Taxonomy (NCBI): domain Eukaryota; kingdom Metazoa; phylum Arthropoda; class Insecta; order Phasmatodea; family Phasmatidae; genus Clitarchus; species Clitarchus hookeri. Next base: position 247,119 of record NQII01000593.1, read on the forward strand.
AAAGGCAGGCCGGGAGCCTGTCATGCGCATGCGCGGTTCTCCTGTGTAGCGAACCCGCCTGGCGCGCACGTCCTGCCTCGCTGGGGACCGAGCGAGAACTGAGAGAGAGACGGCCCGCGTCGCCGGCACGTCTGGCTCGGCCGCCAGTCAGCTGTTGCCGGGCCGCCATGTTGGTTGCCGGCCGCGGCCTGCTGGCATGATGTCACCGTCGCACGGCGTTGCGCTCGCTCGTCCGATTCCACCTTCCCCCCTTACCGCTTTACCCATCAGCACGACAGCTGAGGCACGTTCGCTTCGCCGGCTCGCTCCGCCGTTGCCAACCGCCACGTTCGCCCCACTGCCGCTTCCTGCACATGGCTTGCAATCGCTACCTAAAGTCTGTTCGCGGTTCCTTCGCACTTTTTGGATCAAACCTTTGTATGACGTGTTTGGTTACTACCTAAATATATGTCGTGTATTACAAGCGTTGTAAACTCGAGTTAACATAAAATAATCTTATTTTTAATTAAATTTAACTGCTTCTTAAATGTTTTCTATAAATTATAATATTCAATTTATAATAATAATTAATATGAATCAAAACAGGGATAAAATATATATGTTGGTAATCCCTACTAAGAAATAGTTCTTATGCAAAATATCATTACTAGAAACCAGACAAATTCGCTGATTAATTTGGCAACAAGGTAAACCCCACAATTCTTCGTGTACCCGACCGCACACAGCTGTTCGTTGCCTGATCCTGGAAGTTCATACCGGGCCAGGTAGCACAGGATTCGGTTCTCTTTTTCCTTGCCGGTTAGTTATTGGCTCAAACACGTCCAGGGAGCGGCTAACCAAATTAGGTCCAATTGAGAAAGTAATCAAATGTATGCGCGCTCGAAGTCAAGCTTGTCCTCAAATGAATTCGCAAAATTTCCCGGGTCTATAATCAATACGTACCGAGTGCGCACGAATGAGGTGTGATTTTCTAGACACGGTTAAGATTACTTCTACTACAGGTTGGGAAGATCAGTGTTAAAAGTTTGGCAACCAAACATTTTCACGACTAGGTAAGCGCTAGTGTCGCATGTGTACCAGATTCTCTCTCTATCTTCTACGTTAAAAAAACAGGATAATTGTAACAATAAAAATACATCTTTATCGTTTATTATTCACATAGCTTAAAAATTTTTAATTAAAAGTTATCTTTCGGAACACTGCGCACCTAGCGGCGGAAATTTTTCCCTATGCCAAACTCTCCCATAATAAATCACGTTTTGCTCCTAACCTGAGTAGAATGAACCTTAACTCGGTTAAGCTTTGGTTCCACGAGGCGGAGGAATACACCAGAAGTAGAACTTTAGCAGGTCTTCAGAAAAGTTGGAAGTACTCGTGAATTGACTATGTTGCCTATCGCGGCCGTAGTCCCGGCTGTTTCTGTCTGCCGCACGAATTGGACAAGAAAACACTCCGCACTGAAATGCAAAAAACTGTATATACGTGATCATTATGAACACTGTTGACGTCATTATTAAAGTGTTAAGTTTCTTTCAGGAAACAAGTGACTATGCTGTCCTTCGTGGTTAACTGAGACATCCACTTTCACTCTCCATAGATTCAGACCTTGAATGTGTTCTGCTACACGCAAACTATTCACTAGTTCTTTCAAACCGACAGTGGGTAAAGCCGGTCAGTGCTATGTTAGAAGCATGCTCTCTCGGCTAACCATTAGTATAAAGATTACATATTTAAATAATCAAACCAATTTCAAATTCTTACAAACTTAATGTGGGGTGAATATTTACCTTCGCCGTTCGTGCCTAAGCTAGTCACACTGTAATTTAACACTTCAAACTCCTAAGCGATCTGGTTTTTTTAAATTCTAAATAAAGCTGAAATACAAACATGTACAAAAAAAATGGGTGTGCGAGATCGCTACACTACTGAACTTCTGTCCAATCGGTGGCGCTCCAAAAGTTTCAGAACCACCTACAGAACAATATAAAATCGGAATAGAATAACATACATATTCAAGTCGTTAGGAGCGCACTACAATTAGGCTCTGTCAACTTTCTAAAGTAACCTTGATACACCAAGTACCAAGGACAAAATAACACAACAGCAAAGCGTCTGGGTACATCATTACCCATCACAATATATAATCACATATTATTCACGATGATTTTTCGCAAATTTTAATTTGCTCGTCCGGGATTGAATACGAGGGAGGGTGGAGGGTGCCTGGTTCAAACGACACCCCCTCGCCATCATTTGCCAAATCTGATTTCCTAATGGTATTTTAAAGTCCTAAAACGTGAAATTCTACACCACACGTTACATATATACACATTTTAGTGTCACATATACGTGAGAAAAGGAGCTTCCCCTTTCTATCCGCAAAAAAATTCTGCCAACGCCACTGTCAATGAGAAAACGAACTACAGCCCGAAACTGTAAAGTAGGCCTATATAGTTTTTGAATGAAAATGGTTAAATTTATAAAATTACGTCAGCTAAAAGTAATGCACTGATATCGACAGAAACAATTATTAACATGACAATCATGTGCCTTATCTTAATGTCCCCCACTCCGTTATAAACTCCTCCAACAAACGAATCTTAAGGGTGGTCGCTGCCAGAAACTTTTTCCCACTGACGACTGAGTACGCGCCATTCAGTCTTGGTTGTTGTTCAGAGCAATACTTATCGGTAGAGACACTTCCGATTCGCGTTATAAGATTGAGGGGCCGCGGTGGTGTAGTGGTTAGACTACTTGCCTCCCACCAAGGCGAGCCGGGTTCGGGTCCCGGCGGGGTCGCCTCCGGATTTTCGCACGTGGGAATAGTGCCGGACGATGCCGGGTGTTCTCGGGTATCTCCAGTTTCCCCCCGCACTTGCATTCCGGTGCTGCTCTATTCACACCTTGCTTCATCATCGTAGGCGCTCAATACCACGATGTTGAAAGCCGTCCAAATCTCGCCACTACATACTCCGTTATAAGATTGCACCAAGCTGGACTTCACATTCCTGTACATACTCGAGCTAGAGTCACTTCTTCATTTGCTGCTGCCACACGCAGAACTCCTTTTCGTGTTTAATAGAAAGAAGCTAGCAGTGTGTTGGGTGTTTACTATTGGTCCTGCGTCCTGACGGGCGTGTCGGATGAGCGGAGGACCAATGAAAAACTGAAAACTAACACTGGTGTGCAGCCTACCTTTTTTCCTCATTATAATGCGAAAATGTTATATAGAATCTTTACTAACTGGTACCGCACCACTGAGGTTGATGCTAAAGAAAAATAAGTCGTTAGAGTTGGTACGATTGTTTAAACATTAATAGTGCGATTATGTTTATGTCACTGTAAGTTACTTTCGTTCAATCACGACGCTTGAGCTGCACTTAAGCATGTTCGAGATATAATTTTTTTTTTTACGAAACACCTAAACCAACGGAAAGAAAACATACCCCAGACGAAGACAGAATGACAGTTTCAAAATGTTACGCAAGCAATAAATAATATTTCGGAACCCTCCAAAATCGTTGAAAACTGCATCTTCAGACTGCTGTATCTTAAAACATACTACTCGGTCACGGGTGAAATTATAGTCCGTAAGTTTTAATTTCAAGATATTCCTCCGCCTAATGTAAACAAAGTTTAACTCAATCTAGAAAATTACGCTAAGTGGATAGTGCACCGCATTTGTGCGCTCTGACGTAAATAATATTTTACACGAGAACATTTTGTTATCAAGCATTGCCAACACACCCATTTTATCCAGGTTTTTATTCATATCGATTATAAGAGAAACTTCATAATTTATAGATAACATATTAGTAAATGTTTAATTTAAGTACAAATATAACGTTTTTATGTTAACAGAAGTATAAAAAGCTTGTGATACATGACGTATTTAGAAAACAAACAAACACGTCATACATGGGATAATTATTCAAAGGTTTGAGTCAAAAAGTGTTGAGATACCGCGAATAAACGATACGGTAGCAGTCTGCATTGAACCTTGCTAGAGTCTTTCTACCAGTAAAATGACAGGGCCACTTCTTATAGTTCCACAGATAAAGTCCATACTGTATAAGAAGGCCACTTTCTGACAGGTCTGCGAAAGTAGCGCCACTTTTTACATCTGATTACATCTGACTACGTATCCTTACGCCATCAGCTGATCCGTCAAGTCGGCGCTGTATTTTTTAATCAACAAGCTGTCAGCTAATCCACTTGCCATTGTACTGTATGCTAAATTAATTTTAAGATATTTTAAGACTGACATATGTCTAAAAAAAATAAGTAGGTTGTAAAAGTAAAAATATAAAATGTTGCAAATAATTAAATATTTGCTAACTCTTTTTTGATTTGTCGAGATAGCGAATTTGGGTTAACATTTGCGAGACTGTCTGTTGTATCTATTATCACGCTTTGGACGTTTTAGCTAATATAATCGAGTTGGAAATATATGACGTGGAATAACGTTTCTTATCCGCGTATTTTCTGCTCTTCTGATGTGCATCGGCAGTGCACTCAGAATAGCCAACGTAATTTTAACTTTTGTTCGTTCGTGCATCAGCTGATACAGGATTTTGTAAATGGCACTTTGTTTGTTTCGTATACATCAAGTTGCCACTCATTGACTGTCAGAAAGTGGCCTTCTTATACCGTATGGACCATACACGCAGCACGACGAGAACACTGCATGCCAGTTCAGGGCCCTGCGCGTAGGGGCGACGGGGTACATGATGCTCATGGCAGTGTATCCCTTATCGCTCCCGGCCTTCTCTGCCTCAAACGGTCGAACAGCTCCATGTAGGCGACCGTTATAAGCGAACCTTTTTGGAAATATATCCTCGTGTCCTTTCGGCACATCTATACATAGGGGCGGTGATATTTATCGAGAAGATTTCGAGACAGCATACAGTCCAAAGCACTGTAGGGTCGTCCAGCTTCTTTGATTGGCTAAAAAAATGTTCTGGCACGTGTTAACCGTTTGCGCACGAATCACTAAGGTTCAGTGTCGGAGTTACTTAGTCCTGAGTGGCTTGGTCAAAGACGGACACGGCACCAGCAGCCAATGGAGTTATAACAACAGCTGAAGTGTGTATACAGTGTTGAAGTCTCCTGTGTGCTCCGATTTTTACGCGAAAAGTCACTGGCCCTATCTATACACTATTAAGTACTTTGTGTTTCCTACCTTGGAGGTCAGCAGGTGAAACGACCGGTAACCCGCACATTGGCGTGACGCACGAGCGAGAGGCGAAAATTCAAGAGCGTCTTGGCGTAGCCCGGGCAGTTTCGAAGTCGGTTACGTCACGACTGAAGTATCCTCCTGCCACAGGTGTTGCATGCCGTCATGTCACCAGTTGGTACACGCAAACGGCCGAACGCGCCAAAAGTAATTTCGTTAGCAGAACTTAGCTAATTAAGACGTCTGCCAAGGAAGGCTTCCAAAAAAAAACTCTGCACAAAAGCGCTCTATCTGTTGGACATTCTGGCCGATAGTTGTTAAGGTAGCCGTTTTTAATTGGGGCATAGAAAATAAGGACTCATAATCATGCAGGGAACACGTTTGTGGTAATGTTCAGCGTCGATTTCAAACGAACTGCCTAACATAGAAACTGAATAATACATTCTAGTTAGTTAACTGAGGGTTATTTACAGATAGTATATGTAAATAAGTGTTTTTATATGTTTGTACACATCCTGTGACCTAGCTTTAATGCAACTAGAGCATACAAAATTAATTAGTAATATTTTATTCATATAAACGAGGGGCCGCGGTGATGAAATGGTCATACTACTCAAAAACATGCTGCATACTAAATAACCCATAAATTATTTAGCACTAGTTTATACTTATTACTGCTTGGTAAATACATTAAAACAGACAAAATTTAAACGTGGCGCGGTGTAACAATTTATAGTTGCCTAAATCCTGCACATAACTCGCCAGCTAATTAGGATTTCACACTGAAAAAAAAAAAAAAATCAGCTGAGAAGTAACAACAGAACAGTTCTGTAACCTGGTTTCGTGGTAGAAGCAACCAAACGTCTGTGCCAGCATCATTATTTTCTGTTAGTAGGTTACCGTTCTGTTTGTTGCGAAAACATTACAAATATTGCTGAAGTTGTTCTGTAGACGGGACTATATTTTCTGTATTAGAGACAACGAGCTATACTGTACAGGAACTATAGTCATATTTGCAGTTACATTCGCAGGCAGAAACGTACACAGATCTGTTGCGATTACTATCTACGTTAAAAAAATATTTTTTTTTAAAGTGAAAAATGGGGCCGCAGTGGCAGAGCGGTTAGCCTGCTCGCCTTCCACTAAGGCGAACCGGGTTCGACCCCCGGCGGGATCACTCCCGGATTTTCGCGCGTGGGAATCGTGCCGGGCGATGCCACTGGTCGGCGGGTTTTCTCGGGGATCTCCCGTTCCCCTTCATTCCGGCGCTGTTCCATTCTCACCTAAATCACCCTCGTCGGCTCTGAAGAACTCGCTGTCAAGAGCCGCCCAAATCTCTTCATTCACTTCTCAGTGTAAAGCAAATACGCTGTCGAGTTAGGATCCGAAATAACGAGTCGGGATACGGCTTATGCATGGTAGTGCGTATCTGTTACAAAAACTCGTTAAAGTGCAAAGTCGTAAATCGTGTCCGTCCGATGCGAAAGAGCCCTCGAACAATAACTCCTTTCGTGTTTCTTCACAGCTGAAGGCGCGGCTTGAAGCATCCCAGATAGCTCTGTCCAGAAATAGCACCGCGACTGCACCGTTTGAATTTGTCAGTCCGTCCGTCCGATAGCAGATAAGGACCGAACGACCGGCACTCCCCGCTCGGATATTTACACTGGAAACAAACTTGAAACCTACTCTCTCGTGAAGCATGACGTCCCCACAGGCCAGTGTTACAAACCTCAGGCAAACGCACTAGGGGCTATTTTCTGCGTCTGAGGCCCAGAAGCACGGCAGGCGACAAGGGCGCCGCTGCTACGCAAACCAAGCACCCCATCGCATCTATGGACTCTTCACGGTTACTTCCAACTTTTCTGAAGCCCTGCTGAAGTTCTACTTCCAGGACATTCCTCCGCCTCGTGCGAACAAAGCTTAACCGAGTCTAGAAAATTACACCAAAGGGACAGCGCACCGGATCCGTGCGCAGTGAACGTAATATTATTTTGCACAATAACTATTTCTTACCAGGCATTACCAACACACCTATTTTCTTACTGTTTTATTTGTTTTGATTATAAATTAAATATTATAACTTATAGATAGAATGTAAATAAAAGTTCATTTTAACTGAAAATAAGGTACTTTTATGTTAATGCAAGTATAAATACCTCCTGCGATACATTAAATATTTCGGAAGTAACCAAACACGTCATACATGGGGTGATTTTTCAAAGGTTTTATTCAAAAATTGTGAAGATACCGCGAGTATACTATACACGCAAGGCTCTAAACTAACGTGTTATTTTTTTTCGTCGTGCGGCGGTGTACATATAGGACGTTAGGCGGAAAGTGTGTAGCGCGGATTAATGCATGGCCCTCAAGAATTTTCGCATGTATGTGACTCGCACATTTTGCGTTACAGATCTCTGAAAAAAAATACGTTTTTTTACTATGTACGAGGGTTCCGAAATGGTGTTACTTAAGTGCTCGATGTTTTGAAATCGGAAATCTAACGGGGATAACCATTTTTTGGGAGACGGGCGAATCCGCAGCACGATATAACGATATTGAGATACTCATTTGAAAATAAATGTGCTGCCCTTTATATAATTGTCGCATTGAACGGATAAAGTTGGGAGATCGCGGGTTTAAATACACGGCGTTGGTGGGTCCAGTATGCAGATAGGGAATACCATGGGAAAGTATTTAACCAAGGATATAAATCTAGGCGCATGTTGGTACGTTCGAAAAGCCGCAACAGCTCTTAAATCTCCGGTAACACAATCTGAAAAGGCTAGACTGAATCGTGAAAACAGGTAACGACATTATTAAGTTAACAGGTGAGGGTGGTAAACCTCGGATAAACGTCAAGAAGAGCGCAACAGGAGATAAACTAGGCCTGTCGCTCGACTTTAGTGTCGCTTGCTACTGATTTGTGCCCGATTTCGCAGCGATTCAGTTGTTTCTAGCGGCTCAGTACTTCGCTGCTGAGACAGTAAAACGTGCTCGGATGGAACGATTTTTTCTGTGCCCTTAACAGAACGTTAAACAATACAGCTGTGATTTACTTTTTTCTCTCTGTTATTGTAACGTGATTTACGCATGCTAGCTTGGACTTGCTTAACGTAAAATGGCACAATCACCTGCTATTTCGTTGCATATCCTTGTACAGCAGTAGGAAATCTGGCTGCAGTTAGAACACATCGTACCATGCAGTTAACGAGATTAATTATAAACTGCTTGCAATTTACTAATGTGTAATGTAATGGACTATGCCGGTATCATACGTTTTTATAAAGAAAAGTAACACGTAGGTCTCGCCTCTAATCTGCTCTTATTCGAACATATCTACTTTGTGCTGTGAAGTAAATAAAAATAACTAAACGACACGAGCAGTTTTTATTAATTTAGTGTAAATACAGTTATTTTAATTAACAAGTTTAATTCAGGGTAGTTGCTTTAGTAATATGTTTCAAATTTACTAATTTATTTTCGGACATTAATAATTGGAAATATAACGAACTTTTGGATGTGCCAAAACAACTTTTCTCTGACGCATTTTTGATTCTGGAGCCGTAAAGCGGCTGACATAAGCAAAATGGCATCATTTGTGGAGGGGGGCGGGGGTATTTTCCCAAACTAACGAAAACAATTTTCATATGCTTGGATTTTTGCTGTTTGAAAATTCAAGTGGTTTTCCAGCGAAGAGTTTGGCTTCCATATTTTCCAACTGAGAGCTTCTGCTTTGTTATCCGACGAAAGGTTTTGCCGGCTTTATTTTAACGGATGTAAGTGTCTTCTGGAAAACTTAACCAATTTTCAGCTGAAGCTCTTTCTTTAAAACGTTTTGGCCACGGGAAAACCCAATTTTCATATTTAAAAAAAAAACCAAAATTTCAGTAACATTGCGGATTGCCAAAGAACTACTGAAGCTGAGAATATAATTTTTTTTTCCGGGTAAGTAAAAGCTATCATTATTTTGACAACAGTTTTACGTTTCGAATTCGATAATATATATATATATGTATATATAATTGTAAACACTGATGCAACTAATTGGGGGGGGGGGCACTAGGGCTTGTGTCCCTCACCCCCCCTCCCCCAAAGAACCACAATGATGTTTATGCCAAACAAAAGCATTTATATTTAAAATTTAATCATGAATAGGTTAAATAAATTACAGTTTAGAACAAACAAGTAAAACTGATGTACTTTATGGTTTCTGGAAATATGTGGAACATATTACAACCCCTCCCACACAGAAAAAAAAAATTACGTTTGGTTGCGCCTATGATTGAAGAACATTCGGTACTCTGGGCATGATTTTCAGTTATTTGCGGTTCCTTCACACTTTTTTACTCTAACGTTTGAAAAAGCACAGCCATGTATGACGTGTTTGGTTGTTTCGTAAATATGCCGTGTATCAAAAGCGTTTTGTACTTGTCTTGACATAAAATACCGCATTTTTGAATCAATTGAATTTTTTATTTATTTTACCTATAAATAATAAAATTTAATTTATTATTAATATGAATTAAAACAGTGAGAAAATAGAGGCGTGTTGGTAATGACTAGTAAGAAATTGCTACACTGAGTGAGCACGAAATCGAAGCTTTGTCCCTTTGGTGCAAATTTTCTAGAGTAGGTTAAGCTTTGTTCGCACGAGGCGGAGGGATATCCTGGAAGTAGAATTTCACATATACGGGCTTCAGGAAAGTTGGAAGTAGCAGTGAGTGGACTATAGCTGGGAAACAACTGTGCGAACCAGAGTCTTGAAAAAGGCGTCAAGGTGTTGCATGAAAATTGTATTCAGTATGTATAAAACAAAGACTGTTAAGTTGACCGTGCTTTGACGTGGTGCCGCTGCTGGCAATGCAGCTGCTCGAAGCCTGGCCTTCCTAGATAACACTCGGCTCCCTCCGCGCGCGACGCATGTGCACAGGAGTCACCACCGCGTTTCCGTCCGGGGGAGAGCCTGCCTGCGTGATGAATCGGGCTCCGGGAGGGAATATTTCACCCCGGCTGCATCGTTAATTCTAAACATTTCCCCTCCTCCTTGCTCTTCGCCCCTTCCCCTGGGGAACATATCAAGTGCATTTATCACACTTTCACCTCGGGTACAGTTACAGGTGGAGAAGGCTCGGCTACCTGGAAGTACCAATTGTTCTTTCCTCCCCTTTCAATGACGAGCTGGAAACAGCATTTTTTTTTTTTTTTTTACTTATTTCATCGTATGCTTACAGCAATCACGAAACTCTATGGCGTACACAAAAATAAATTATTAAATTGATATAAAATGCATTAATTTGATAAGTAATTTTGTAGCTGATATTATTTATCATATTTTGTTTAGCCTTGACATTGTGTTTTTTTTTTTGGATGAAGGACACGAGCCCTATTACCTCTCCCCCTACACCAATTCTTGATTGCATCTGTGTNATATATATATAACTGAATTGCAATTGTAAAACTGTTTCCAAAATAAAGATAGCTTTTACTCACCTCAAAAATTATATTCTCACGTTGACTGTCACGCACTCAGTCGAGTTGGCAACGGCGGAGGAAAAGAAGTTCCATGTCTTAGCGTTGAATTAAAGGTGTTATGTAAACATTTGTGAATACTGAAAATATTTACTTTTCTAATTATTTCACAGTTTCACTGGACAGACGCATGAATAAAGTGTTGAGGCCTATGGCAATGTTAGTTGTTCATCTGGCGGAAGAATACCCAATTTACATACAATTAGTTCCCAAGCTGGGTTTTCAGAAGTGCTCAGTTTACCGCCAACAACCTTTTTTCAGCTTGTTTTTGTTATTTAATCATGTGATTTCCTTACTTATCTTTCTGACATTCTCAGCGAAAAAAAAAATCCTATTAAGGACTGCTATCCTTTAATCATAGACTTATTTTAGGGGGGAAAAAATCGCGTGTAACGATAAAGAAACCAATATTACTGAACGTTTAGTTTTTTCGCACAGAATAAAATGAAAACGTTAGGAAGTATGTTCCAATTTTAAAATTAACCGTTAGGAAGGAAATTACGCAAGGATCCGAATTTCTTAAAAAAAAATTCAGAATACATTATATACAAGTGTGTGCTTTCAAATAGTGCGATACAAATGGTAATCAAAACCAATATTCACGTAAAAATACAGAACATTTTACAGTTACATTCAACTCATTTTGCATCGGTAAATAATATTAATGCAATGCAGCAATTAATCCTAGTATAAATAAAAAAAGTAATGCCTAAAATTAAAAAAAAAAATTGCTTGAAAACGTACGGCGAATCATAAACACACAAGGTGTGCTTGAACAACATGCCGAAATTAAAAATACAGTACCTATGATCTATGGACTAATATAATCAACAAATCCTAGCAACCGGAGATTTGGAAAGTTCGTTTGGTATTTTGAAATTTTAATCGAAGTTAGCAAAACAGCGCCTTGAGTCCGCAACTTCACATACGAGCGTGCACAAGTTGCATATCACGAAGTCGAACACGAAAATGGCGCGCAATATGGCGACCGCCCGTACGCAAGCCACCATAACAAAACGCGCAGGCCCCACGTCGCCAATACTGCTGCTGTGTGTTGTTGGAAATAAAATGCAATCACGCATGGCAGCCTTCACTACTCAACTGCCAAACCCCCTCATTTATGGCGTCCTATGTGCAGGCGTGTCAGTTGCGTTCGCCTTTGTGATATGCAACTTGTGGTGCACGCAGCTACTTAAACCTGCCGGCTTCCTTCGTTGTTTTGCCTAACTTCAACTTACATCAAAAAAATACTAGATGACCTTTCCAAATATTTTGTTACTAGAATTTTTTTCTTTGTGCTAGCCCATAGATGCTGTGATTTTAATTTCGACATGGTATTCAAAATCGCCATATATACATGTATATACGTATTTATATATATCTTCAGTATGCCAACGAATTTTCTTCAGAAGAAATATTAATGTGTGATACGACTGGTTTTCAAAAAGAAAAGCATTTGCAACCAGCGAAAGTGTTGAAAATGCGTAGCTTGAAACATGGAAACAGGCACCTATGTCGGACTTCAAAACATCAGCACATCCATCGCCTAGGTATTTATTGGCGCAACTGGCACAGTCGCTCTACGGAAGCAGAAACTGGTTTCTGGCATCTCTGGGCCACGTTCTGTGCCATCGCAAAGACGACGGGCAAAGGCGCCAAACCAAACACGCTGCAGCAGGCACTGCGAGTGTTCGCCCGACGGGCAGTTTCGTTACGGACAACTTCATCTGTGACGGGGAACGAGACAGAATCATTTATCATGGCACTAGTTACCTGTGACGTTCGCCGTTCAAATTGTCAGTGTATTCGCGCGGGAATGTTCACGCAAACGTACAGTTAATACGCCGAAACGTTATCCCCNAGTGACGAAATATGGAACTAGGATCGGATTTCGAAGTCAAACGTTGCCGGGGTTCTACGAACCCCGGCTTCTTCGCCGCTGCGACCAGGAAGTTACAATTCCTGTGACAGCTGGGAAATACGCACCAATTGCCCATGGGCATTCAAAAATTAAAAAAAACAAAAAAGTATCAAGAATGGCAACATCTCGAACACTCTAAACGTTACCAGAAACTGAAATGTCATGCGCGTCTCTACCGTATAACTTTTATTACACGTGTTTATCACATGCAGAGCTGGTAAGCATGAATGACCAGAGCAATATCGAATATAATTTTAATACGTGTTCACATCCCGCTTTATAATAACATTTTTATCTTTTTAAAGATATTGTTCGTGCATAGTGAAAATCCGCATGACGAAGATAGAGCACTTTGTTTTTTTGTAATCCCACTTCGCAAACAATAACTAGTAAATAAACAGTAAGTTACGTGAGTTTACAAAATACTGTGTCAGATTTACGGACATTTTCGTAACTATGAAAAATAAGTGTCCGTAATTTTGAGGATACTCATAGATGTTTTGCTATACTTTCCCATAATTCCCTGTTTATTTATTTTTACTCTGTACTTACGGTGATACGTACGTTTATTCTTCTATCGGTTTTCGTAATGAATGCGGCAAACAGAACTATACCGCGGCATCGCTTACTCAATGGAATTAACGTTCAATAAAGCACATTCTCTTTGTTGGTCTACGGTAATTAATTCGAAACTTGCTTCGACGGGCGGGAGAGAGAACTCATAAATAGCAACAAACCGCATTTCTAGTCGGGGCTTTTCAGGCTGAGTTCACTCTCGCTTACTTTTTAAACGGGAGGGACTCTTAAAACCAAATCATCATTCCCCTCTTCCTTCCCCCAACATTTCCAGCAGTGGGGCACGGGATTTTCTCCACGGTTAAGTACACCGCATGCATAATCACCTTAATTTGGCTTGCACTGAGACATGCATGACTTAATCTTTGAGACAAGCATTTGACTACTGGCAGGATCAACCAGGTAGCTGCTCGAGCTATAAAACCCCAATTGAAGGGGGTACACAACCGGCTGCCTAAAAAGTACCGGAGTGCCATACCAATTCTCAAAACAATCCCATCGACGATAGGATGTAACTTCAGGCCCGAACCCAGGGCTCTCACATATCATCTCTTTCTTAAACTCAAAACACTGCAGAGCAGCGTTCCGGCACTTGGCCGTGCTAGGAAATTTTCACTCGGACTGATGCGAGTAGATTGCTAAAATATACGATCGGTTCCCTCCCACATAGGAGCTTGGTTTCCTGAAAACCAGGAAAAGAACAGTGGCCCGTGGGTATGCTGTGAGGGGGTGTAGGTCTCCCATACTGTGCGACGTCTGCGCATTGACCCTCCAAAGAACAACCACTGCTACGCTGTTAAAAATTTCCGTATATTTAAGGAAATCCTCACGTAAATATACGGAAAAGCAATCCGTAATGATGAAATACGGAGCTGAGCTCCGTAAATACAAAATACGGGAAGTCTCCGTATTTTCTATAGCTTCGTGTTTCGGGAACAAACAGTGCCAAGGGTTTTACACAAAGCTTTCTTTACCACTGTAGCCAGAAAACNTATAGCTTCGTGTTTCGGGAACAAACAGTGCCAAGGGTTTTACACAAAGCTTTCTTTACCACTGTAGCCAGAAAACTATCGTTTCTGCGGCAGTTAGGTTATCCACACCACTAAGGCATATTCTTTCGAACATTAAAAAGTAGCATCAGGTATTTCTAACATTTCGCGACACTTATAGTACACAAACTTTAATAGAAACTGAAAAAGTTGCTTATGTCACTGTAGTAAAAAACCTAAGGTTATATATACCCCAAAACTTCATGTGAAAGTTGTAGGTAAGTAGTTTGAGTCACAGATTTTCAATTATTTGACTCTGGTCCAAATCTCGTAGAACACCCACATGACAAAGATTACATTTTTTTCCGTCATCTGTTTTGCAAATCTGGAAGTACAGAAAACCATAGGCTATTCACTGTAAAGTGAGCACTTTGAAGGGCTAGTTACTTTTTCCTTTCAGTCATGTTGTATCCTTTAACGACATTTTTGATTAAATATTACATGTAATTAATAAACACAGTGTGTATATATTCCACCGTCCTCTGAAGTTAACGTCTAAGGCTAGAATAAAATATATTTATTGACTATTATTCCAAATGAGAGAGTTTTCAAAAGTGTTCACTTTACCGTGAATAGTCTATAATTAGGAAATTAAAGCAGTCATTCCGTGAATTCACGGAAAGGCCTGTGAAATTTACGAGCTTTTCTGGATACATTTTTACCAGCACTTGTCCGTAAAATGAATTTAAAAATTTTTAACAGTGTATGCCGTAGCGACGGTATCTCTTTGTCAGCTCCAGCAGTACAAATGGCGATATTCCCGCCCGAACCTAAACCCCTCTCAGAGACCGCGGTGGCTGAGCGGTTAACCTGCTCGCCTCCCACCATGGGAAACCGGGTTCAAACCCCGGCCGGGACATTCCCGGATTTTTGCATGTGGGAATCGTGCCGGGCGATGCCGCTGATCGGCGGGGTTTCTCCTACTCTT
>NQII01000593.1:265813-286007 GCA_002778355.1 Clitarchus hookeri
ATGCCACATCATAAAAAAATAAAAAATAAAAATTTTGTTTAAACAATAAAAAAAAATTGTTTGGGGGTGGCCACCCTTATTACTTAGGGGTGTAAAAAATAGATATAAATCGATTCTCAGACCTACCGAGTATACATAAAAAATTTCATAAAAATCGGTCCAGCCGTTTCGGAGGAGTTCAGTGACTAACACTGTGACGGGAGAATTTTATATATTAGATAACTATGCACGGTTATGTGCAATGTTGCGTGTAACTGTGTGGAATTCGCATGTGAAATCTGTGGGTTTTGGGGTGGTTGATTTTGCAAAACGGTCTGCCACCGCCTTCACTCCAGGGAAGAAAAATCAATGGATAAGAATGATTGCCGTATACAAAATAATGGATTGGATGTGGCTGGTTGACAGCCAAGTTCCGCATGAGGTGAGTAATAACAACTGAAGAACACTGAGTAGTAAATAAAGCGCAGTAGACGGATGCAATGTTCCTAGGGAGAAGAAGGACAGGATAAATAGCGAGTGGCTGCTGACAAAGTAGACTAATAGGAGTAGTTGGCCCAGAACTGCTACATTTCTTCTCGATTGTTGCTCATTAAATACGTGTACAACTTACAATATGACACGTATTTTATCACGCAAGGCTGATTAATCAATTCCGACATTAGGTATGATATATTACACTTAGGTACTCATACATATTGATCACCGTTTACAATCACTGCCTTTTAACGAGTTTTTAATGTGGTTTCCAACAAACACGTTATTCCTATTTTGGAAAACAAACATATACGAGAAAAATGATTAAACGTAAAAAAATTATCTGTGTTTCCCAACTTATTTTAAAAACTGGTATCAAAACATGACTTTAAAACTCTGATATAGTATTATAAAAGTTTGTGTAGAAAAATAAACACTTATGGTGGTGACTGAAAATGCTCGTTTTTAAATATTTTAATAAGATTTTTTTTATTTGAACGTCAACTATTTATTTACATTTAATTGTATTCTACTGGCATTTCTTGTTTAGTGTAGTTTAGGTATCTTCCAGTATAATTGCTGAGTTATTACTACGCAATTTCTAGGTTTAGTACCTACATTACATGGTGGAATATCCAATTAAATGACAAAATCTTACTGTTCATGTTTCGTTGCAAATGGTAAAAAATATTACAACGAAAAAAAAAAAATTAAAACAGAAATTTTGTTGAAAGAAAATTACGCTTAGCCGTAGTTTACCAAGTATGTAAAGTACCTACTAAACCAAAGTAGGAACAACCGGGATAAATTAGCACTCAAGTGATTGTTTTTCATGAATTATTTTTCCTACAAGACCCTGTATGTTGTTTTATGACAGTTCACCTAAAATGTAAATACTCGATAAATACAAATAATTAAATTATGACAAAAACTTAAGTAAAGTAAAAATATTAATTATTTACTGCCAACGTACTCGACACCTTCGCTACACTTTCTTAAAATTTTCGGCGAAGGAAATAAATTAACGCTCAGAGGGTACTAAACCACTTGTCTCTCATACAACCAGCATACACAGGTTTGCCAAAGGCAAAGATAAATCAAAACTCCCTCACTCATTAATGCACGGCCCAAACTGTTGGACCCAGAAACTGGAAGTTTTAAGGGATAGCATCCGTTTAAGGAAATGGCACCCACTAAATCGGGATTTTTCGGATAGTTAACCCAAGTAAAATGTTTCACGAATCCTCAGTGTCTAGTAGTCCCGAAGATATATTTCCGTGCTCTTTGTTTTAAAAGGTTACTCATACAAATTCCTAAAAATATGTTTGTTTTAATTTTAACTCATATAATAAAAAAAAAAGGGGCGGAATCCCCGGTGCGTCATCGCGGTTGCTTGACAACCTATAAAATTGCGTAAATAAATTCTTTAGATATTTTTAACACTTGCAGTTGTGGTGTACAAAGAGGTCCTTCGACGGAAGAAACAAAAAAAAGCACTGATTGCTTGTACCACACGCGGGTGTAGTCGAGGGCGGAAAAGTACTAATTTATAAGACGCCGAAGAGAAATGCTAGGAACAAGGAAGCGCGACAGAACTGCTATAGCGTTCGCTTGGCTATCGTCGAGCTCAAGGTCAGCGGGGTCGCGCTCCTTGCGGGCAGAACAGACGCACTGCACACTTACCCTTGAGACCGTACCTGCCGTGCCATAAGAGGCTGCGCGGAGTCAGAGGCCGAGGATGTTTCATCTGCAGCTTGCCTTCGCTGGTGGTCGCAGGGTCTCCACTGACACATTGCGCTCGCCGGAGTTATAGGCCACTCATCGTTACTTCCAACTTTTCTGAAGCCCTGCTCAAGTTCTACTTTCAGGCTATTCCTCCGCCTCGTGCAAACAAAGCTTAACCTAGTATAGAGTTTAGTTGAGTTGAGAGATTCGGGCGGCTCTTAACAACGAGGTGTTGAGAGCCGATAAGGGTGAAATGAGGTGAGAATGGGGCAGCGCCGGAATGCAAGGACGGGGGGAAATGGGA
The DNA here is from genome assembly GCA_002778355.1 of Clitarchus hookeri. NCBI lineage: Eukaryota > Metazoa > Arthropoda > Insecta > Phasmatodea > Phasmatidae > Clitarchus > Clitarchus hookeri. The sequence goes on from NQII01000593.1 coordinate 268,317, forward strand.
GATCCCCGAGAAAACCCACCGACCAGCGGCATCGTCCAGCACGATTCCCACATGCAAAAAATCCGGGAGTGACCCGGCCGAAGATTGAACCCGGTTTCCCTTGGTGGGAGGCGAGCAGGGTGGGCTTCCTCAAAGTGCTTCCATATTTGTATTTGAAATGTATGGCAGAAGGCCTTGTGGGAGAATGAGACGGGCTCTTTAAACCTGAAATGTTCCTCCAATCAGATGGATTATTCACAATGTGTTTCGTGGCGTGATTCGAGAGGGCAAGTTCGTACAATGGATGAATGGTTCTTGAAAAAGTTTTGCAAAATGCATCGCAAAGGGGCAACTTGCTTTTGGGCATCGAAAATGTTGGCTAGTGTGTGTGTCGCCGGTTCGAGTCCTGATCGGGTGGTACTACATTGACTATCATAGGCATGCTAACGAGTCAGCGGCATCGATGGTGAATTATCCAGCAACTGTTCGTTTAGCTGGAGGATTCGTTGGGCAAAATTGTAAAGCAGCATTGACCAAACGCCATATGAAAAATGACTGATACCCGACACTTTTAATGAACACGATGAATTATCTGCATATATAAATGAACATATTCATGTATCACATGTTAGTTATTTTTAAACCAGCAAGTCAGTAACATCTTGGCAGGAGTCAGTTGGTAGGAGTAACGTGTATGAATTCATGTATGCTTGAAGGCGATGCAAGCCAATTACGATGTGAAATCGTGTATGTTATGTACGACTACATGCATACCTTCAACGACTGCCCACAAATTACATGGAAAACAATGCTGTTACTGTGCCAAGTCCTTCAGTAAAAGTCGCAATGCGTGGAGACATGAGAAGAGTGACTGTTTGAAAAACCCATCTCGTGTGATTTTTAGCTACAGAAAATCTCCTAGGCAGTTCTCTCAACGTGATAACTTAAATAAACACATCAAGGCTGAGAAATGTAGCGTTTTTTCGCCCACTGAACAACAGCATTTAATGACTTCGTTACCTCCTGTTAATATACTACATAAAATGTTTGCAGACGACGAGGGAACTCGCATGATGAAGCATTACGACAATGACCACATGCAGTTTACGTAAGGTGATACAATGAAGGAACACGTCGAGATCTTCAAGGATTCGTCTACTGGAAGCCAACAAGCGATGTCGCCAATACCGCCTGCTACGTGGATGGGTACTGTTTCCGCAGACGATTATGATGAAACAGTTAATGCTAATGCAGGATTGAGAGACCTACAAGGCATGATAGAGTCGGTATGTGTGGAATGTACACTTGAAAGGCGTTCGTTTGAAATCGACGAACTTCAAAATAAACTGTTGTCAGCTCTAAATACTGATGATGACCATATGACTCCTACAAAGAAAAGTAAACTTGATATTGAGAATGAAACAGGAGGTGAAGATCATGAAGACAGTATTGATGATAATGACTACGATGACAGCGTTGATGAAGTATCTGATGAGAAGTATGATGATTCTCTCGACGTTCGCACACATTTCACCAACGAGTTTCCTACGAAAAGTGGTGCGAAGAAGGCAGAAGGCGTCAAGAACGCTCGTTGCATATTTCCTGAAGACGTGAATGAACTTGTTGATAGACTCAGATATTTGATTGACCTGCAAAATCGTGGGGATCTCTCATGCATTGTTGAGATATTTTCAATCACCGATGAACTGAAGGATCGGTGTGACATCAGATGAGACTGTTGACTACTATCCATGATCTGTAAACATTTGATAAATGCAAAGAGAGAATGTTCAAAATTTATATATACATAGTAATGTGTATTTAATTTCTTATACAGTCCCGTCTGCTTCTCTGAAAGACTTATTAATTCAGCGGTGTAAACAATCCAGTGAGTGTCTGTTTTAGATCAAATTTATGTGAGTGCATGCAGTAGTAGGGCTATAATTCGATTTGAAGTATTATGCCCTCCTCGTGTCGTTTAAAATCGACTGAGTTCTAAATGACGAACGAATGAAATCAGGGAAATATTTTTGAAGATTGTTTCGTAACTAGTTGGTTTGCTTGGTCAGTTAGTCTGGTTCGTATGCGGAGCCACTTTCGAAAGTATAGAAATGGCCGAGTGGTTATGTCGCGTGGATGCTAGCATGTAGAGAAATATGTTATGGGGTCGGGGCTCAGCCGGCATGTATTTTTTACTTCTCATAATAATATAGAAAACAATTTATTCCTACGTGCAATAATCAAACTAATTAAACGGGCAACTTCTATTATTTTACGAATAAATTCATAAGTTTCACAGTTTTTGTGTACGAAGAACTTTACTTCACTAGGGTAACAAACTAAACACTTTGAATTATGTACGATTTGTTGTTTAGGCATACCGTCATTTTCTAGGCAAACTTTATAGTTGTATTTTTTAAAACGACATTTTACGTATTGTATTCTATACATTTCGTTACGTACATCACAGTGATATTTATCTATATGACCTGTTAGATGGGACTACCACGTAACGAGTTATCTCATTTTTTTAACAGACGTTTTTATACGTGAAACAGCATGTTCCTTTAAAACGAGTAATGTTTTCAACTGCTGTGTATACAACATTACAGGCACAACGTGTGTTTGCATTTGTCACGTTCCCTACCTGAACACACGATAGTAAGGGGGAGGGAGAGAGAGAAAGAGTGTGATAGAGGGGCGGTCGATACAACCCGATAATTGCCAAGGTTGTGAGGTCGCAGAACGATAGTGCGCTTACAATACCTTTTCGGGCATATTCTGATCCCGATCGTTTCAAACGGCGTCTCCCGATCGGCAGGAGCGTTGACTGTCAAGATCGACATCGAGACCTGCCGATAGACTGCCCGAGCAACTTGGAGAATGAACCCCCCAGTTCTACCAGCCTTCGCCCTCACTGCTATTGTGAATATTACGTTCAGATACCAATCAAGGGCGTATCTCGCAGCTTTACTTCATTACAATATTTATTCAGGATTATATTAAACTTTTCTCTTTTTTGTCATTTGTTTCCTTTCTCGGACGTTGCGCCCCAGACCTCTTGCAGCCCTGAACACGCATTTAGCGTACCCGTTTATAAAATCGGGCTTGGTACACACATGCAAATTACGGTTGGAAAGGTGATGGCGAGATGAGTTCTGGGTTNCATGCAAATTACGGTTGGAAAGGTGATGGCGAGATGAGTTCTGGGTTCGAATCGAAAGTAAGGCGTAAACGTGTGTTTCGTTTTTTTACGGGAGTTAATTTTTTTCTTAAATTTGTAAACACGCTGCCCCCCTCCCCACGTCGATTAACCCACCCACATATAACGCGGACGTTGGTAGTCGTAACTTAAAAGTTGGTCGAGTATAATGGAGCATTCTGAAGGCGGACCTCTTCTCCGAAGCCGGGCACGTCAGTATCGTAGTGGTTATCGCGCTGGCCTTGAAACCAAGGTATCATGGGCTTGATTCCCGTTGCGGGCCGTATACAGTTAGGAAATGTTAGTGTCCCCCAGTTAACCTTTCGTTTCCTTCATTAACAGCCCACTCACACGAACGACGAAGTCCTTAAAACNATGTTAGTGTCCCCCAGTTAACCTTTCGTTTCCTTCATTAACAGCCCACTCACACGAACGACGAAGTCCTTAAAACAACTACATTTTTAAAACTTTACGATGTTGGTGACCGTTTTACTGGTTGCTGCTTTCAAACATTGCTTCCTTATTTTTTTTCCCCCGTGTAAGCTTTCAAAAGGACACAGCGCATGCGTTTTGAGAGCTACGTCTCACCCAGCTTGTTGGATGCTTCGTGTAAAGTGCTTGACTGGAAAACAGTGTCGGCTTACTTACTGATTGTCACAGTGGCTAAATAGGGTATTGTTAACCACTAAACTGCAGGAGATACCACTACTTCAAGGCAATAGTTCCAAGTTCACATGAGTTATTCACCAAACGTAACTGACTTTCAGTTAATATAGCTTGCTCGCAGTTAACAAAGCAGTTTTTAAACCAGCCCCCGAAAAAAAAAAAATTACCGGCCATATCTGCGTATGTTTTAACGGACATAGTAACTAACGTGCNTTAAACCAGCCCCCGAAAAAAAAAAAATTACCGGCCATATCTGCGTATGTTTTAACGGACATAGTAACTAACGTGCTCGCGTTTAACTTGACATCGGTGTAGGGAAATTAGTTCTACATCTTAACGTCGCATTAAAAAGGCGTGACGTGTAANTTAAGCCAGCCCCCGAAAAAAAAAAAATTACCGGCCATATCTGCGTATGTTTTAACGGACATAGTAACTAACGTGATCGCGTTTAACTTGACATCGGTGTAGGGAAATTAGTTCTACATCTTAACGTCGCATTAAAAAGGCGTGACGTGTAANTCGCGTTTAACTTGACATCGGTGTAGGGAAATTAGTTCTACATCTTAACGTCGCATTAAAAAGGCGTGACGTGTAATTTGGTGTACAATGTATTTAATTTAGTTTCAGCTTATTTTACGTGTATAAGAACAATAACTAGCATGTTGGTGTCACGTATTGGTTCGTAATATAGCAATTTTCATAGTGACACTAGATCGGATCCATGGCAATTTTAATTTCGCGTGCTTGTGGCGGAAGGATACAAAACGGGTATAAAGTAGCTCATAAACAAGGCTTTTAAAAGTACTCGACCACGAATAGCGTTTAGAATGACGCAACTGGGTGCGTTCAGCGGACAAAGAGCTGCCGCAGAGCTTTACGATAGATGGCATCCAGCCGCCCTNGAATGACGCAACTGGGTGCGTTCAGCGGACAAAGAGCTGCCGCAGAGCTTTACGATAGATGGCATCCAGCCGCCCCGCTGCAAGGCAGCGCTACCGCAGCGGAGATGCAGCGGGAAAATACTTCGCTGCATCTCCGCCGCTAGCGGACGACAGACATCTAGGTAAACAGCAGAGATGCTCCCGGAAGCAAGTAAATATTGTGCCGTTGATAGAATTACGTGCATGGCTTGTGTGAACGAGATATTCGCACGATAGAATGAATAAGGCGCGGGAAATATGGAAAAAAATTTCCACGTTGTTACCAACTCGTGCGATTATTAATTATGTTGTTTTACATTTGAAATTCACTCTTCTGAATGCATTCGAAAAAATATTCACTTTCAATATCTCAAAACCACTCTGCAGAAACCTAATTAACGAATGTTCCTCTTAAAAAAAAAGCTTAAGTAAGCCATTGTCACTAACAGCAATTTATTGAGCAGAATCTGCAGCGCTCACTGAGACATAACAGGCAGCGCTAAAAGCCACGCTTTGCCAAATGAAAGCGCCCACTTATTAAGGTTTAAAGTGTGCATTTATTGTGTATAGTCTATTCACGATTTATTCAAACAATAGGAATCAAACTTTTGAAGAAAAAAAAACACCCTATTTATGAAGTGTTTGATTGCTTTCTAAAATTGTCATTTTGTGTTAACGTAAAAGTAACTTATTTTTTGTTAAGTTGAACTTTTACTTTATCTATACATTACAGTGCTTCATAATTAACTGGTGAGATCCAAACCGAATAGAAAATAAGTGTGTAGGTAATACCTAATAAGAAAATGTTCTTATTCAGTACCTAAGTTATTACACTGAAGGCGCACGAATACGGTGCGTTGGCCCTCTGTTGTAATTTTCTGAGCTTTATTTGTAAGGGCGAAGGGATATCTTGGAGGTAGAACTGGAGCAGCGCTTCAGAAAATTTGGAAGTAACCGTGAATGGACTATAAATTAAAAATTCTCTGTCACCCAAATAAGGCTGGCGGTATCCACTTCCTCGCATGAACAACACAGTTCGACGGACTGGTCTGGGGAGCGAGACAAGAGGATTTCCGTCGACAAGAGCAGAAGAAGTGTCGCGTTTCCCGCGCGCGTAATTAACCGACAAGCGATCTCGGTCGCGCAGGGCCACAGCCTGCACACGTGTGCGGTTAAATACAGGCCATAACGTTGGTAGCGCTGGCGCCATGCTAAGAGATGCGGGAGGATTTATGGCGGTGANCGCTTCATCTTCATCGGCTCTCAGGACCTCGATGTTAAGAGCCGCCCAAATCTCTTCACTCACTCACTCACTCATGCGGATTCGTAAGATTTATTGCCCGGTATTCAGGATTTAGCTTCTCGTAAAAGAAGAGCGAGCCAATGGTACGTGATTTCACTAAGTTGATATGTTCGTGGGTAATTGTAACAGAAAGGAAAATTGTTTCGAAATTTTATAGCCGTGCAGTTCTACAGATTACTTGACATATTTATGTTGGCATTATTCTTACCTCAGAATTATATCTGTTTAATATTTTCACTGTGTTTATAACGCTGCTCTTTCTTTTTCTTTCCCCCGTTCCCTTTTCCCGGACACAGTTCGACTTTGAAAATCACATAGAACGGAATACATACTTTTGCGCGTGTATGCATCATACACTATCTCAATGCTCTATATAATTCATCAAATTGCGGGCTTTGATTTATTGATGAATCATGTCTTTGCAGACAAAAATTTCGANCAATGCTCTATATAATTCATCAAATTGCGGGCTTTGATTTATTGATGAATCATGTCTTTGCAGACAAAAATTTCGAAAATGTTTCTAAAAGCTGTTCACGGTAAATTGAGCATTTAGGAAATCAACTTTTGAAAAATGGCACTGCCTCTACATGCTTATACTTTAACAGGCACACTGACTGGTTAGCGCCCAGTAAAGTTGGTAACGGCTAAGGAGAAAGTAGTTATACGTATGTCCTAACGTTGAACTAAAAGTGTAAGGTAAACATCAATAAACTTATCAGGCCCTTGGCAATGTCAATTTCACATATGGTGGAAGAATAGGCAGTGTGTTTACAAGTAAATCTTAAGCAGAGCTTCCAAAAGTGCTCAGTTTACCGTGAACAGCCTTTGGTCACGTATTAACTTTATCCTCCAGTACAGGCAAAACATATGAACAACTAATCCGCTATGAATTCAGCGGTGAGAGACTCGGGAGAACCCCGAGAATATCCACCGGCCAACGGCGACGTCTGACAGGTTTGCCAAAAGCGGAACGTCTTGTTTACAAGTCTCGCCGCGCCGCTACAGCCACAGATCACTTAAGGGCACTGCCTACCGACTGGCAGCTACAAAGTTTAAATAGGAAATCCCATGTTAAGAAAGTTTCGCCTCAGTGAGTTAATTTTAAAGATAGGCGTTTCAAACGAAAAAAAATATTATTCACAAATTTTTTAGAAGAAAATTTTTACGAGTGTATATTTTCAATATAGATAGACAGCATGTACTTTTTTTTTTTTGTAAAATATGAATTTGGCAAACAGGCTATAAATGTTATAGAAACATCTCCGCTGTAGGGAACTTCTGCAAAATTCTTGAAGAATACATTTTGTTTGAAACGCCAATTTTCAAAATTAACGCACNTCCGCTGTAGGGAACTTCTGCAAAATTCTTGAAGAATACATTTTGTTTGAAACGCCAATTTTCAAAATTAACGCATTGAGGCGAAATTTCCTTAGCATGGGACTTCCTATTTAGGAGCGTTGGTCACGGAAAAAAAAAATTATATTATAATTGTACCACATACTAGACATTATCTGTGACTACCTTTCCCTCAGATAAAATATTTTTAGACTGCGAGGTTTTTGCAAAATGACGCGTCAAAGTAAACATTTTACGGTTTTTGTAATGTACAAATAAAATAAACCAAACTACTTATAGGAAATTAAAAAAAGGGTATCTCAAAGATCTTGTCTTAATTCATTTCATAGTATTTTTTTTAGCAAAAGTTATTTTCTAAAAGTTATGGGGCTGACAAAAATAAAATAAATGCAAAAACTTCCTTACTTTCAGCAATTTCTAAAAAATTTTAAAAACATTTGCTTGTGCAATTTTATAGACATCTTGAAGTAGTTATTGGCATATTCTTTCAGTGTCAATTATATTATTTCTGTAAGTAAGATGGTTTCCAATGGCGAGCACTTTCGAGGCCCTAGTTAATTTTTTCTTTCCGNAATTATATTATTTCTGTAAGTAAGATGGTTTCCAATGGCGAGCACTTTCGAGGCCCTAGTTAATTTTTTCTTTCCGCTATTTTTAATCCTTTAACCACATTTTTATAAATATTGCCACGTAAGTAATAACCACAGTGTGTATGTTCCACCGCACTCGGAAGTTAACGTCTAAGGCTAAAACATAATATGTTTATTGACTATTATTCCAAATGAGGGGCTTTCAAAAGTGCTCACTTCACCGTGAATAGCCTATAATCTGTGCTACCACTGTGCTGAGTAAGTGAGTGAGTGAGTGAAGAGATTTAGACGGCTCTGAACATCGAGGTCTTGAGAGTCAATGAGGATGAAGCGAGGTGGGTGAGGAGCAGCGCCGGAATGCAAGGGCGGGGGAAACCGGAGATCCACAAGAAAACACGCCGACCAGTGGCATAGTCCGGCACGATTCCCAAATGCGAAAATCCGGGGGCGACCCCGCCGGAAATCGAACTCGATTCGCCTTGATGGGAGGCGAGCAGCCTAACCACTACACCACCGCGGCCCCCACTGTGCTAAGGAGCGCCCGGGTTTAGTTCCCAGACGTGTTCGTACCCGGGTTCAAGAGTCGCGTCGAACATTCACCTCTCGTATTGCGGAAGGCTACGGCGACCCACTGCACTCTCATCCTGCCAACGGTGACCTCGGCGCACCATACGATTTCCATCACCACGATGCGACCTGGTGCCGAGATGCTAAGTAACGGGTGGTTANGGTGACCTCGGCGCACCATACGATTTCCATCACCACGATGCGACCTGGTGCCGAGATGCTAAGTAACGGGTGGTTAAGCAATCAGTAATAATCATCACGACGATCATCTACATTCATGAACCATCATCCACCATTTATATCATCTTTCTATCTCCACGTAATCATACATCATCCACGTCCACGATTCACGTCATCGTCTATCATGCACGTACTCATCCACCACTGGCGGCATACAGGAAGGTTAGGCATATCATATGTGGTACGAACATACGGTCGGCTACGCACTGGATGGACATAGGACATTTTTCGTCCCGAGCTTAAGCAAACATCTGTATTGAGCGTGCTGCTGCAATTTTGGCCCACGTTGCCAAATGCGCTTCATTTCCGCTCTTGTATAATGCAATTACCTCGTGTTTATTTGTGGTTTGCTTCAAAAATCAATATCTTTGAAACTAACGGGAAATGAGAGTGCACTTAAAGGCATGTAGACTGACGTTTGTCATAAACATTGAGCTACATTAAGAATTGTGTATGTTTTATAAAATAATGTACTGCAAATATATAATGTTTCAGCCGTAGAGTAACAAGAAAATCTATGGCACCCAGTTTCCAAAGAATTGTTACTGACAAGTACAGATAAATTATACTGTGTATTAAATACTTACTATCAAATAAATAACCTTATTTTCACGGTTTCCTTTTTNCAAGTACAGATAAATTATACTGTGTATTAAATACTTACTATCAAATAAATAACCTTATTTTCACGGTTTCCTTTTTATCTTCATTTACTTGGTTACCAACGCTTAGTTGGAGTTGCGGCTTTATCTCGCGACGACTCAAGGAGTCCTCAGAACGTGAAACTCTGAACCTGTTCTTTACAGAACTACGCATGTTTGATGCAACATCATGGCCACGTGCGGATACAGCAACGTGTTTAACACGGTTTACCTCAAGAACGAGCAAACGTGACAACTGTCAGCCCCAGAGCACATCGATAACGTTATCGGAACCAGCTCTCAGGCTTCCTGACCCGAAAATCAATTCAGAGCGATTGGAATCCACACTCATTAAGGGAAATGAGGTGGCAAAATTTAACTACGTGATCTGCACCAGGTAAAAGTTATTACATCAGTTTGCTTCATGTAGGGGCGTAGCTAACCGGTGTTGGGAGGGGGAATGTAACCCCCTTGCCCTTAAGGTTGTAAACAACTACTATCAAAATGATATTAATTAACCCTTCATACGGTAAAGATATTTAATTTCCGCAAACAATAACGCATTTTATTTTATCGTGAAGTAATATTTCTCTTAGTATTTGTCCCAAGTAACACGTGCGTCAAGCAACGTTTATGTCGGTCTAATTTCCCTCCCTTCTCCATTTCCAATTGAGAAATTTATGGCTACACTATTGCCTTCTGGGCGATGTGTTCCAGGTTCGAATGCTTGTTAAGGAGTAGTCTGGGAGTGCATATCGATAGATCGATAAAGACGGGACTGTTAAGGTAAAGAGCAAAATCAGGTCCTTGAAGTATCGTAAATACTGCTCGGTTTTGTGCCGCCTCCAGGCTGCGTTACGTAATCAATAAGATATAATAATAATCTTAATTTTCTTTTATGTACANTAAAGAGCAAAATCAGGTCCTTGAAGTATCGTAAATACTGCTCGGTTTTGTGCCGCCTCCAGGCTGCGTTACGTATTCAATAAGATATAATAATAATCTTAATTTTCTTTTATGTACAAAGGCTGATGATAACCTTAAGCTAATGCATAAGGAATCACAAAGATACCTGTTGTAGAAAGATGTGAATTAAGGAACTCCACCAGAGGCCCAATTAAATATGATCACCTGACATTTGCTTCGACGCGTGTAGTCTATAGCGCAATGCAAGAGAAANTAAAGAGCAAAATCAGGTCCTTGAAGTATCGTAAATACTGCTCGGTTTTGTGCCGCCTCCAGGCTGCGTTACGTAATCAATAAGATATAATAATAATCTTAATTTTCTTTTATGTACAAAGGCTGATGATAACCTTAAGCTAATGCATAAGGAATCACAAAGATACCTGTTGTAGAAAGATGTGAATTAAGGAACTGCACCAGAGGCCCAATTAAATATGATCACCTGACATTTGCTTCGACGCGTGTAGTCTATAGCGCAATGCAAGAGAAAACTGCTCTCAACCATTTCTGACCAATGTTAAACGCTTTCAGAGCCGCCTTCCAGCTCCTGCCTAGTGCCTTTTCCCCAAGTTTGTGGCCAAGAAGCGCGGAAGCGATAAAGGGCNAGCCTTCCAGCTCCTGCCTAGTGCCTTTTTCCCCGAGTTTGTGGCCAAGAAGCGCGGAAGCGATAAAGGGCGACAATGCCACGCGCATCAAGTGCACAATCGCCGCTAAGTGCAAGGCTCTCAATAATTGGCATGCAGTGTTCTCGTCGCACTCCGCGTACCTATGAAACGTTCAGTGGTGACGCTATTATTTTATTGATGGAAAGTCTGTAGGGAGGTTCACTGCAGGGCCCTTGAGTAGCTTTGTGTGNAGTGGTGACGCTATTATTTTATTGATGGAAAGTCTGTAGGGAGGTTCACTGCAGGGCCCTTGAGTAGCTTTGTGTGTATCTGGCACGTATATTGTGAGCTACAGCACTTTGAAAAGGCCGTTTATAAACATTTTTTGAGTACTCTGAAATAGCGTTTCTAACGTGAGGAACACTTTGAAAGTACTCTGCAGCCCTCGTCTGAAGTGTGTGTTCTTTTCGTGTATCAGCACATTGGACGCAAATTTAATAGTTCCGTAGAAAAACGAATATTTCAATCGCTCTGCAACGCAAATTCAAGAGCCATGTAGGCGGGAGCCTAAATTTGCGGCTTCTGGTGTTGCAAACAAGGTAATTTTTTATGAATGCTGTACTTAAATCGACCAACACTTGTATTCGTTGTCACAATCATTGAAACGTAGGCTTCGCGCTCGACTATAGTAACTATAGTAACCATTCATAACCTCGAAACAGTAGAACGGTTTATGAATCAATTAACCACCGGGAATATCATTGACCATTGAGCCTCGCAGTCTACATTATCGGCCAAAAATAATCTTCCTCTGTGTTATGTAGTACGCAGTTGTGTACACTCTACTCGCGGTTTCTTCACACTTTTTTAATCAAACCTTTGAAATATCACCCCATTTAAGATGCGTGTGGTAGTTTCCTATATAGTATGTCGTTTATCACGAACGTTTTATACTTGTGTTAACGTAAAAGTACTTTTATTTTGGTAAAATTAAACTTTTACTTATATTTTATCTGTAAATTATAATATTTAATTTATAATTAAATTCAATAGAACGGGGAGAAAATAGGTGTGTTGGTAATGCCTAGTAAGAAATAGTTCTGATGCAAAATTGTACTACACTGAGTGCGCACGAATGCAGTGCGCTGTCCTTGTGGTGTAAATTTATAGACTTAGTTAAGCTTTGTTTAAATGAGACGGAAGAATATCCTGGAAGTAGAACTTTAGCAGAGCTTCAGAAAAAGTGTGGAATAACCGTGAATGGCCTACACACTGANAAGAATATCCTGGAAGTAGAACTTTAGCAGAGCTTCAGAAAAAGTGTGGAATAACCGTGAATGGCCTACACACTGAGTCTGAAAGGGTTAATCGCTATCCAGAATTTGTCTGAAACGGGATGGAAAGTTAATTGGGACGAACCATCCTTCAGTGCAGGTGGTTGGAACAGACACCACGACCTCCGCAATAACAAATAGGAAACACCGAGGTATTAACGGGAAGAGTTAGACGCCATCTTGAATTTATATATAATTTGCCATTACTTATGTTTGAGATCAATTTTTTAAAATGTGAATTTTTTAGGGCACAGGATATTACTTAGGTAATTATATTTTAAAGGCGATTATAGTTTGACTTCTTGTACTCTCTTCTGAAGTAATTCTACGGTAATCAGTAGTTAATCTCTACTGACTCCACATGGTAAACAAATAAAGTAACTCCACTGATATTACAATCATTCAACAATTTATATGGTGCACTATGTCTTGTCAAAGAAAAAATTCCAATAATGAATGCTGAATACATTTTATGGCTCAAAAACTGGTATTGCCACAGTGATTTCTATCTCTCCCCCTTAGGGATAGAGTTTCCGCCAAATTAAGAACGCCCCTGCGGGTTTGTTTTAGGGTGGCTGCCCGGCCGAAGGTACTTCATGCGTTCCGAGAGGCCTGTGAGTACGAGAGCGCTAGGGGCAAAACTGGCATGAGCATCAAATGTCTGATCGCCTCTACGTGCAAAACACAAACTGTCGTGGAAACTTTTTTTGGTTGGCGACGGGTCCCTATGGAACTTTCCACGGCCACCCTACAATTTTATGGGGGAACAATAAAGATAAAAAGTACGACGCACGTTTCTACACGACTGTAAAATTTCGTATCTGGATTTTTCATGCTTGAAAACATGAACACACCGTTTCAGCTGTTTTAACTCTCTACAGTAAAAACTTTAAAGATAAAATAGAAAAACTGACACTTACATATAGAGGTTAACGCTTATTGAATGCTTCTCACAAGCAGACACTATTATAAAATACTGAGTACTTTTTTAATAAAACGTTTTCTGAAGACCATCCGTATTTTCATCAGCCACTCGCGCTTGTGCAACCGAGAACTTTGCGAGAGTAGTGTGCCATTTTGGATATACAAATTTTTTTATTCCGTTGCTTACGTTTAAGAAAAATGTTTTAACGTGGAACTTCGTTAGGACTTAGAACTTTACTTAATTATATGTTAGAGACTATTACAGTTTAATTTCTCGTACTCTCTCTATATCTCTCGGTCTTTCTCAGAAGGTGAATAAGANATTACTTAATCATATGTTAGAGACTATTACAGTTTAATTTCTCGTACTCTCTCTATATCTCTCGGTCGTTCTCAGAAGGTGAATAAGAATTAATTCCCATTTATGCCATGTGGTAGACAAANGAATTAATTCCCATTTATGCCATGTGGTAGACAAATAAAGGAACTGCATTTCCATTACAGTTATTCAATCATCAGCGTGATGTATCACGCCTTGCCGAAGAAGAAATTTCAGTAATTAATAGTATATATATATATATATTACTAAATAACTGGTGGCACTGCGATGATTTCTATCTCTCCCCCTTTAAACATTCGCTTAAAATGCAATATCCTAAATAACTTCTCTCTTCGTCCAGATTTGCTCGGGAACGCAAGGAATTTCGTACATGTCGAAGTAAATATTACTGAAAATGCTGTGACAATCTCAACCATATCTTCACTAGTGTTCTTCTAAACTAATAGTTGGACTATGATGTCAGCCACAGGTGGTGTGAAAGTAGAGAGATACCAGTACCAACCGAGAGATCTGCAATTTTAATTTAAACTTCATTTCCGTGGCATGCTGGCTACACGCTTCCCGTCTGCTTGACTTGTGCAACGTGAAGCGCGTCGTTATAGAACTCCGCGACTGCTATTCACTCGCACTTCTAACGAGAAGTTTGCAGTTAATCACAGCGGCTCACTTACCCCGTGCAATTGGCCTGCGTGGGAAGCGAACTCGTTAAAAAAAAAATCTCGAGTACGGAAGCGCACCGGCGGTTTCGAATGCCAGGAAGGAGTAAATGCTCGCGATGCTCATTTGAATGCACGCCAAGACCGTAACGCGGGTCCTACGCCTTTTAGCGTTTATACAGGCCGTATCTAAATTAAAATACGGTTTCTGTGCAACGACCGATGTATATGGACCTCCGTGACTGAAAGGGTGAAACGACCTCTACTACGATCCTGCAGATTCCGTACACGAACATTTTTAACTGAACTTTTAAAAACGTTAGTGAAGTTTGAGGCTAGTATGCGATGTTTCAGGGGAAGATCACTTCTGCCGAACACCTTAAACCTCGCCTTGATGTACAGGGTGTTTCCAAATTAGACAGACAAACTTCGACTACAGGTTAATCCGAAAAAAGAAGGTGAAAACATATATATACGGCCTATCGTCTAAAGCGAAGCCTAAGGCCAGTATGTATATTTGAAGTTGGACTGGAAGCATTAATTCATTACAACTTCCGGAGGTAAAACACGGGTTGATCACGAAAAAAGGAGAAAACGTATATATATACNAAGCATTAATTCATTACAACTTCCGGAGGTAAAACACGGGTTGATCACGAAAAAAGGAGAAAACGTATATATATACGACTTCCGGTCTAAATTGAATCCTAAGGGCGGGTACACATCTTTGAAGTTGGACCTGAATCACTAATTGATTACAAATATCGGAGGAAAAAATTTAAGGTTGAACGCCGAGTGTCTGAAATATGTGTAACGGAACAAATATACGTAAACGCCACAACATGTCTGTCGCTGTCATCCAATTATTTCATGGAAATAGTCACGGTTACTACCCTTATTTCGACTTAATCTCCACGACGCTGTAGCAGAAGGGTCGTTAACCCACGTGACACAATTAACTTTAAACATTATCCGGACACTCTGTGTTTTACCTCCGGAAGTTGTCATCAATTAATACTTCCAGTCCAGCTTCAAATATACATACCGGCCTTAGGCTTCGCTTTGGACAATAGGCCGTACATCAAGGCGAGGTATAAGGTGTTCGGCAGAAGTGATCTTCCCCTGAAACATTGCATACTAGCCTCAAACTTCACTAACGTTTTCAAAAGTTCAATTGAAATGTTCATGTACTGAATCTGCAGGATCGGTAGAGGTCGTTTTACCCTTTCAGTCACGGAGGTCCGTATACATCGGTCGTTGCATAGAAACCGTATTTACTGGTCTTGACAGTGCTCGGCAAGTCCCCCACGTGGTGTGTGATACGTCATTCTTTGTTTAGACTACATTCCGTGGTCACATAAACAACTGCTGCCAATACCATCAAACAAACACATTTTTACTGGCCCCGACATATAACAGAGCGTTATACTGCAATGCATAAAATTGCATTTCTATATATACCTGAGAGAATTAAGACTTTTTTTTTCTAGACACGAAATTTCGGGTTCGAATCCCAACAATGCTACATATGTAACTCTTTTTTTTAAATATAAGATAAAATTTGTAAATGTCGCCAGATTAAGACTACTGAATAAAATAGATCGGTTTAAAATGCTGTAAGAAAAAAGCTCTTATTTTAAGATGTGTTTAGCACTATTCAACTTGTAAATACTATATATTATGTAATTTGCCTCAAACAAATTGTGTTCCATACTTTCTGCATAATCATATGCCAAAATCACAGTTTTAGGCCTACTGTTTTTTTTAACACGCAAGTAAAATAAACCAATCATTCACAAAAAAAAAAAGTGAACTACGGATGTGGAATTACATTGACTTTATTAATTTCATACATACACTTAGCTAAAATTATTTTCTTTTTAAAATACGGAAAAGTCAAAAATAAAAAATATACAAAATATTTTAATTTTTTAAAATGCTTCGCGTATAATTTCGTCAAAAGAAATTTACGCCTAAAATGATTGTTGATAACCCATTATTCACCCGTCAGCAACATAAAAAAAAAAAAAGGTAGGGTGCAGGAGTAATATGTAAAAGAGACATCACTAGACGAAAGCCATTTACACGGACAGCAAATTACTAGAAACAGAATGCGATAATTTCATCACACACGGCGAACCTAAGAGAATAAAGCGCTCTCATAAATGCACTTTTGTTCCTCGAGAGAACAAAGAACTCACGGCGGCAGAAAGAAAAGGTCGTCCGAGAACCATTAAGACAGAGAAAGCTCAAGCAAAATTACAAGGCGCGCCCAGGTCACACAAACATGCATAATTACGCCCTGGACTACGAATTATCCCGGCCGCCTTTGTTGCCGAGTTGAACAAAAGAACACTACAACATACAAGGTGGCGCAAACGCTTCTTCGTGTGAGCCGGTCTTCGCAAGAGTGTTGTTATTTTGCACAGAGGACCGTTACACACCGACTTTTACAGCTTCCGCAACGAGATAATCAGAATTGTAGATCTTGTTCGTCAATTTAATTAAATTCCTGTGTGTACTTTCCAAAATATACGAGAGCGGAGTACCTACATATGGAAATGGTTTTTGTAAACGTAAAATAAGGTATCACGGGTTCAGTGCCCCTAAAGGAACACACACACACACACATACGCGATTTTCGCCGTGCAATATGTATTCAAACAGACTTCTAAATCACGAGGATTTTGCGTTTAATTGCACTTTTCTCGGAACTACAGTTTTTTTTTAGCCACTTTACCACTGTCGCAAACATCCTGCAAGTGAAAAAAAAAAACCATGAAACCTACAGATGACACTAAGCTGGTGATAACATATTAAAGAATGGCCGAATGTGTACAAATTGCACGAATTTCACGTATTGGAACACATACCTACACTGAAATAAAAGATTTGCTAAAGGTTAGAAAAACTATTTGGCTGATGCTTTCCAAGGCGGCATTTTGTTGCTGGTAAAATAACATATTGCGGTGCACAATAACATACAGATTGCCAAGTATTAAAACCATTTAATGCTCACTACCATACTTGTTTATTGAAAAAATAATTATTATTATTGGCTGCTACCAAACGTTTAGTTAGCAGCAGTAGCATTCATGTCGTCGCGACTACAGATTTAGCTGCGACTATAAAACTATAGTACACTCACGGTTACTTCCAACTTTTCTGAAGCGCTGCTTAAGTTCTACTTTCACACTATTCCTCCGCCTCATGAAAACTAAGTGCACTCAGTTCAATAATATTTTGCATGAGAACTATTTCTTACTACGCATTAACAACACACCTACTTTCTCTGCCACATCAGGACAACGCCATGGCCACATTTTCCCCGGGTATGTACGATATAATTTGCGAGGACAGGGGTCTCGTCACAGAGCAGATTTAACACACGAGAAACAAAAT
>NQII01000593.1:291875-305845 GCA_002778355.1 Clitarchus hookeri
TAACTACTCTAAAACTAAGTGTTATGTGAGCCCGCGGTAGGGACGGGAGTTAAGTGCGTCTCAGGGCTAAGCCCCACACGCCTACAAGGAAAGGAGAATCATGCAAGGAGACATGCATCACGGCAAAAGACGGATTGGGCTGCCACGGCATGCATTTGGCCATGAGAACCTCCCTAAGTGTACTTATAGCTAAACTATATTTAGAACAGAAAGGGAAAAACCGGCATAGTCACCGTAAAAAAACCCTTTCGACAGGAAAGAATTTAAAAAAAATTGTTTCATGCATTATCATGTTTAACAGAAAATGCTACAGGAGACAGAGGATAGGAATCATGCTCTTTATTATGATAGGAAAAAGTACTAGTAGAGAGGGGGCGTGTGAAATTTCTTTCATTTGGGGCTGGGTTTAACCAGAGTGATACTTGCGCATCACTCTGGTGGGGGGAGAGTGCAATTGGGCAGGTCCCCCCCGAATCCGAATCCCCAGTTAACTTGTAGGTTTCTAACTTATGAAAGTTCCACTGTTCTGAGTTGTGTGCTTCTATGTTATGGCTTTCTAGGTTACGGTGTTTCTTAGTTGTGTGGTTCTGCTTTGTGTGTTTCTATTTTACGACCGTTCCAAGTGCGTGTTCCCACGTTATAATATTTGTAAGTTATGACTCGTAAGTTACAATTGTTCTAAGTTGTGATTTTAAGTTACGTGTGGTTGCCGTTCAGGGCGGTAGCAACTGGCGTAGTGGAGGATTCGTAGTAGCTNCGGTTCTTACCTAGTTTATCTCGGTCTCGGACAGAACCTCGCCCGTGCCAGGCTGTCCCCAGGGTCACGGAAGAGAGGCTCGAAGGCACGACCTGCCTAGATGCGTGGCCACGAGCGTGTACGCAGGGCACAGTTACTTCAACGGCGGTTCACGGCCGCCGGCTTGTCCCGCGCGGGCGAGGTCGCGCCTTCAACTACCGGCGCAGCGATGCACCGATGCCGCCTTAACGTCAAAGAGACTGATTTCTAGTTGATTCCAGCTTTTATGGGCTTTTAACGGCAATCTGAGCACTTTTGATAGCCTAAGGCAAGGCTGTGACCTGGTTTTGAAAAACGTGAGAACTTGGTATAGGGAAATACATGTAAATGAAATTCTGTTTTTTGGCATCCCTATTAAAGATAGATATTTACCGCCTGGAACTTTTTTAAGCATAAAAATACACGATTCTTTGGTATTGAAGCATTTTGTATCATTAATGTATAGCCTGTTTCCTGGAAGAATCAGAAAACTAAATAATTAAATAAAAAATTACTGTAAAACGAATGGTTATATTTGACTAGATACAAAGCTTGAGGGTTTAATTTTTCAAACAAAGTTTTTGTTTAAAGTCAATATCTTCTAAATTGGTTTCAAAAAACCGTATTTCATTAACATGTATTTCCTTGTACCAAATTGTCACCGCTTTCAAACCAGCCAACAGCCTTAAGATCTACTTGTAAGCATACAGTGTATTCTTCTACCATATGAAAATATAAAAATTTTTGTGGGCCTGATCACTTTAATCATGCGTCGTCAATTCAAACTACGAAATTATTAGAAAAACGAATATTTTACAAATTTGTTAATTCTTTAACTTATATGTATTTAAAAACAGAAAGCAAAACAAATCATTTTGATATTTAGAAACGTTTAATTAGCATCTTTAAGTCAAAGTTAATACGTGGAACTACTATCCCTCCGTCGTTGCCAACTTAAATGGGCGCATGCCTCTCAGCGTGTCCGTTAAAATATTTGCTGGTAGGGGCAGTGATATTTTTCAAAGGTTGATCTAAAAAGTGCTAAATAATTTGTGAACAGCCTATAAGGGGGATTTATCCCAGTCATCGTGGATTTATGTTTTTATTCTCCGAAACCTGGCAGTACAAGATTTGTTTTGCGTTTTGCTGGCCGAAGGGACATAAGATGTAATTTAGCACACTTCCCGACATATTTGTGGTACGGCTTCTCTTCGTGTTATCGCCTCTGTAGTCGTTCACATACAAATAATCACTTTTTTCTTCTCAGCTGTTACTTGTTGGAAAGTAATGAAGACAGCGCAGCTGCAACAAGTGGCTCTGCCGCGCCAGAAATTTTGATACATGCTCACAAACACAAGGCATAGCGAGAAAACTACTAAATACGAGATGGAAGGGATCAATCCTCCTTAAGGTGGTCGTCTATCTGGGGCTATTTTCCGCATTTGAGGCCGGGAGCGATAAGGGCGACAACTGCCACGCGAGTCAAGTGCGCCATCGCCGCTACGCACAGGGTTCTCGTTGTGTTGCGTGTGCCTATGAGACTGTCAAGTGATGACCACATAGTTTTATCGATGAAGATTCTGTACCAAAGTTCAGCACAGGCTCCTATTGTAGTTTGGCTCGTCCAGGTAGAGTTTTGTAAGATAAAACAGTATAAAAAGAAGAGGTTTTTAACGATATTGGAGAGCTCTAAAAAATATATTAATAACGAGGGCGATATCTTGAAAGTACCATTCCATCCGCATCTGGGGTATGTTTTCTTTCATACTGCGGACACGAGTAAAAGTTTCGTAATAAAAAAACGCATATTTACAACACGCAGCAATGCAATTCGAACACCTTAAGAAGTAAAATATTTTTTAATAACTCGACAGTCTTTTTTAGCGTTTACCTTAACTTTCAGTACAGATGTCACTTGTCGGGTCCGCGGTGGTGTAATGGTTAGACTGCTCGCCTACCACCGGGTTCGATTCCCGGCGGGGTCGCTCCTGGATCTTCGCACGTGGGAATCGTGCCGGACGATGCCGCTGGTCGGCGGGTTTTCTCGGGGATCTCCCGTTTCTCCCGCCCTTGCATTCCGGCGCTGCTCCATACTCACCGCGCTTCACCCACTTCGGCTCTCAAGACATCGATGTTAAGGGCCGCCCAAATCTCTTCACTCACTCAGATGTAACTTGTGAAACATTATCGAAGAATTGTTTGTAAAACATTAATTGTAAAATTATTATATATTAACATTTCTACGAAGCTTTTTTCTGCGAATTTTTATTTAATAAATGCTTACAATAACTAGAAATCGACGACCTCATAGCAAATCGAAACATGCGAGTATAGCTGTTCTGCGGTAAATCGACAGCTTTTTGACACATCTCTTCAGTTTATTCTTCCAGGCCACTGTGTATCCTTCTGAAGCAAGAGAAAATAAACACCGCCACTGACTAATCAATTGTATTTGTGCGCCGACTGGCAGTGTAAAAATCCTAGAATAACATGCCTTACTTTAAGGCGCATAAAAGAAAAAAATTAAAGAAAATTTAGCAGCAGCCATTGGTTTAAACAAGTTTTAACATTTTATTAAATACGCCAATACACATAACTACTTTTTTTTTTTTTGTAATTAGCTGTGAACTTTTCTGTAGATAGAACGATTATGTCTGTATACATTTACGGGAAGGAGCCCTCCCCCCTCCCCGGCCATAGGGTGGTTTCGTTAAGTGTTTATTAACAGGGGACAAGATGTGATAGAAATGAAATGGCCTGGTGCTCACTTTCGAATAGATGGAAGTGAACTAGGGCCATTACTTGTTGCATGTCTTACAAACTACGCCTCACCACTCGAGGTTTCCTTATCGGATCGGCTACAGCCTGACAGCTTCGTTGAGGCGTACTGATTGGCCAGCAACCTTGAGCTGTAATTGCTAGAATGTTCTGGTCTTTTTTTTTTCTTCTCGAGGCGTGCGGTTGAAGTTCGTTTTCGCAGGAGGTAATTTCACATCGCCGGTAACAGAAGATACTTTTCTCCCTTCCATCAAACCACGCGTGGTGGGGCAGCTGGTATAACACCCGCTACAAAACCAGGTGGCCTGGTTTCGATTCCCACAGAGGATATTAACAAAAAAAAAAACCAAGCTTATTATGTATAGCCCCATAGGTATTTACGTTTGTAAATAATTCTTATTTAATTTTTTTTTCTAAGCTACCAAATCACAAATTTTGTTGTTTTGGGCGTATACCCTGGTAAAACAAAACCACTGGCACAGTTGAAATAATGGTTACTGAACAATTTTTTGGTAAAATATTGTATTCTATTTTCGGCAAAATATTTAAAAATAAGTGCATTCGTAGGTATAGTAGAAAAATATTACCAAAAATTCAGCACATACAAAAATTTTATTGAAATAAATCATAGACAGAATTCTAGGTTCCCGAGGCATCGCGAATGAATTAACAAGGTGAAAACCTATTTATGTTCCTAATAGTTTTAAACTGTCCCTTGATTAGTATAAAACCCCTAAATCACAAGGTCCATCAGGATGTCAATTCTCATGTTAGGTGGAAGGATACAAAACTCAGTACGGCTCTCAAAAGTGTTCAACAGACCACGGGCCAGACACAGTAAGTAGAAAAATCTTACACACGACAACTGCCAGTTCTGTTATCACCTTAGTTAACCCGTTCACTCCGTGTGTCCATGATCGAGGACATGTTGCATAAGGAGGATATTTATGATCGGCACTGTACACAACAAGGCGTCAGTGGCCGATGTTTTGAGCGTCTCCCTTTTGAGAAATCAGATTGGTTGAAGTTTCTCCATCTCATATTTGTGAATGGTTTATGCTGACTTCGAATAACACGCAGCGCGTCGTTTACACGTTGCGAGAAGCACGCTCAAAGCAAGTACAGTGCACCTCATGAAATTTAACGATTGCAACACTCAGACTTGGAAATAGATTCGGGACTGAAAGGGTTAAATAAATTTAATTAAGACTAAATACCCATCTGATTGTTGTAAGTAACTGTCTTTATGGGTTTTAAACCCGTTCAGTCGCAGATAAATATGTTGGTCTACGAGTTGCGACGAACACAATTTTTGTTCGGCACTGTAATAGCATCGGTATGACGTCGAAGGCTGCAAGTGTGCACATAGGTAGGACAAATGACTTTTCGCGTAAAAACTTCAATACTATGTACACACCTCAGCCGTTTTTATACCTCCATTGGCTGCTGGTGCCGTGTCCGTCTTTGACCAAGCCACTCAGGACTAAGTAACTCCGACACCGAACCTTCGCGATTAGGGCGCAAACGGTTAGCACGGGACATAACATTTTTTTTAGCCAATCAAAGAAGCTGGACGACCCTACAGTGCTTTGGACTGTATCTTGTCTCGAAATCTTTTTCGCGAAATATCACTGTCCCTACACATAGGATATTGAAGTCTAGTCTCTGCGTAAATCTTTTCGCGGAAAACAGGCGGTCCTACGTATAGGCTGTTCACGGTTATTTGAGCTCTTTCAAAATCGACTTTTCAAAAATGTCACTGCCACTACCTGCATAGCAGGCATACCGACCGGCACGCACCCAGTGAAGTTGGTGACGATAGAGAGAGATTTGTCCCATGTCTTTAACACTCTGAGTCTGCAGACGTAATATCACGAAGTATGAATTACATTGAGTTGTATGGATTTTGCCGTGATATTTCGACATCCGCATTCTTCACAGACACGGGCGAGGAAACATTACTTCGCCTGCACTTTACGTAAAGTTCTGTGCAACGTTATATTACGTCAGGAACACTCAAAGTGTAAATCGCTGAAAAGAACGGGATGGGTTGTACATTATTTTACATAGGAAATAAGAATTGATCGGGACACGTTCAACTCGGCATTACATTGGCAGAGAGCCAGCCAGTAAGTAAAGTTGTTTAGTGTACGGACCACTAGGGCGGTTGTAATCGGGAATATAGAGAACAGCACAACGATGCAGCCATGAATATAAGAGACTCACTTCTAGCTTGTCTTGATTGACAGTAAATCTGTACCGCACTTAAAGTGTTAACGTCGAATTAAAAGTGACAGGTAGGCCTTAACATCGGTGTTAACTGAAACTATTTTTTTTNGCACTTAAAGTGTTAACGTCGAATTAAAAGTGACAGGTAGGCCTTAACATCGGTGTTAACTGAAACTATTTTTTTTTCTGTGTTTTTTAATGCATGTCAGTTTAATAATCGGCAAATTCGTTTAATATTTACTTTTCTAATCATTTCAGTTTCACTTAACCGCCGCCTGGATAAAGTTATCATGCTAGTGGCAATGTTAGTTTTACATACGGCGGTGGAAGAATACACAATGTTCACAGAAGTCGACCTTAAGCAGGACTTTCAGGAGTGCTTAGTTTACACTGAACAGCCTGTACTGTGTGCCGCGAAAGGTTCCCTATTGGCCGGGCCGCTGGCTGACAAGTGCGAGTTACCAGGCGTTGAATGGCGAACGGCGCTCCGACATATTGCTGGCCAGTGATGCCAATGTGCTGGCGCGTGCCGCTAGATTTCGCGTATCAAGCGACTGTTTCACCTCTGTATTCTTAAGTGTTCTGTGATGACGCCCTGCCATATGAACGAACCAATTAATTATAATTTGATGTTCACATTATTGGCAGGAGTTGTTTAAGAGACTAGGGGAATGTAGTCTCAAGAAAGAATTGTACGTAGGGACACCCGANAGACGCATGAATAAAGTTATCATGCTAGTGGCAATGTTAGTTTTACATACGGTGGAAGAACACACGATGTTCACACACAATGTTCACACAAGTCGATCTTAAGCAGGACTTTAAGAAGTGCTTAGTTTACACTGAACAGCCTGTACTGTGTGCCGCGAAAGGTTCCCTATTGGCCGGGCCGCTGGCTGACAAGTGCGAGTTACCAGGCGTTGAATGGCGAACGGCGTTCCGACATATTGCTGGCCAGTGATGCCAATGTGCTGGCACGTGCGGCTAGAGTTCGCGTATCAAGCGACTGTTTCACCTCTGTATTCTTAAGTGTTCTGTGATGACGCTCTGCCATATGAACGAACCAATTAATTATAATTTGATGTTCACATTATTGGCAGGAGTTGTTTAAGAGACTAGGGGAATGTAGTCTCAAGAAAGAATTGTACGTAGGGACACCCGATTTTCGCGAAAAGATTTCACGTTGTATTTCAAAACACTTTAGCTCAGATCCAGCTTCTTGATTGGATGATTTACGTGTTACGAATCTTAGGTGTCTACTCGCGAATCACAGATGCGCTCTACAGGAGTAACCTAATTCTGATTGGCCAGTAGAGTAAGAAATTTTTTTTTTCACAAATACACGCGACCAATAAGCAAAAGAAAAATGCTGATATGCTCGTAGCGCGTTAAAATATAATATTGGCCGAAATCTTTTCGCGAAATTCGGGTGTCCTTAATTATACGTCCCACACGCTAGGGACCTACCCGATAGGACAGTGTTCTCTTTTTGTGCGCAGTGCGGGCCACTCCTTGGGCAACGTCACGGAGATAGAACACTATAGTCGCGCCGCCCTAAGAACGTACTTGGCTCCGGCTACTCTAGTGAAAGAGAGAGACAGAACGACTCACAAAGCACCAACCACGCCCAACACGGGCAAATGATACCTTTCCCAGGGATAAGTGACCCGACATTAGCACAGCTCCCAAGTCCTAAGTTACAGCGGTGCTACTATAGGACTGAAAGAGATTAGCCCATTCCGGGCCCGAATTGATTTACGAGCTTAAGTGTTGCAATCGTTAAACTGGGTACTGCACCTGTGTCGGGCGTGCACATCGCAACCAGTGAACAACGCATTGCGTCATTAGTAGAGACCTGAAAAATTCGCTGCTTAATTTCGGGAAAAGCTAGAATTCAAAACCTCGTACGTTTGTATTGCTTATTCTATTGGCCCACCCCTTAGTTTACACCTCTTGGACAACTCTGAGCCAATAACAAACACACAATAAAATGCAGACCGAATCATCGTATTCCGTTAATACAACAAGCAACTAATGAACAGTGATATTTGCATTATTTTACATACGGCAATGGAGTATAGCCTACAGGTCGTTGAACTCGCGAATTTTTCAGGTGTCTAGTTATTAGCTGATTTCAGCATTAATCATTCATAAATGAGAGGCGCAGAAACTTCAATAAATCGTACTACTCGGAAGAAAGACGTCCAAAACATAGACCATTCTCTTGTTGTGTACACTGCTGACCATAAGTATTCTTCATGTGCAACACGTCCTCGACCATGGATATGAGGACTGAACGGGTTAGCCCTTTCTTTCCCGTCGTATACAATTGTCTACGTGTTGCACGGGAAGGTTNCGTCCTCGATCATGGATATGAGGACTGAACGGGTTAGCCCTTTCTTTCCCGTCGTATACAATTGTCTACGTGTTGCACGGGAAGGTTATATTTGACCGGTGCTGTACACTGCGAGACCCAGTGCTCAATGGTGTTGCCTGGGGCGTAACTGATTCGTAGGGGTGGTGAGATTTCGCGAAAAGATTTCAAAACAAGTTGTATTTGAAAACTCTGTGTGGTCGTTTACCTACCTTGATTGGCTGAATAACTTTTTGGCACGTGTTGTTGACTGTCTGCACACGAATCACTTAGGAGCCGTGCCGATGTCACCGAATTCTGAGTGGCCCGGTCAAATATGAAAACGCCTTCTCAAGCAGACAGCGATATTGAAGTTTACCGTGTACTCATAATTCTTTCGCGAAAAAATTACCAGCTCTACTGATTCGTAAACCGTGCTGCTGCCCTGCGTTACGACTGGTTCATATATCCGACAACTAAAACACGTCTGCAGCTCATTGGCTGTATGAACGATACACGTTTCTTGTCCNATCCGACAACTAAAACACGTCTGCAGCTCATTGGCTGTATGAACGATACACGTTTCTTGTCCCCTTAGGTACAGCACGCATCAAAAAATTTTTTTTTCTAATCTGCAACACCTGAAATCTTAAATTGATGTTGCAATCAAAGGTTTCCGGCACAGGGATTGTTANTTTTTTTTTCTAATCTGCAACACCTGAAATCTTAAATTGATGTTGCAATCAAAGGTTTCCGGCACAGGGATTGTTAAGCGCCTACAGCCGTGTTGTTCTCCCATCGTACGATTCTTCTTGTCTGCGAGAGCTTCAACTGCCCTGGCGTGGCGCTGCGAGCTTGTTCGTCTCGCGAGGTTTGCGGCCTGCGAAATGTGCCGCCGAGTTATAAAAGCAAGCTTTCGAAACTGCGCCAGGGCATATCGGGCTGGTGTAGGCCTAGCTCCGCGGAGGGTCTGCGGCGACTTTCCGCTTGGCGGAGCGCGCGCCCGGGCTGCTGCTTGAACGTGAGGCAGGGTGTTCCAATTTAAGAAGAAGAACAAGAAAAATACCCGCACGCCGTTTTACCTGTAGGTAGGGCCAGTGACTTTTCGCGTAGAAATCGGAGCACACAGTAGACTTCAATACTATATGCACACCTCAGCTGTTGTTATACCTCCATTGGCTGCTGGCGCCGTGTCCGTCTTTGACCAAGCCGCTCAGGACTAAGTAACTCCGACACTGAACCTTCGTGATTCATACGCAAACGGTTAACACGGGCCACAACATTTTTTTAGCCAATCAAAGAACGACCTGCTGGGATTTCACGAAACCTGACATAGAACAGAGCTTTAGAATTCGCGAAATATCACTGCCCCTACCTGTAGGGCAGCGCCAAGACGAATGCAATTAAATGTGGCTGAAGCATGCTTGATTCGCGGTCAATCACGTGTACGTAAGACATTATGCGTGAGAAAACTGTACGAGTGAGAAATAAAATGTGTTCTCAATAGCGAATGTATTACAGAGTGAAAAAAAAATATACGTTTAACAAACAATTTCTTTGGTAGCCAATTACGAAAATTCTAACACTATAAGAGAAATATTGCGTTTTTACAACACAGAGATACATAAAACATTCTAAATTAATTATTTATCTGCATGGTTTTAATAATCGTGAAGTATGCGGTATTTTTTCAAATGCACAGTAACTATATCTCTTAACATCAAAAAGTGAAATAAAATTTGTTCTAATCCACTTGCAGTGTTACAAAAATAATATTAGGAATTAGTTTTCAATAAAAAGAACTTAAAATTTGTCTCCAACCAAACAGCATAAATAAATATAATTACACTTCTTCATCTCTCCGGTAATCCCATCAGCTGAAGGCCTAATGCGCGCGACACGAAGTAAAATATCGCCACTTGGTACAGATCCACACTTTATCGGAGTATGAACAGCTATGTAGGAATACGCATTAAAAATATAATACGTGCATGTCGTGTGTCTACGGCAGTAATGGCTATCCTGTTATCGATAAGTGCGACCTTTTCGAGTGCTTTGCTTTAAGCGTGCCACAAAAGAAAAATATCTGAACGTGCTGTAACACATAACTGTGTTTTACTAGTGTTGAAGAGTACGACATTAAAAAAAAAAAATTTGGTTTCACATCCCGGTAAAAATTATGCTGGTAACAACTAGTAATGTAATATTTAAGACAACATACTAAAGTGGTACAAAAATTAGCCGTGCCACGTACCACTAAACCCACACCCGCGTGCCACAAATGCCACGCGTGCCGCGTGTTGGTCACCCCTCTCACGGTTTCCATAGCGACGCTTGACGCTAGCGCAGTCGGCCGCCTACCGTAAACAAACCATTCCTAGAGCTACCACGAATTTAAAGCGCCGTGTATTATAAACATTACCAGAGCTCAGAAGTTCAAACTGCACATCATATATCTCGAGGTACGCTTTTTAATTGTGAATGGCTGGCCCGCTAACGAACTAACCTGAGACATTTGCCAGGTTCCTTTGTTTTATAATTCGGGAATGGCCGCAAAATTTACTGGGGACCTTGAGTAGGAAATACAAACTGTCAACGGAGCCTCAAACTGCCTCAGTCCCGCCATGAGAAACAGAGCACCATTATCTAAACGGAAGTACGTGAATATAAATGAGCTCGTTTTTCCCATGCTACTGGTGATATGGTGGGGAAAAAGGGGGTGGAGGGGATGAAGAGAGAAAATCACAGATAAGGATTTCACATGCTATATTTTAAGCTCCTATTGTAATTTTAAGAAAATAAGAATAGAAAACCAACAGAACAAAAAAAAACACTAAATTGTGCTGCATATTTGTATGATGGAACATAAAAATTAACTTAATTCACAGGTTGTTTTTCACTTTCTGCTGCTTAGAATAATTTTTAAAAAAAACCGGTTCATGAAACAGGTAAGTCACCCGCAACTGATTATACGGAGACTAAATGTCTTATAGCAAGGCATACAGGTTGCGGCAGGCTCCGAGCGTAGGTAAATCTCCCCACGCCGGACGCACCCCGCTCCATGTAGGTTCACCCGCCAGCAATTGTGGCGCGAACAGTAGCTCTACCTCCGTGTTATCGGGCCGCTTGTGGAGACCCCGATAGCCGTTGACGCCCTGGGAGCGGGACAAATAGTGGGACAAATATAGCAGAAAGCCGATGCCACCCTGGGGCACACATGATTCCTTGTCAGGAGAAATCGCTTGGGAGCTCAGCGGCTGCTGATTAAAGCCCAGCTCACGTGTCACCAACAATCGTCCACAACTGCAAACATTCCACGAGGATTCTGACATCGACAACATACGTTGAAAAGTTATTGCTTTACGTCGGAAAGTTACATACTAGGAGGGTAAAAAAAATAGATCCGTAATGATTGTCACGGGCTCCTTATCACTAGCAGGCCGAGTGGAGAGAATTGGGGGGCCCTTAACATCGAGGTCTTGAGAGCCGATGAGGGTGAAGTGGGGCAGAGCCGGAATGATAGGCTGGGTGAAACGGGAAATCCCCGGGAAAACCCACCGACCAGCGGCGTCGCCCGGCACGATTCCCACATGCGGAAATTCGGGAGCGACCCCGCCGGGAATCCAACCAGGTTCGCCCAGGTGGGAGGAGAGTAGTCTGACCAATACACCACCGCGGCTCCTACTAGCTGGTCGACTCGTTGCTCATAAACCGAGGTTGGGCGAGGAATATTATGACAGTNCAGGTGGCAGGAGAGTAGTCTGACCACTACACCACCGCGGCTCCTACTAGCTGGTCGACTCGTTGCTCATAAACCGAGGTTGGGCGAGGAATATTATGACAGTTGCCTCCTCACTTCGTAACTCTGAGGGAGCACGGCCACCGACAGCCCAGAATTCAAGAATAGTTTGTCTTCACGACAAAATATTCACAAACGTGCAGTGTTAGGCCGGATGCACACAGAAGGCAAACGTGACACGACACGAGACAAGATATGGCGAGACAGTTTGACGCCAGAAGACGGCTTGTCCGCTCAAAACAAATCAAGAAAAGACGAGCAGGAAGTAGTGATAAGTTAGTTCATGTTTTAAACAGAACAGAAACATAATGAGGTTTAGACATACCTGGTACGTCACATCCCAAGTCTATGTTATCACGTTTGTGTAGTGATGTTCTTTCACTGGACAATCATACAGTAGTGGCTCCGCCTGCACTAAAATGACCGACGTGTTCGAGTCCATCTCCATCAAACTAATTAGATTCCAACAATTTGTCAACGTGCCGTAAGTTATCTGGGAAATTGTGTTCAATTGCACTATTGACAACTACGGTAAAAAAGCTACATACATGTCACATATTTGAAGGCTAACTGATGTAGAGCCACAGAGCGAGCCACCAAGACGGCGGATCAAAACAACGATGTCTTGAGAGCTGATGAGGGTGAAACGATACGAGTATGGAGAACGCAGGAGATTCCCGGCGGGGCCACTCCCGAATTTTCGTACGTGGGAATCGTGCCGTGCGATTCGGCTGGTCGGCGGGTTTTCTCAGGGATCTCCGCTTCCCCCGCCCCAGTATTCCGGTACCGCTCCATGCTCACCTCGCTTCACCTTCGTCGGGTCTCTCGGCCTCGATGTTACGTGCCGACCAACCCGTCTCAACTCAACGTTTACATTAGTTATGCAACACTCCGCTAGAAGCGTCCTCCTAATGTACAGAGAGCAGCACCAGGCACGTGAGCAACATTTCAAAATGCCTGATCATGTAACAGGTAAACAGAGTGCAATGTAAATATGCCAAAGACTCTCTGGCGACAGAGATCAGGGTATTGACGGAGACAACGGGGACAGCGGCGATGATATAGTGTTAAATGAGAATGTCATCGAGGTCTCCCTTCAAACACTGATGCGCTGCACTACAGGCCATACGCACAGTGCCTTGATGCCGGCGTGTGTGTGTATATATACACACACATGTATATATGATGGTCCACCTAACGTAGACACCCCCAAAATTTGCGGAACGGTTGCAGATCCCGAAATGCAGTTTTCGCTAAATGAAATTACACATAGTGGCATGTATTTTGTCGCAAAGTGATTATACGTAACACGCGTGTGGACATACATAATTAAACCACATATGATTTTCCTCTGGAAACATACATTTATTTCAACGGCATCTGAAAGTACGTGCAAAGAGGAATTCAG
This sequence comes from Clitarchus hookeri, assembly GCA_002778355.1. Classification (NCBI taxonomy): domain Eukaryota; kingdom Metazoa; phylum Arthropoda; class Insecta; order Phasmatodea; family Phasmatidae; genus Clitarchus; species Clitarchus hookeri. The sequence goes on from NQII01000593.1 coordinate 305,218, forward strand.
TAATCTAGCATAAGCATTGGAAGTTATGTGCAAACATGATTAAGTGAAGTGGGCCGGTAGCAACGGGCAGTGGACCTGTACTCACAGCTGTGTAAACAAGCAACACGCGCTGTGACTCATCCTGACGGGACCGCTTCCTAATAACAGCGTAGCGCTTACCCTAATGGGGCAAGGGGCACGGAATGCGATATTGGACAAAGGAGAGCACCGCAGCGGAGGGAAGACGGGCAATGTGAGTGCAAGTCTGATAGCAATAAATAACATTTTCATCAGATACCAACGTAATTCAGGAGATTTGTTTCCTAGTCATTAACTGTACTGAGTAACGAGTGCCTACAGATGCACAACAAAAATAGAACAAACCAACCATATCTGAAATGCAATCCTTTTCGCAAGCATAGTACAAAAGAGCAGTTTATTTTACTTATCTGTTATTTCTTATTGCCGTATTTCAAAATAAAGAAACACTGAAGCGTATTTGCACGAATAATCAGGGGTTTACTGAAACAGTTAAAAACTGCCCCATAAAAATTTGAACAACCTCTCTTTTCTCTCTCTACTCTCTATCACTGTCACCCTCCATATATATATATATATATATATATATATATATATATATATATATATA
>NQII01000593.1:307919-341069 GCA_002778355.1 Clitarchus hookeri
ACACGGGCAGAGCGACGCGAACCACGCCCACGCAAATCCCGCGGGACCCCGTCGGCGAAATGAGTTCGTCCTGTGTCAGTCGTTTTACACCTGTCGATGCCGGTCTACACTCTCAATCTGAATCAGTGGGAATTTCGCTGTTTCAATCTATCAACAGTGCTTCACCGATTCAACAGTTACTTCGGTGAATTTAATTAATGAATTAGTGAAAAAAAAATGCCAGTTTTCCTTCATTTATCTATTCAGTGACATTTTCCACTGATTTATCAGGTATTTTATTCAGTGTTTTTCAGTGATTTGGTTTTTGATTGATGGATCAGTTAAACAGCGTGTAAAAATGGCCTTCAAACAAGGTGCAGAAATGGCCCTTAAACAAAGTGTTTCAAATGAAATAACAACCCATGAACTAATAAAACCAATACAAAATACTTTCTAAAATGTGAGTTTCGTCTTTCATAACACCATTTTACAAGGTAACATGAACACCCAGTCTTTCAATCCGTTTTTACATATTTCATTTCGTTTTCGCATAATCATCACAGCCCTCGGTTTGAAAGTTTTAAACTGCATTTAATGTGGTGAAGTGAGAACACTCATATGTACTATTTGTTTTAACAATCCTAACGTTAACAATTAAATTAAAAACAAAAAGAAAATGCATAAAATTTAAAACTACATACTTCCGATGAGTAAATATAACACATATTTTCCTCTTCTTTTTCAACAGTGTTTCCTTAGCTGAGAAGGTAATGTAACGGTATTGTAAGCGATGTAGAGGTGGTGTCGGTTCCATCCCAACCTCTAGAACACGCATTTTTACTTTTTTAAATTACGGCACATTGCGAATTATAAAGAGTAACTTACAGTGATTATTTAGCTAAATTCAATAAAATAAAAAATTTAATTCACAGGACGTAGTTGGCCGTCACTTACTCAATCAGAGAAATGGTTTCACGTCATTTATTCATTCAGCGAAATTTTTCCACTGAGAAAGCCAGTGGTTTTCCACAGATTCTAAGTGGAGCCATTTTCACTGAATCAATTAGATGCATTTCATTGTGAGCGATTTTCCACTGATTCGAATTTAGAGTGTACTTNGGGGGGGGCACTTCGACCCTCCCGACCGGGCAGCCGGGAATGATTGACAGCTGACCTGGCTGACGTCATAGTCCCTCCTCTCCCTTTCCGGAGAAGTCGACGACTTGGGAAAATGAGCAAGAATATTCTGGTACCTACGTCCCTCGGCGCAACGCGGCAGTTGGAGAAATCTCTTGGGCTATTGGCTGACGACACTATAAATACCACCGCAGTCGGAGGGCCAGCAGTCTTTTGTTAAAGCCATCTGTCTGAAGTGCGGTGATCGGGCGAAGTCTGGCCCAGCGAGGGACATGAGCGGAGAGGACGGACGACGACGGAGGATATGAGACGACGACAGAGGAATGTTTCTGCAGCGTGGAAGGAAGAGAAGACATGGTATACGACGAGTCGAAGGATGCTGTGCATGAAGGCGCTCGGAGATCTCTAGAACATTACGGACCTGCGGAATCTGGAGTGCACTAAGGTGGGACTGTATGAACATGTGGTTTATAAAATAATTAGATAGGTTTTGATACACAGTTAATTGGGACTGATTTTAGTTGTTTGATAACATTAATTTATTGGAGGTGATTGTAAATTGTATTGATTGAATTTATTAATTGTAAATAGCAAGCGATAGCAATTTATTGCGAAATACTGAGTCGGGAGTGTTTTCTTTGTAGTTATTGTAAATAAATTCGTAAATTTTAATGAAGTAATTTGATTAAGACCTCAGTCCTTAAAGAACACTCACGGCTTTGAGAAACTGTAACACTATTATATTTTAGAGCATTTCCTAAAAAATCAGAGTTTTTTTTTCCACCGTATTGGCGTCAGTGTAATCTACCTACGCATAGTTTAGGATAGAAATATATCATAANTCAGAGTTTTTTTTTCCACCGTATTGGCGTCAGTGTAATCTACCTACGCATAGTTTAGGATAGAAATATATCATAATCAACGTTTTGGCTCGAATTTCATTTTAAATCTCGATAACGGCCTTGTAGTTTACTGTGACGTGTGAGCAAAGTTTACCTAAGGCGACTAATTCATCAATCCGCCGTATCTGCACATTATTTTCGACGGGAAGAAAAGTACTTCTGTTTTTGCAAGCCGGATGCGAGCTTCAAAGTCGTGTTTAACGTTCCGGACTCGTGTGCTGCCGGCAATGACTAGACAGTTCGGGGCTCATCCCACCAGAGCGCACAATGTTACGGATGTACTTGAAGAAATGCGACCGTGAAATGGAGTGCCGGCTGCACCCGACATGTCGACATGTGCNCGTAACGTTACCGAGCGTTACACTTTTTCATAAGTGACTCCCAGCCGCAACCTAATTTAAGACGTTGTCACGTCAAAAGAAAATGCATAAAATTTAAAACTACATACTTCCGATGAGTAAATATAACACATATTTTCCTCTTCTTTTTCAACAGTGTTTCCTTAGCTGAGAAGGTAATGTAACGGTATTGTAAGCGATGTAGAGGTGGTGTCGGTTCCATCCCAACCTCTAGAACACGCATTTTTACTTTTTTAAATTACGGCACATTGCGAATTATAAAGAGTAACTTACAGTGATTATTTAGCTAAATTCAATAAAATAAAAAATTTAATTCACAGGACGTAGTTGGCCGTTACTTACTCAATCAGAGAAATGGTTTCACGTCACTTATTCATTCAGCGAAATTTTTCCACTGAGAAAACCAGTGGTTTTCCACAGATTCTAAGTTGAGCCATTTTCACTGAATCAATTAGATGCATTTCATTGTGAGCGATTTTCCACTGATTCGAATTTAGAGTGTACTTNGAGCCATTTTCACTGAATCAATTAGATGCATTTCATTGTGAGCGATTTTCCACTGATTCGAATTTAGAGTGTACTTCATAAGCTTGTATACTATCCATCAGTAAAATATTTACGATCACTTCAGCCCTGAAAATTGCGCTGTATAAGTTATGGGCACGGAGAGTGTGTGTGTGTGTATATATATATATATATATATTACACGGCCAGTCATAGGTTGAATTACGCATGCGTAACTGTCCACCCATATAATGGTACCTTTTCGGGGAAATTCAGGGGTATAAGTTATCCTTTACTTTTACTTATACTCCTAATGCTTCTTTTTGGCCTATGGCTTCTTGTTATCGGACCACATTATTTTTTTTATTTCACCCCATTTATAACATGCATTCCACAACGAAACTGGATTGCTATTTCTTATTGCTATCCTTTAGTTGCCCTTGGTGGCCGGAGCATGGAAGTGGCGCGGTTGACCTGCATCAGTGTGCCGTGGTGGTGTAGTGGTTTGACTACTCGCCTCCCACCTAGGTAAACTGGATTTTAGCATATGGGAATCATAACGGACAATGCCGCTGGTAAACGGGCTTTCTCGGGGATCTGCCATTTCCCCCGACTTTTCATTCAGGCCGCTGCTCCATACTCACCCTCATCGGCTCTCAAGACCTCGTTTTAAGGGCCGCCCTAATTTCTTCACTTGCTTCACTCACCATTCCTTATCGCACGTCAAGGGGGTTCTAATTATATGTACTATGCCTTCTGTAGTGGCATTAACTACTACTCGTATATTCATGCGCTACATTAGAACTCCTTCACGGAGTATATAAGTGCAAAGAGACGAAATTGAGTGGCGGTTCTATTGGTGTGTATTGTATTGGAAAGGGCTTATTAACGTATAACCTAACTTAAAGTAATACCCATGCCTTACCTGGGATTCGAACCCAGAACCTCCCGCATCCCAGACCGGCGACGCACCAACCAACTGCGCCACCAGAGGTCTGCTCCTTCGAAGTGAGCATGAACTTTCTCTGATAGTCTGCACGAGGCTTTGGGAACGGGCCTTATTCTGATTGGCTACTGCGTGCTGCGAAAGGTCCCCTATTGGCTAGGCTGCCACTCATGGCTTAGCCGAAACTCGAACCCAGAATCTCTCCCACTGTAAGCCGATGCGCTAACACACTACAATACGGCAGTCGCATTGTGCATTGTATGGCTCAAAACATTTATTAAGTCAAAGTATGTTACTGTGAAATTTCACGTATGCTTGTTAGATATTTCTTCTCTAAAAATAATAGCGTAAATACGAGATTTATAATTGGGTCTATGCCAACAAGACCAAATTCTATTTCAGTTCAATATGATGAAAATGACTCAAACNGCGGTTCTATTGGTGTGTATTGTATTGGAAAGGGCTTATTAACGTATAACCTAACTTAAAGTAATACCCATGCCTTACCTGGGATTCGAACCCAGAACCTCCCGCATCCCAGACCGGCGACGCACCAACCAACTGCGCCACCAGAGGTCTGCTCCTTCGAAGTGAGCATGAACTTTCTCTGATAGTCTGCACGAGGCTTTGGGAACGGGCCTTATTCTGATTGGCTACTGCGTGCTGCGAAAGGTCCCCTATTGGCTAGGCTGCCACTCATGGCTTAGCCGAAACTCGAACCCAGAATCTCTCCCACTGTAAGCCGATGCGCGAACACACTACAATACGGCAGTCGCATTGTGCATTGTATGGCTCAAAACATTTATTAAGTCAAAGTATGTTACTGTGAAATTTCACGTATGCTTGTTAGATATTTCTTCTCTAAAAATAATAGCGTAAATACGAGATTTATAATTGGGTCTATGCCAACAAGACCAAATTCTATTTCAGTTCAATATGATGAAAATGACTCAAACCTAATATTTACCCAGAAAACATTATTAAAGTTAAATAATAAGTCGAACCCACGATGCATGTTTAGGCAAGAAAATTCGTTGGCTCAGTTCCCAGAACATTCATCGTAGTGAAAATCAAAATGAACGAAGGACGAAGTCAGAAACCATGAGCAAATCATACTGAAATGTTTTACTCTGAGATACAGTATATAGGATATATAAGTTATTCGGTGTTATTTCTCTTTTGAGAGTAAATGCGTAAATAAGTGCTATTTTATTTTTGTGAGCAATAATACAGCACAAAATTGCCATTTGCATTGCATGTGCGTTCTGTGCATGCGCGTGAAAGCCACCAGAAATTGCGAAAGAGAAAGTTTTAAAAAAGAGAACCCTGGTTTGAATTCGTTACTCAGTTTTCCATATAAACTCCTCTCCTACAATTTTCCACGTTCTTATAATCTGCTTTGCAACCGCCTTCCTCAATAGAGAATGGAATGTGGAGCTTCCAAGAGTCCACTACATCTCGTTTCCTCCCTAAAAGAGAAGCCATCTTTCACAGATTGACGTACGCTAGAGCGGTGATTAATCTCCACTGTCAAATGTGTTTCCTCACGAGTTATTTATTATTTTCACTTGCACCTATTTGGATTTCACTCGCAGAGTCGTTTCCTGTCCGGATTTCACTCGACTCGACTCGGCTCCTTTCCTACTTGAGCGTCATTAAGCGTACCTGCTGAAGGCGTTGAGAAAACCTGTATAGTCTATTCGAGGTATNCTCCTTTCCTACTTGAGCGTCATTAAGCGTACCTGCTGAAGGCGTTGAGAAAACCTGTATAGTCTATTCGAGGTATCTTCACACTGTTTGAATCAAACCTTTCAAAAATTACCCTACCAATGACGTGTTTGGTTATTTCCTAAATATGCCATATATTGCAAACGTTTTATACTTCTGTTAACTTAAAAATACGTCATTTTTGGTTAATTAAATTTTTTTCTTGTTTTATTTATAAATTATAATATTTAATTCATAATTAATATGAATAAAACAGTGAGAAAACAGGCGTGTTGGCAATGCCTAATAGGAAATAGTTCTTATGAAAAATATAATTACACTGAGTGCTCAAGAATGCGGTGTGTAGTACCTTTGGTGTAATTAATGAGTAGCACTCAGTGTGTAAACTCAGCAGTGATTCCATGTTAGTGGGCAGACCCACCCTGGGTGACGAGGAGTCTGTCCACGCACTCCATGTCGGGGAAGAGTATTTTGTCTCACTCCTCAATTGATCTTACAAAGAGAGCAAAGGCAGCCACCAGGACGGCTGGTTCCTCCATTCTGGACAGACGTACGTTCCACATGATTTCATCACACAATTCCAGAGGGTCGTCTGGGTTCGCTCCTGCGGGCCATGTCTGCACTTCAGCATCAACCATATTCCTTTCGTCTGGTCATTGTATTGTCATGATTTTCTTGGAGACGAAACAAGTGGAGTGGAGAGATTTGGGATGCTCTTAACGTCGAGGTCTTGAGAGCAGATGAGGGTGAGTGTGAGGTGAGTATGGAGGAGCGCCGGAATGCAAGGACGGGGGAAACAGGAGATCCCCGAGAAAACCCGCCGAACAGCGGCATCGGCCGTCACGATTCCCACGGGCGAAAATCTGGGTGTGACCCCGCCGGGAATCGAACCCGGTTCGCCTGAGTGGGAGGCGAGCAGTCTAACCACTACACCACCGCTCTGTCGAATTAAGTACAGCAGGTATCTCAATAAATTTCAGATTGGCAACACTAGGTCTGAAAAGGTCAGTATGTGAGCCGCTACTGTTTGGCATCCTAAACACTTTTGAGTGCGGCACATATTTACAGGCATTTAAGCAAGACATGCTAGAAGTTGTTCGCCTATATCAACAACTCTATATTGCCACTTACCACCGCCCTACTGATACACAGTTCACCGGACACGCTTACTGTACTATACAACGTTCATTACTTACCAGCGGTCAGCAAATATAACGCCGAGGTGTACCAATGAATGTTCCTTCCTAGATAACACGTCAAATCCATTCTATTTAATATGAGTAATTTATAGGGACACCCCGAATTTCGCGAAAAGATTCNACTTACCAGCGGTCAGCAAATATAACGCCGAGGTGTACCAATGAATGTTCCTTCCTAGATAACACGTCAAATCCATTCTATTTAATATGAGTAATTTATAGGGACACCCCGAATTTCGCGAAAAGATTCCCGCACATGTAAGGTTTCAATACCCTTCGGGTATATCAGCAGTTTCATTTTACTTATTAGTCGCGTGAATTCTTGAGAAAACATTTCCTTACTTGGTGGGTCAATCAGAATGAGGCTATTCCTGTAGTGCGTGTGTATGTGATTCGCAAGCAGACAGCTAACACGCGTAACACGTAAATCATCCTATCAAGTAAGTGGATATGGGCTAAAGTGTATGAAATACAAGTGGTCGGGAAATCTTTCCGCGAAATTCTGGCGTCCCTAGTAAGTTACGCTTCCGAGTGCTGCCGAAGTAAAATTACGCTGCAGTGAACTTCCTGAAAACAGTTTTGCTGTCCAATATTACGTCGTAAATGTGTTTGAAGAATGCTGGACGCAGAAATATTACGTCGAACTCCATAAAACTCTGTTGAAATCAGGCAACATCATAATGACATCATCGGCAGTCGTTAAAGTGGAGACGTCAAAATGGAAATATGAAAATTGTACATGACACATATCTTAAATATTTAAGTACCTACCCGCAGCTCGATCAACGCTGTTTCCTCCTCACGCCCACGTTCTGCGGTCGTAAAACAGACACGACCGCGTTTCCAGATTGCAGCTGCGATGATTGATGACGGGTCCCTCCGGCTGGCTTCTTCCCCGCCACTTCTTCGATAATAAAAAAAAAAGTTATTCTCGCAGTCTGCATCAAAAATGAGAACCAGCTACAGAACAGATTCCACGCGACGAGGCGGTAAAGTAAAAAAAAAACCGAAGCGTGGAAAATCAGATGTATGAAGGCAATCTGGAAGCCGAGCAGAGAAACGCGGANGGGGGGAAAGGCATGACCACAGAAATCAAGGGAACTGGTAAGGCGAGGAGAGTATGAGATGCGCAGGCGCGTAATTCCTGGTGAATACGCAAAATAAATTTATTTCCACTCAATGATAAAGACTGCACAAGTGAAAGAGCCACTCAATACTGCGCACTCCAGCCACACACGCCAGAAAAATGGCTCCACTGGTCAGAAACGTGTCGGAACACGCCATTTGCCAGTCAGCACCTGGTGACCCAATAGCCAGACGGCGGCTCAGCCAGTAAGGAACCTTTCACATCAAGCAGTAGCCAATCAGACATGGGAGCCTATAGACAGAGCCTCGCGCAGCCAATCGTAGACTGGCTACGTCCACGTCAAAAGAACCGTCCCGCCATTTCGTCTCTGTCTACTTATCTACTCTGTAACATCATAGTACCTTGCGCATAGAGACTATGGTGAGGCATGATGGGCGTGCCCAGGACACCCTTAACGCCGTTGGCTAAGGAAAAATTAGTTATTTTATATTTCTACCACATACTGCTCAACTTGCATACATTGTATGTAACTAACTATATTTTTTTATGATAAACATTTTTTTATACCGCAGGTTTTCTGCAAAATGACATGTCAAAGTCAAAAATTTAACTGTTTTTGTAATACACAAATAAAATAAACCAAACTATTGGCAGAAGATTTAAAACTAGAAACTGAAAGATCTTGTCTTACTTCATTGTAAGGTATGTTTAACAAAAGTTGTTTTCCAAAAATTTAGAAGCAGCCACAAAAATTACCTTATTTTCAGAAAATTTTTTTAAACTGTAAAAAAATTTCCTTGTAAAATTTTACAGACTTCTTAAAGTAGCTCTTGGCAACTTCTTTCAGTGCGCATTATCTCATTTCTGTACGTAAGATAATTTTCATTAATTGTACATTTCTAAAACAGTAAAATTGTGATTCTGATATGTATTCATGCAAAAAGTATGGGCTCATATATATTTTTTTTTTTGCTAGGAAAGAGTAATCACTAAGGACACCCGAATTTCGCGAAAAGATTTCGGACAATATTAGATTTTAGTGCCCTACGAGTATATCAGCAGTTTTATTTTGCTTATTGGTCGCGTGTATTTGTGAGAAAAAAATATTCTTACTCTACTGGCCAATCAGAATTCGGTTACTCCTGTAAAGCGCAGCTGTGATTCGCGAGTAGACACCTAAGACTCGTAACACGTAATCATCCAATCAAGAACCTGGATCTGAGCTAAAATGTTTTGAAATACAACTCAACTGGTCTTGAAATATTTTCGCGAAAATCAGGTGTCCCTACACTAATAGCTAGCGGCAGTGACATTTCGCGAAAAGATTTCGAGACAAGATACAGTCCAAAGCAGTGTAGGGTCGTCCAGTTTCGTTGATTCGCTAAAAAATGTTCTGATCCGTGTTAACCGTTTGCGCACGAATCACGAAGGTTCAGCGTCGGAGTTACTTAGTCCTGAGTGGCTTGGTCAAAGNCATTTCGTCTCTGTCTACTTATCTACTCTGTAACATCATAGTACCTTGCGCATAGAGACTATGGTGAGGCATGATAGGCGTGCCCAGGACACCCTTAACGGCGTTGGCTAAGGAAAAATTAGTTATTTTATATTTATACCACATACTGCTCAACTTGCATACATTGTATGTAACTAACTATATTTTTTTATGATAAACATTTTTTTATACCGCAGGTTTTCTGCAAAATGACATGTCAAAGTCAAAAATTTAACTGTTTTTGTAATACACAAATAAAATAAACCAAACTATTGGCAGAAGATTTAAAACTAGAAACTGAAAGATCTTGTCTTACTTCATTGTAAGGTATGTTTAACAAAAGTTGTTTTCCAAAAATTTAGAAGCAGCCACAAAAATTACCTTATTTTCAGAAAAAATTTTTAAACTGTAAAAAATTTCCTTGTAAAATTTTACAGACTTCTTAAAGTAGCTCTTGGCAACTTCTTTCAGTGCGCATTATCTCATTTCTGTACGTAAGATAATTTTCATTAATTGTACATTTCTAAAACAGTAAAATTGTGATTCTGATATGTATTCATGCAAAAAGTATGGGCTCATATATATTTTTTTTTTTGCTAGGAAAGAGTAATCACTAAGGACACCCGAATTTCGCGAAAAGATTTCGGACAATATTAGATTTTAGTGCCCTACGAGTATATCAGCAGTTTTATTTTGCTTATTGGTCGCGTGTATTTGTGAGAAAAAAATATTCTTACTCTACTGGCCAATCAGAATTCGGTTACTCCTGTAAAGCGCAGCTATGATTCGCGAGTAGACACCTAAGACTCGTAACACGTAATCATCCAATCAAGAACCTGGATCTGATCTAAAATGTTTTGAAATACAACTCAACTGGTCATGAAATATTTTCGCGAAAATCAGGTGTACCTACACTAATAGCTAGCGGCAGTGACATTACGCGAAAAGATTTCGAGACAAGATACAGTCCAAAGCAGTGTAGGGTCGTCCAGTTTCGTTGATTCGCTAAAAAATGTTCTGATCCGTGTTAACTGTTTGCGCACGAATCACGAAGGTTCAGTGTCGGAGTTACTTAGTCCTGAGTGGCTTGGTCAAAGACGGACACGGCACCAGCAGCCAATGGAGGTATAACAACAGCTGCGATGTTTATATAGTATTGAAGTCTACTGTGTGCTCCGATTTTTACGCGAAAAGTCACTGGCCCTAGTAATAGCTGATATTGTCTGCAAGTTGAACAGTGTGCGGTACAAATATAAAATAACACTTTTTTTTCTTTTTCGTGGCCAACGCTCTTAAGGGTGCCCTGGGCCACACGCCACATGTCTCATCATAGTCTCTATGCGCAAGGCACTCTGATGGCACAGAGTAGATAAGTAGACAGAGACTAAATGGCGTGGTGGGACGTACCCAGTCTCCGATTGGCTGCGCAAGGCTCTGTCGACGGGCCTCCTCGTGTCTGATTGGCTACCGCGTGCCGGGAGAAAAGCTCCCGCACTCCGTACACGCAGAATGCCTTCTGGCAGACGAATGAGAGCACGTTATTTCCAGAGCTGGTGCGTAAACAGGAGCACGACCCGAGCCACGCACGGTGTTTTCTTTGGCTCGAGGCGGAGGCAGCTCCACTCAAACCCGCAACCCCGAGGAGGCAGGGATACAGACGATCCAGGGAACCCCCCCCCCCCACACAGGGCGTTTTTACTGCCGGGCCAGACCCGCGACGACGCTCCCTCGTGAAGTTTAGTGCGTGGGTATTTTTAACACGCCAGCGGTCCCTTGGCGCGCCCGATTGTTCCTCTTGCTTGGATACAGGCGGGGCCGCGGCTCCGCGTGTGCGAGTTGGGCCCCTCCTCGACGCCCGCACATACACACACAGCCCCAGTACACGCCACCACTGGGATACAACTGCTGGCAGAAACCAATGGCAGGCCAGCATCACGGCAAGAAAGAAAGAAAGAGAAGAGAGACGTACGTATCCCTAGGATGAGTGAGTGAGTGAAGAGATCCGGGCGGCTCTTAACATCGAGGTCTTGAGAGCCCGCGAGGGTGAAGCGAGGCGAGGTACGGAGCAGCTCAGGAATGCAAGGGCGGAGGAAACGGGAGATCGTCCAGGAAACCCGCCGACCAGCGCATCGTCCGCCACGACAGGAAATTTAAAAGGAAAAGTAAACGAATACTCTTAAATGCCAGCATTACCCAGAAAGAGTGTCTAGCCTTTGGCTTGGCACGTATGAAAAAACCCAGCTACGTCTGCACTGCGGGGGAAAAATACAAAGAAAGAAGTAAAGCAAGGGCAGTTCTGTAATCGGGATTCTGGTTACCAAACATCTGCACTGGTATTTACATTTTTTATGTCATTACTAGAGACCTGAAAAATTCGCGAGTTCAGTGACCTGCAGGCTAGACTCTACAGTCTTATGTACAAATATGCCGATGTCAACTGTGTATTGGTTGTCTGCTGTCACAGTGGAAGGCGCCGATTGGGCCGCCGTTATTCAGGAGGTGTCGAACATCATGTGGACCAATGGATAAGGTTATACAGGCACACGTGTGTTGAATTCTAGCTTGTCCCAAAATGAATCCGCGAATTTTTCAGGTCCCTAGTCATTACTATGGAGACCCTAACATTAGGGACACCCGAATTTCGCGAAAAGATTGAGGCACATATTAGGTTTTAATGCCGGGTATATAAGCAGTTTTCTTTTGCTTATTGGTCGCGTGTATTTGTGAGATAGCACCTAAGACGCGTAACACGTAAATCACCCAGTCAACAAACTGGATCTGAGCTAGATTGTTTTGAAATACAACTGGTAGTGAAATCTTTTCGCGAAAATCGGGTGTCCCTACCTATCACTTCACGTTATAATTCGGCACCAAGGTAGACGGCATACAAGTATATATTAGTTTCGCGTGTGCCACTGGACCTCGGCTCACACGACACGCCCTCCAGAACTCACAGCCAACAGTAAACTTTCAGTGGTCGGGTGGAAAAGGAGAATATTTCTGTCTGTGGCGGCATATAATGAAACAAATCACTTCTTCTCGAGTATGTAGAGGGCTGTGGAGTCTACCTTGACGCCATTTTATAACGAGAAATATGAGCGTTTCTAGTAATAACGGTTATGAATGCTGTCCAGATAATCGGAATATTGCAAACATTCTACTTAAGGAACTATCTGCTAGGTATAGTAGGTTCGCGATTAAGAATCAATATTTTAAAGAAAAATCTTCCCATAGCTACATATATGTTAACGGACACACTGAATGGAATACTTCCGGTAGAAAATGGCAGCGATAAAATTAAAGTAGTTGATATCTTAACGTCGTTAATTTGTGGACAAAGAATTAATTTCATTTATTTTATATTTTGTTTTACGCTCGTAGGACTACAAATCAGAATGTTAGTAACATATTTCATTTCGTAACAATTTCACACTTAAACCTGCCGACGGACGCGTGAAACGAGTGGGTCCGTGGCAATGTTAATTTTATATATGGCGGAATTATACAACGTGATAAAAAAGTAGATCCTGAGTAGAGCTTTCAAAAGTGCTAAATTAACCGTAAAAAGCCTATAGTAGGAACAGGGTGCTATCATTAAGTACTTAAGAATACAGAGGTCTACATACGTCAGTGAAATCTAGCCTACAGGTCATGCGAATTTTTCAGCAGTGTACAAATGATTTATTTTCCTGCGTATTTCGTTTCTTTCCATCACATGAAGAATTAAAAATCTTCTACCTTGTCATAAATTCATGCGCCCATCAACTAAACCTACAAAACTTCCATGAAAGTAAATACGTCGCAAATGCGTTACATATTGTTCTAGTATGTGTAGATCGGACGGATGGCAAAGTAAATAATCGCAATTCTAATAAAATGCAAACACTGCACTTTTGAAAAAAAAATAAAAATGTGAAGACCTTGAACTAGTTTCCCGAGTGTTTCCAACTTTACTGGGAGCGTGCCAGTCATTATACCCGTAAAATAAGCGCGAGTATGCTATAAATAACTTTGAGCCGCGTTATTGGCACTTTTGCTGGAACGCGCGGTTGGCGAATCTGGGCTACACGTTGCCATTTCACTTTTGTACAAGGGATATCCAAGGGGGGGGAAAAATCGCACTTAAGACTTGTACGAAATACATTTTCAACACACCTCGCACATTACAAACACCACTTTTAAAACTTGCAAACACACAGCCGGCCAGCCCTGCATGTTTTACTTTTACTCCACGACATGTTTCTTCTACTGCACGATTAAATGTATTGGGAGCAACTACGTTATTACAATATATATATATATATACATTTTTTTTTTGCCACAGCATTCAAACCTAACGTGACTGAATATTTTTCTTTTCTTTTCCATGTCTGTCGTCTATCTTAATTCAGTTCCAGAAGTCCTGTAACATTTTTAAGAGGCGCAGCCGTACACGAAACTTGTACAGGAACCCACTACCAACTTTCCAACACTAAAATTGTACTGTCACAGCTTGAAATCGCACACTGTACGCGCAGCTGCTTGACGAACAGCCCTGACCCATGCGCATAGAGGCGATGAGAAACATTATGCGCGTGGCAGCACTGCCAACGAGGTATGAGCCTAAAAAAAAAAAAACATTCCTGCATAGACTGTGCACAAACTCTANGCCAACGAGGTATGAGCCTAAAAAAAAAAAAACATTCCTGCATAGACTGTGCACAAACTCTAGTTACGAGCTGATTGAGTGGACAGACTAGTAATTCCAAACTCCACACGCGTATCAAACATTTCCGATGTACGCGAGAACACGGGCATAATAAAAGCCTTCAGCTTAATGTATGCTGATATGAAGTGTAAATTGTTAGTCGTACTGGCTCTATTAGAGTTATTGTTAGAGAAAGGAAAATTATACTAGTCCAGTGACCTGTACGTTAGATTCCAAAAACCTGTTACATACAGCGCAGTATCTTCACACTTTTTTTTTNATACTAGTCCAGTGACCTGTACGTTAGATTCCAAAAACCTGTTACATACAGCGCAGTATCTTCACACTTTTTTTTTAAATCAAACCTTCAAAAAATTACCCTTTATATTACATGTCTGGTTGCTTCCTATGTATGCGATGTATCAAGCGCTTTATACTTCAGTTAAAATAAAAGTATCTTATTTTTGGTTAAATGTAACTTTTACGTATATTTTATCTGTAAATTATAACGTTCCATTGATAATTGATATGAATAAAAAAACCGAGAGAAAATAGGAGTGTTGGTAGTAGAGGGAGCGAGGCTGTTTCAGCACGATAGGGAGTCATTGGTGGCCTAAGTGCAATCTGATGTAAAAGGATGTCGGAAAGAGGCACACTAATTGCCGGCTCCATTTAACCTGGGAAACAGATCACAACCCCCCCCCTCCCCCAACAAGAGAGGTGTATTGTAGTTGGCTGACGGGCTCTCCCACGCCTTAGGAGGTGTGCTGTGATTGGCTGTTACTTGTAGGGGTACTCTTCAGTAGAAAAAGCGCCCAAGCGACATTTGCGGGACTTTAAAATTTGTCGACGAAGTTTGTAGGGTGAGAGGCAAGAATAAGGGGGAAGGCGGATGTAGGGTTGGTCCAGGAGGGTTGAGGATGCATGCTAGAAGCGAAGATGGCTGCTGGAGGGACCCTCGAGCGCTGTGGTTGCCTTCTTCGACCCTGTCTCACCTACTCTTCTAAGAGGTCTCGATGAGTTAGCGTCGGTCTCTGGTGAAGGAGTGTTGTCTCCCAGCCACGATCTCCATGCTCCTGTCGGCATTCAATGGAACTATGCTCGTCCCTCGCCCTTCCTTCCCCTTCCCTGCAATTCTTCATGGAGCTACCCGTTATTTGTTCACTCATGTCTGCTGGTCGACTAGTCTCTGCATTGCACAGTGCTCCTAGCGGGAAAAATCTCAACACTCTCGCCCGACGGCAGGGTATCTCCGCTGGACACTTGTGAGTTCCTCGGGATTTATTCTTAGTTAAAGTATTCCGACATGATATCAGCGTATTTGTGGGAGTGTTATTTACAAAATATACTTAGATTAAAGCTGTTGTTTACAATTAGGATTAAATTTACATCTCTTTAACACAATGTTTGGCAAAAACTACATTACTTTTTTTTTTTAATATTTCCCTCTTATTTGATCTTTAAGATGTTGGGGGTTTAAACAAAGGTTATTAGTAGGGCCAGTGACTTTTCGCGTAAAAATCGGAGCACACAGTAGACGTCAATATTATATACACACCTCAGCTGTTGTTGTACCTCCATTGGCTGCTGGTGCCGTGTCCGTCTTTGACCAAGCCACTTAGGACTAAGTAACTCCGACACTGAACCTTCGTGATTCGTGCGCAAGCGGTTAACACGGGCCAGAACCTTTTTTAGCCAATCACAGAAGCTGGACGACCCTACAGTGCTTTGGACTGTATCTTGTCTCAAAATATTTTCGCGAAATATCACTGCCCCTAGTTATTAGTGTTTTATATTCAGTATGCATCCAGGCTCAAATCTTTTCGGTTGTGTATTTCTTCCCTACATGTCTCTGTGTATTTACTGTCGATACACAATTACTTCGAATGATTATTTTTGAGCTTTAATTCCCTTCTACGGCGTGTGTATAACTTTATTACGATTTACTTACCCTCTACAGGAGTCAAGCCAAGGATTAAGTAGTTATATATGTATTTACCCTAACCAGGATTTGAACCAAGGATTATGAGAGTACAAATGTATTTATGCTTGAATTACCCTCGATGGGGATCAAACTAAGGACTATCTCAGTATAAATGTAATTATGTTTACACCCTGATGAATAACCCAATACAAACGTACTTATCCATTAATTACCCTTAACGGAATCGAAGCAAGATTTAGGTCAGTATAAAAATATTTATGTTTTCCTTACCCTCGACGGGGCTCGAACTGAGAACTGGTTCGGTATTAATGTATTTACATATTAAATATCCGCGAAGGGAATGGAAGCAAGGTTTAGGTGAGTTTAACTATATTTATGTTTTCCTTACCTTCGACGGGATTCAAACCAAGGATTTGCCCTGTATAACCGTATTTACGGTTTAATTATCCTCTACGGGAATCGAATCAGGTAGTTGACCAATATAAATGTAATTAAGCTTTACTTACTTATGGCTATGGCCAGTGACTTTTCGCGTAAAAATCGGAGCACATAGTAGACTTCAATACTATATAAACATCGCAGCTGTTGTTATACCTCCATTGGCTGCTGGTGCCGTGTCCGTCTTTGACCAAGCCACTCAGGACTAAGTAACTCCGANTAGTAGACTTCAATACTATATACACACCTTAGCTGTTGTTGTACCTACATTGGCTTCTGGTGCCGTGTCCGTCTTTGACCAAGCCACTCAGGACTAAGTAACTCCGACACTGAACCTTCGTGATTCGTGCGCAAACGGTTAACACGGNCAAACAGTTAACACGGGCCAGAACAATTTTTAGCCAATCAAAGAAGCTGGATTACTCTACAGTGATTTGGAGTGTACCTTGTCTCGAAATCTTTTCGCGAAATATCACTGCCCCTACCTATGGCATAAATCGAAACAAACCAATATGGCGGACGCATATTCCAACCATATTAGCGATTCACAGCTCAGTTGCGTTTGAGCAGTTTTGGGGTAGGATATGTACTTGGTGTGTAATTACTATGTAATGAGTCTCGGTACATGGAATTATTCTAGGTATGGGATATTATTCATTACGCAATTACTCGTTACGCAATTATTCATTACACATTACTTGCATTCGACGGAACTTGAACCGAGGAGCGCATCACCAGCCTCGTCAGTTGTGTTTCGGCAGCCTATGGGTGAACATATGTACTTAGTGTGCAATTACTTTCTCGGTACGTGCACTTAGTATCGGTACTAGTACTTACTCTCGGTAGTCGTAATTGTTTATTTCACAATTACTCATTATGCAATTACATCTAATTTAATTTAATTTAATTACTCTCTACGGGTCTCGAACCAAGGACTGGCCGACTCCTCAAACCTGCTGGTCGAACCCTACACCCCCCCCCTTTCCCCTTTCTCTTAGCCACTCGCTCTCCAGACTTCGTCGACTAAAGACGCGCAAATGTCGTTTGGGCGCATTATCCACCGAAAGGGTATCCCCACAAGAAACGGCCAATCACAGCACACCTCATAAGGGGTGGAAGAACCTGTCAGCCAACTACAACACACCTACCTTGTGGATAGGGGGGATGATATGTTTCCCAGGTTAAATGGTGCCGGCAATTAGTGTGCGTCTCTCCGACACCCGTTTGCAGGTTCTTCAAATGGCACTTAGGCCACCAATGACTCCCTAGCGTGCTGGAACGACCTCGCTTCCTCTACTGTCGGTAATACCTTGTAAGAAAAAGTTGTTATGCGAAATATTATTAAACAGAGTGCGCACGAATGCACTGCGTTGTCCCTTGGCGTAATTTTATAGACTTAAGCTTTGTTTGCATGAGGCTGGGGAATAACCTGAAAGTAGATAGCACCGCTTCATAAAAGCTGCAAGTAACCACGAATATACTATATCTGTTAACTAGCTGCTGCCTTGATGATTAAAACAAAATATTTTTTACCCCAGACCAGCTAGTACGCGATTCGGTCAGTATCTTGAAGGTTTATTGCTGACCCAAGGGAACTCCAGGATGTGTTATAAACTGCACATTAATTGCAAAGGAGACTTGAACATACACGTGTTGGAATAATAGCTTGTCTTCATGTTAATTCGCACTGTGTCNAATAACCTGAAAGTAGATAGCACCGCTTCATAAAAGCTGCAAGTAACCACGAATATACTATATCTGTTAACTAGCCGCTGCCTTGATGATTAAAACAAAATATTTTTTACCCCAGACCAGCTAGTACGCGATTCGGTCAGTATCTTGAAGGTTTATTGCTGACCCAAGGGAACTCCAGGATGTGTTATAAACTGAACATTAATTGCAAAGGAGACTTGAACATACACGTGTTGGAATAATAGCTTGTCTTCATGTTAATTCGCACTGTGTCGATTGTATTTGCTGTTGTTGTATTCATGTTATAGGGCCTAAACTTTTTTTAAATGTTTTTTTTTTAGTGCATTAGTGGCTGACCCTGCTTGCTTGTAAAAAAACCCCCGTTTAGGGCGTTGCAACGGGCGATTTTTTTTTCTTTCGGGACTGTAAAATGATGAGTATGGTGTTCTGTCAGATGTCGGGACCAATGCAAATGTGCCTCTGATCGATGTTATTGTTGGCAAATGTCTATGAAACTGCGCGGAGTATAGTTTCAACAACTAATGATGTATCCCGGCACGTCAGAGACTTCCCAATATTGGACGTTGTTTTCTGATGTATACACTACATAGTCCATTCATGTTACTTCCAACTTTCGTTCACTCTGCTTAAAGATTTGCTTTGAGGCTACTCCTCCGCCTCATGCAAACAAGATTGACTAAGTCTAGAAAATTACACCAAAGGGACAACGTACTGAATCCGCGCGCATCCAGTTTAATAATATTTCGCATGGGAATTTTCTTACTAGGCATTACCAAAACACCTATTTTCTCTCGGGGTTTTTCTCTTGTCAGTTATAAATGAAATATTATAATTTGTAGATAATATATTAGTTGAGACCTGAAAAATTCGCGGTTTCATTTCGGGACAAGCTAGAATTCAAAACCTCGTACGTTTGTATTGCTTATTCTATTGGCCCACCCGTTAGTTTACACCTCCTGGACAACTCTGAGCCAATAACAAACACAATAAAATGCAGACCGAATCACCGTATTCCGCTAACACAACACGCAACCAATGAACAGTGATATCTGCATTATTTTACATACGACAATGGAGTATAGCCTACAGGTCATCGAACTTGCGAATTTTTCAGGTCTCTATATATTAGTAAAAGTTCAGTTTAACCCTATATATANTATATATATATATATTTACAGAAGTGTAAAAGGTTCGTGATACGTGATATATTCAGAAAACAACCAAATACTTTATACAGAGTGTTTTTTTTTTAAGTTTGATTAAAAAAGTGTGAAGATACCGCGAATAGACTATATACAACGCCGAGGCCAGGTACAAGAACTTTTGCTAGGCCCTTCCCTTCCAATGTAGTTAATCCCCCTTCATACAATCATACAACGCAATAACCTTTCGAAAAAAAAAACTCGCATGACTAAGAGACCTGAAAAATTTGCGAGTTCAATGACCTATAGGTTGTACGGCACAGTCGTATGGACAAATATGCAAATATCACCTGCGCATTGGTTGTCTGCTATGACTGGGGAAGGCAACGATTGGGCCAGCGTTCTCCAGGAGGCGTCTAACACCGTGTGGACCAACGGTGGAAATTATATAAACGCACGTGTCTTGCATTCTAGCTTGTCCCCGAAATGATTTCGCGAATTTTTCAGGTCTCTGCGTATGACACACGTATAATAAAAACGGAAAACTGATTGAATAATATAATATGCAACTTAATGGTAAAATATTTTACATTTTATAAATAATAATGCTTTAATACATACATTTTATCGTGAAATATAAAACTCAAAACCATTGGAATGATACAAATTTTAATATTTTTTAGTTAATGAAAAAAATTTCCGGGCGCGAGGCTTTCCTCGACGAGGCTCTATCGCACACCCTTGACTATACCATTACATCCACTTCGCGTGCAACGCTTCATATCTAGGGACACCCGAATTTCGCGAAAAGATTTCACGACTAGTTACATTTCATAACACTTTAGCTCAGAATCACTTTTCTGATTGGATAATCCAGGCGTTGCGCGTCTTAGGCGTCTGCCCGCGAATCAAAGACGTACAGAATCGGAGTTACCTAGTTCTGATTGGCCAGACAAGTTAGGAATACGTCTTCTCAGAGACACGCCGTCAATCAGCAAAATAAAACTGCTGGTACGTCCGTAGGGTAGTGTAATCTGGCAAGTGCGGAAATATTTTTGCGAAATTCGGGTGTTCCCGACTCATATATATATATATTGGACACCGTGGCTGAAAGAGATGACGTTTTAAATGTATAGACAAGATAAAAATGTATACGTAGGTATTGTACGACTCCCGGTCGGCTCCGAAACAAGAAATGGCGCGGAGAGACGAGCCTTCTACGGACTGACTAGGCGCACGAACTACTCCGTCCAGTCCAGTTGAAAAGGAAACACGGCCGCCGCACTCGGCGGGTCCAACCCCGTCTGACGAGGAGCCTTGGGAAAGGTGCCAAGGTCGGAACATTTGAGCCTCGTTCAGGGCATCGCCAGCAGCCTTGCGGGCCATCGCGGCGAGCGCCGGAATGCAAATTGTCGCGTGGAGACGCNAGTGACGTGGGACTCGGCAGCACACGATCCACGACCCGCGAGCCAAGGATAATGTTCCTCGGCGACGACGATACTTTCGTCTGCGATGTGCGCCTCGATGGTGGGGGGTAATCTGACCTCGCTGTGATAAAAATTGGCAAACTCATTTACATTTACAAGGTTACGGTTTCTAATCTAAGCCTCAACAAGCCACAGTCTGCTGTTTTTGTGTAAAACTACGGGTATAGGCCATTCACGGGTTACTTCGCACATTTCTGAAGCCCTGCCCAAGTTATACTTCCAGGATATTCCTCCGCCTCATTTAACCAAGTATAAAAAAATTACACCAAAGGGACAGCGCACCGCATCCGTGCGCACTCAGTGTAACACAATTTTGCATAAGAACTATTTCTTACCAGCCGCTACCAACACAAATGTTTTCTCACTGTTTTTATTAATTTTTAATAATAAATGAAATATTATAATGTATAGATGAAATATAAAAGTTTAATTTTACCAAAAATAAGGTACTTTCACGTTAACGCAAGTATAAAACGCTTGTGATACACGATATATATATATATACATATACACACACATATATACACACTTTTTAAATCAAACTTTTAAAAAATCACCCAATATGATCTGTTTGGTTGTTTCCTATATATGTATATAGGAAACAACCAAACACATTATATTTGGGGTGATTTTTAAAAAGTTTGATTCAAAAAGTGTGCAGAAACCGCGAATAGACTACAGGTAGGTAGGTAGTAGGCTTAACGTCTCGTCGACAGCGAGGTCATTAAGAGACGGAGCAAGTTGCTCAGAGAAGCAGGAACAAGGAGGGAGTCGGCCAAGGCCCATAGTAAGGAACCATTCTAGCATTCGCCGGGAGTGATTTCGGGAAACAATGGAAAACCGAAATTAGGATGGCAGGACCGGGATTGGAACCCCCGTCTTTCCGATTGCGTGTCCAAAGTTTAATCACTGCGCCGCCTCGCTCGGTTAAAACTACAAGGAAGTTTAACTCTCAAACACAAACCCAACATATGATGTCTCTTGAATCTATTTGACTAAGATAATTAACACCAGTCACTGTACTGTTGCGAGTATTTCTGTAAAAACAAAACTTCGAGAATACCAGGTCCATTGTGTGCAGTCATTCCAAGAAGAGCAAATCTACACATAAAATTGAGAAGAATGAAGCTCTCTTCTGCAGTTTTAACTTGCTTTACAAAAACAGTATCGTCCTTCGCAACATCACAATCGAAAGAACCGATACCTGTATTCCGAAAAAACAGGTCTTGAAATATGTCTTCTCTTATAACAACGTGCTCGCCTCATGACTCTGTGAATATTAATTGGGATTCACAACAAATTAGAAACGCACTGCTCNTTAAACATACATATTGCACAATACATAACTTTAAACTTTTGAGGGAAAAAAAAAAAAAAAAAAAAAAAAAAAAAAAAAAAAAAAAAAAAGCTCGTCCTTGGCCACAAGTTAACTAATGTGTGCGGACCTGAAAATTTCCGATGATGCAATGGTGGATTGTTCTAGTTCATCTGATGCACCGTGAAAACTCAGATTCAACTACTACACATCCGCAGGAAAACGAACACTGGCCTAATCCCTTGTTACCTAGTCTGGGGTAAAACCAACTAAGTAGTAATAAAAAAAAACGAGGGGCTTATTTAACACGCGGAATTTTGCCATTCCTACAAATAATATTGCACATCCGTGTGGCTTAAGTGGACGTGGCACACAAATCAGTGCTAAACACGATAATTGAAATTTACAGGTTTTTGGCAATTGATACAGAAAATCCAAGGAAAGGCAATCACAAGGTAGCAAGTTTTGCCAACTTTGTTGACAAATTTTACCAGAGTGCGGCGTTCCTGTCGAGCCATTTCTTGCGCTATAAATCCGTATATTTCATTGCGACACAAAATATAAATTCAGGGCGGGCCGGCCGCACGGAGAGCAGTAAAATGCGCATAAAGTTGAAATGAATTTTATTAAACACTTAAAAAAATTACTTACACTACACATATATTATTTATATTTGACTAAAATAATTACATAGACCTAGTTCAGCAATGTCGTATTCGTTCTTCACATTAAAAAAAAAAATTTCTGGCTTTCACGGGACCGCACAGATACAACCGTGGTCTCTACCCCATCTCGACGCCCTTGATTATTATTCTTCTAAAAATGCATTACTCTGATTATTACATTTTCGTAGTTTTTCCCCTGACTTTCCAAGATCTCAACTAGTTCAACATTAATTTACACATTGCGTACTTTAAAGACTAGACAGAAGATGGTTCGAGTCCAATAACACCAACACGATTCATAACTATGTAGTTCGGAGTCTAGTGCAATGAGGAGGCCTCGTAGTCGTCTAAGTGATTCTACGCACATGCTTCCGACATAAAACCAGGGATGAAACCGTGAAAAAGGAATAATAATACACTTTATCCCTTTCAGACCCACTTTAATTTAAGGTTTCAGGTGTTGCAAACAAAAAAATTTTATAATGCGTGTTGTACTTCAGTCGACACAAACACTTGTTTCGTTATCGCTGCCAATGAGCGGTAGTCTATATGCTCGGGTACAGTAGTGTGAACAAATTATGACCTATACCAGTAAGACGGTTTGCGGATCATTTACCCACAGGTAAGATCATTCATTGGTCATTGACCTTCGCAGTGTGCAGTACAGACCAAAAATTACCTACACGCGCGTAATGTACCCAATTGTGCGCACTGGGTCTGAATGGGTTATGTGAACAATATTTTCATATTTTCAGTTTTTCGTGGAATATAATAAAATCGGCACACAAAATACTGCGTTTTATTCCTAAACGTTCGGTCTAACCCCGTCCAAATAAATCGTCTTATTTGAGTGATACTTTCCTACCTAAGTCTCTGGTACTTCGGGGCCAAGTTATCGACCCCACCCGCGCATCGTTTTATCGACACTTAACACTACACTAAAAAAGGAACTTTTTTTTTACTGCCGCATAAATTCGTACCGCCGACGGCCCACCATCTTTATTGCATTCGGGGAAGCTCTAGTGATAGTGGTAGAGTGAGGGCCAGAGAGGTTCTTGGAAAATGCTATTTGGGGGGGGGGGAACTCTTCCTGCGGCCATGACAGTTAATGAACCTCGTTACTCTGGGACAAAGACGATAACAGATGATCACGGGTGCATGTTGAAGGGAGGGAAGGGACGTACAGCCCCCTCCACGCCATTGGTCGAGGACCTTTTAGTCTTTAGGGGTAGAGGGGTGAGGAGGGGGGAATGACGCCTGCGCCACTCGACGAGCCCAGGCCCAGTTCTGGAGAAGCTGCTTACATGAGGAAGGGGAGCCAACCATTTCCGGGAACCAGGACCACCAACCCCGCTGCTGAATTCCAGAAGCCGAGAAAAAAAAAACTGCAACTCTGTGTGGAAACTGAGCACAACTGTCGCAGACGTAAATCATTTCCATCCCGAGGCTCCTTCGCTCTTAAAGAGAACACAGGAATCATTCGAGTTCAGTTCAAGCTATATAAATAAAATAAAACACAAGTATGGGCTGTTCACGAAAAATTGAGCACTTTTGAAAGCCCTGCTTAAAATCTGCTTGTAGTCACATTCTGTTTTCTTACACCATATACTATAAAATTAACGTTGGCGTGGCACTGATCACTTTAGTAATGTGTCGGTCAAGTGAAACTGCGAAATCATTAGAAAAGTACACATTTTACAAATATGATCATCGTTACATTTATATGTACTAAGAAAAGGCAGAATATAAAATTAATAATATCAGTATTCACAAACGTTTACCTAATACATTTAATTTAACGTTAAGACATGGAACTTCTTTATCTCCATCGTAACCGACTTCATGGGCGCACGTCAGTCAATGTGCACGATACAATATAAGCAGGTAGGAGCAGTGACATTTTTCAAAAGTGCCTTGTTAACGCGGCGAACAACCTTTAGATATGTGTACGCGTATGTACAGTATGTGTATACGCACATACACGAATGTTTTAAATCAATATTGTGTTGCGATAGATTTTTCATATATATATATAGTGTTTGGATTCTGCGTCAACCCAAAAAAATATTTTTTGCAGTTTATTTTATTTTTAAATTTTTATATATTTATTATTTAAATCTTAGACTACAAGGCTACTCAAAATCACATATTTACATATTTAAATATATACAGAAAGTTGGGTTGTTTCTGCCCGTAGAGATTGTCCTATTGAAGTTCGAATGTATGCAATTTTAACAACCATACATTTTTTTTTTCCTTTAAATGTAATAAATGTTTAAGTCTATAAGAAATAATTCTGTTTTTTGTTGCAACGTAAAATGTGGAGATGTTAAACTTGATATTACATAAAGCGTACGTTAGCTAAACAAAGAACAATTTTTAATGGCGTTAGGCAGCCAAACAACACGCAGACACCCCTCTGAATTGTCACGCAACATTTATTTTTAAGTGCAGCAAAATAATACTCGTATACAGAACTACTGGACGTTATTGGACGGTTCTTTACCCGTGAAAATGTGCGTTGTCATTGCAGCACGGTTTACACCGGACCCCACCAGTGAATCGTAGAATAATTCGAAGGGCAAAGATTTTTTGGAACACATGTTAAGCTGTGGACATTAGGGTTGCTTACGATGAAGCTGAAAAAAAAAAACATTAAGCCAGCTACCAGATAGTAGGTAGCGACTGAATATTTAGAATAACAGGTAATGAGAGGCGTCTAAATTCGCTATAAGTTTCGACTCACTTGCNCTGAGACCTTGCCACATCATGCATTTTCACCTCTGGAGCAATGAGAGAGCAGCAATGGCAGCATTGCGTATTACCCTTGAGTATAAAAAACTACTAGGAAAGAAAAGAAAGTAATAACACTACATTTTCTTCGCGTTTTCGACGTTAGTTTCCAACACACACGGCCGCTGTCTACTCGTATAGCCTTTAGTCTATCCGCTGTTTCTTCAAACTTTTTGAACCAAACCTTTGAAAAATCACCCAACGCATAACATAAAAGTACCTTTATTTTGGGTAAACTATCTAAAATTTTACTTCTATTTTGCTTAAAAATAAATTATTTAATTTATAATTAATTTAAATAAATACAGGGAGAAAATATGTGCGTGGGTAATGCCTAGTAACAAATAGTTGCCATGCAAAATATTATAAAACTGGAGTGCGCACGAACGCGATGCGTTGCCACTTCGGTGTAATTTATCTAGACTCGGTTAAGGTTTATTTGTAGGTATGACGCGGAGGAATAACCTGAAAGTGGAACTTTAGCAGAGCTTCAGTAAAGTTGGAACTAAACAGTTAATTGACTGTACTCATGACGCTGTTGCGCGGGACAACCATCGCAAACCATGCTCCTCCCCAGTCTAAGAAAGCGAAACATGGTTCCTCGCCCCTCTGGCACATCCACTGGCACAACATACAGATGCGATTACACAGCTTATTTCGTCTGAAAGATTCTCACCAATTCGTGCAAAGCGTGTATATTAGGTCACCACTCAAAAAATTTTTTATTCTTCCCAGGACCCAGGAAGAATGAACACTGTATATTAAAATATAGGTCACAGAAAGCCCAGACATCTAGGAAGAACCCTGGAGGAAAAAGGTACAAGGAAAAGATCAGCTCCTCTTCATTCTTGATCATGGTGCTTTCTTCACATACTGCATTAAATGGTCTACACACCCTTATTGACCCAGAAGACCCGGAGAGTAGCGTAAAAATAGGAGGAAAAATTTGGCCATTTATTTGCTCCTAGAACTCTTGATTTTCAGTAGCACTGCCGATAGTCCCAACGTAGGAAACTTTAAACGTTCAGGCAAACGGATAATTAGTAGGCAATACCTACTTAATTTACAAAAAGCAATCACAAAAGCATACGATACAGCTAGATTCAATTCACTTTCCAGAACATCATCGTCTGCGTTGTTATTGGCGTCACGCTCAAGAGGCAAGGAAGCAGAGTTGATGACGACTCGATCCCAAATTCATCGACAAACATCCGTTTATGAGCACAGAATCAGTTACCAAGTGGTTCAGAGCCCACATTTCTGCCCGTAACCATGCGACGTAAACTAAAACTCTCGGCGACAATATACCTGAGAGACTGGAAATTCAATGCTGGGCTATTGTTCCCACATAGCTACAACCTGCGACTGTGTTGCCATATACTTGCAAATGTATGAACTGACAAATAAAATAATTGAGGAGTGACAAAATACTGCACTTTATAGTACGTCCAAGCAAGAGTTCGTAAAAATGCTTTAAAAAAATAAATTTTGGCCCATATTTAATTATTGCAAATTATCAAAAGTTATGTTAATAAGTAGTAAAGTAAAACACCACATGTTAGTAGCTGATTTTTTTTTCTCCTTAAAAAACTTTTATATAACAGATTTAATTTGTTTTTGCCCATTTGCCCTTCACAGCGCTATCATAATAAATACGTATAAAGATTCGACCGAGCAGATTTCCAGCCGACATGAATTGCTGTGTTTGACACTTTGCAATTTTCCTGTAAGCAATGACTTTCGCTTAGTAAACATTACCTGAAGAATAATGACAGCTACACGTCAATTTTAGTAACAGCAATATTATAGCAACTAATAAAGGCTGCCAACTACAAAAACTGTTTCTTTTGCTATATTAAAAAAAAAAATTTGCATTGCTATCAATAGGAAGTATTTTAAACACGACGTGGGTACGACTCGGAGCATTGAAGATGCGCGCGGCTGCCTTCTTTGTATTCTGGGGCTACCCGTAAACGTCCTTGTCTTGAGAAAACGGCAACAAGAGGACACGTGACGCGGTGACGTAGGACGCCGAGCAGCCGGTCCTGCGTAGGTCATCCTCGACGTCTCTGAAGGTCGGGCACGAGACAAGGAACACTTGTGCCGCGCTTCCGGCATCCCGCAGGAGAGAGAGAGAGAGAGAGAGAGAGAGAGAGAGAGAGGGAGAGAGAGAAGGGCGATCGCTCGCTGAATCGACTACTCGCGAAAATTATTACGTGGGTGCCAGCTGAGAACAAGCACCGTCGGAAGACGCCAAGCCAAGGCAGGCGCTGCGGCTAACACGGATGCCACATTGTATATAGTTTATTCCCTGTTTCTTTACTCTTTTTGAATCAAACCTTTCAAAAATCTCTCCAGGTAGGACGTGCTTGGTTGTTTCGTAAATATGTCATGAACTACATCTTTTTATTCTTGTGTTAACATAGAAATACGTTATTTGTTTTTATTAAATTGAACATTTACTTATATTTTATTAACAATTCATTGATTTATAATTAATATTAATAAACACAGGGAGAAAATACAAGTGTTGGTAATGCCTAGTAAAAAATAGTTCTTATGCTATGCAAAATATAATTCCACTGAGTGCGGACGGATGCGGTGCGTTGTCCCTTCTGGAGTAATTTTCTAGAAATGGTTTAGCTCTGTGTGCACGAGGCGGAGGAATATCCTGGAAGTAGAACTTCAGCAGGACTCCAGAAAAGTTGGAAGTAACCGCGAATGGACTATATTACGCTATGCCTAAGAAAAAAAGTCGAGAAAGCAATTTCGTCGCGAAATAAAACTGAAAAATTGTAAATATTAGTGCCGTCGTAATTACAAAATTACAAACGAAGAGAGGCGACCTTCATAATCGACGTCACTGCAACGTCTTCAGACGACTTAGTTCCGGATTCTAATCGTGGGCAAGCCATGGACGTGTCATTTTTATGTAATTTTACGTAACTATTTTACGTAAGCCTTTCCCGGATTAGTAGCCTGTTGTAAAACGGGAATGTAATGAAAAAAAAAAAAAACTAAATATTAGCAAGTAAATAACGAGGAATAGTAAAAATCTCAACTAAGGGCGCATGTGAAAAAATCCGCAATCCCCCCCCCCCCGTATCTGTAAAGCATGCAAGCTGTTAACGAGTACGGTGTAATTATTATTAAGTTTTACGGAGAGCCGAGGCTTCTGCTACTAATCGCTATAAGAATTTTTAACAATTTTTTGTTTTGTTTTACAGTGTCTTTATGTACGTCTTATATACAAATATACAACCCGTACTGCTTACACGTTAGTCTACTGTTGAAATATTAGTTCTGGAGGTCGATCATGACAGCATAATTAAATCATTTTGTGTCAAACAAACACGATTCAATTTATTACAGTCTCCTAACTCAATTTGAAAATTTACTTTACTTCTGAATTGGCGAAAAAAAATAAAATAATGCAGTTACGGTACTGGCATTCTCGAAGCGAATTCTGGAACAGGAATATTCCGAACGTACTTTCGATCCTGAAGAAAACGTCCGACTAATTTTCCGTTTTAAACATAACAAATTATTACCAGTAGGAATACCATAGTATAGGGATTNGAAGAAAACGTCCGACTAATTTTCCGTTTTAAACATAACAAATTATTACCAGTAGGAATACCATAGTATAGGGATTGAAGCGTAAATTATGAAAAAAATTGAACGTCATGTTTTTCTTTTCAACACATTTTTTTTACCAAACGTATTCGACAAGTGTCAATGCAAAATCAGCGTAAAATATTAAGAAAAATTAATTTTTCCCCTTTAAAAACAGAAAACGTCGTCTAATTAAAGCATACGTTGAAAAAAAAGTTTCCTTAAAAGAATACTTCACAAAATCNGAAGAAAACGTCCGACTAATTTTCCGTTTTAAACATAACAAATTATTACCAGTAGGAATACCATAGTATAGGGATGGAAGCGTAAATTATGAAAAAAATTGAACGTCATGTTTTTCTTTTCAACACATTTTTTTTACCAAACGTATTCGACAAGTGTCAATGCAAAATCAGCGTAAAATATTAAGAAAAATTAATTTTTCCCCCTTAAAAACAGAAAACGTCGTCTAATTAAAGCATACGTTGAAAAAAAAGTTTCCTTAAAAGAATACTTCACAAAATCGCGTCANGGGGGGGGGGGGGAGGAGAAAGAAATAAACACTAAGGAAGGCTTTAGACTGTAAATAATACGAACATATACGTACATAATAGGAACAATAGTTTACAGCTAAGACTTGCTCAAGACCACAGTAAAAAAGTATGCATACGCGAACTGCTCCACTTTCTATGTAGCCACACATGCGCAACCTGTATATAATGTTTACCATATCATTGATTATGCATACCAAGCAGTAAAAACTTCTAGCGAATACGGCAAACACACGTTTTGTTACTACTTACACCGAGTGTACTTGGTGAAATATCCTTTATTATAGACCTGTGTACAGCACGTTTTATCTGCGGATGTTTCTTTATCAAGTTCGCTTCCCTTTATTTTTTCGCTATCTTTATAAATGTCTCCGTAACACGTATATTTCACCGTAAGAGCCATTTATGTCTTCATGCGTCCACACGTAAATAAATCAGTCCTGGAAAAATCTCTTCTCTACTGTAAAATAACATTATCCTCTCTTTTCCTCCCCCATTACTCTAAATGCACAGGAGATGGAGATTCGATAATTAATCACTGGTTCTCGGTTTGTATCTCAGAAGACGTCATGAGATAATTTTTCTTTGGAGCATTTTTCGGTTTGAGTCCGGAAACGAGAACTTAAGTACCCCACTGCGTTTTCGTACCAGAATTACTACAGCCAAACTTTATCACTCTTGTACACTGGCTGAGAGGCCGAATACTTATTTTTCTAAGCAACACTGTCGTTTGGCAGACCAAGTGAAAATCCCACACACTACGCAATGTCAGATAATAAATACAAAAGACCCGTGACAGTGTTTCACATCAACACAGAATATCTACCTCCGTAAAACCCGCAATGGAAAAACAGTGTTCGAAAAAGAATACATGTTTGTTCAAATAAATGCAGAAATATGCATACGTTTTGCGTTACAGAAATACATCGCATAAAGAAGTTTCCAATTACGCCATCAGTAAGACTTAACTTACGTCTTCATGCGAGGCTTTTTCTAAAGAAGCATTGGTCCTAACGCATGACCATCTGAACAGTAGTGCAATTAAATGCATCGAACGCAGACACAATATTCTCAATATGCGAAATATACATCACGTAATATTTATATTCTAGTTTTAATAGCAGATTCAACATTACCTACAGCTTACTAAAAAAATAAAAAAAATAAAATAAAGCACAAGATTAACAGCTAAAACCAAAAGTAACGTTTAAATATTTGAAAATAATATTATCACGCAAAACGGCCAATAAATTGATAAAATTTCCTCTTTTAAGACACATAAAAGAAGTAATGCCTGAATAGCAATAACCCAGTTGTCGAAACAAACGGAATATAATGGAATTAACTTCAAGAACAACGCCAACGCCGCGTATGAAACTAGTATGCATGCCACTCATTTCTGATATACACAAAGCGGGAAATTCCAACTGCTTCTTCAGTTGCGCTGTACCTTGCATTGGCTGTCGTCTCTTTGTGCGTGTGCTTGAAGGTAACTCCCAATTTCAACGGGCCAATGACACTCGTGTGATACTCTGTATTTGTAGGGACATGAAAAGTTTGCGTTTTAAACGACATTAATAATTGGCATAATAAGATACAAGTCTTTTCGACGCCCATTTGTAAACGATAAAGTTAACAATTACGTTAAACCTTCGGAACTATTTACTCTCTTTGTGCTGGCAACCTAACGGCATAACTGCATCCGCGCTCGCCGCTGTTTGTAATGTTATATGCGTGTAGCTAACGGCTAGGGTGTTTTTTCAAAGGTTGATTTTCGAAAGTTTCTTCGAGTCGTGAACCGACTGTAGACTCCGTTTGTCCTATGTATTTTGGAGCCTCAAATTTCTGTTCTATCGCTGCTGCCCCAGTGTGCGGCAAGTTTTAACAGGTGGCCCGGGATTCGGCGCTTGTTTTCTTACAGGTCTGTTATTGGTTCAGAGTTCACCTGGACGTGTCTAATAAACTGCGATCCAACTGCAAACATGACAGAAATGCACACGTGCTAGACACCTAGCTTGTTCTAAAATGAATTCGTGAATTTTTTCAGTCTCTAGTTATTACTACATGTTGTTGGGCCGGTGATGCCACTGCGCGTGTGCGGCTGGAGTTACCGGTAATAGCGATCGTTTCGCCTCTGTATTCCGTAACCACTCTGTAGCCTTGCACCTAGTGGCGATGGCGTGCTTGATGGACGTAACAGTGTAGACCTTATCGCTCAGCACGCTGGAAATAGTCCCAGGTGCTAGTTTCCAAAAACTTAATCCATTTATATTTGTGCGAAATACTGTACAACTTGCAAAGTCCATTCATGGTGACTTCCAACTTATCTGGAGCCCTGCTAAAGCTCTACTTCCAGGATATCCTCCAACTCATGCAAACAAAGCTTAACTAAGTCCAGAATATTACGCCAAAGGGACCTTATTCATGCCCACTCAGTTTTATACTATTTTGCATGATAACTATTTATCACTAGACATTACAAACATATCTATATTCTCCCTGCTTTTATTCATATATATTATAAATGAAATATAATTTATAGATGAACTATAAGTAAAATTTCGATTTAACCAAAATCATGATAATTTTATGTTAACAAAAGTGTAGCACGCTTGTAATAAATTACATATTTAGGAAACTAAAAGCCGCATATAAAGGAATGTCAAAATCACAATGTTAGTGTTTTTGGGACGTACAAATAATAAAAACTAACTCATTTACTGAAATGAGATAATTAACATTAAAATAAGATACCATGAGTTACTTCAAGAAATGTTTAAAATCGAAATATGAAATGTTTTCGTAATTTTTAAAAATTGCTTAAAGCACGGAAATTTTTACATATTTTTATGTGTAACATTTTATAATATTTTGTAAAATGAATTTTACCAAGCATGCCTTAAAATGAAGTAAGACCTGATTTTTCAATCACCCTTGTTAAATTTTATGTAAATATTTTCGTTTATGCTATTTGTACATTCCCAAAAACACAAACTGCTGCCTAGTTGAGAATTTTGTACAGGGAAATATATGTTAATTAAATTCTGTTTTTTGAAGCCGATTTTGTATATATATATATAAACTTGAAAAAAAATCTATATGTGAGCAATAATACTCTCAAGCTCTGTACCGAAACAAATATGGCAATTTGTTTCCCAGTAATTTTTTTATTTAATTATTAGGTTTTATGATCTTTCCAGGAAACATGCTATACCATAAAGTTACAAAAGGCTTCGATAACAAATAAGCACGTATTTTTCTGCTCAAAAAAGTCCCTGTTGGTATATATCTACATGTAAGCAAGAAAACCAAAAAATCGAATTTAATTAACACGTATTTCCGTATACTAACTTCTCAAGCAGGCAACAGTCTGAAGCGAACTTACAAAGTCACCGCTCAACCGGTGACGAACAGGAAGTGCGAATCTGCGGGCTGGCAACAGCGCAGCTCGTGACACACGCTGAGC
>NQII01000593.1:341083-356347 GCA_002778355.1 Clitarchus hookeri
TGGCGGTAGGTAACAGCTGTCGCCTGGAAGACACCGGAGACACTTTATCGCTTGCAGGGGGGCTCGGGTCGCCTCGCGCACCCTACACCGCGCCACCGGCTCACGTGCGCATTTCCTGCTGACCGTCCTGCCGCCGCCACGACCTTCCTCAACACACGTCCACGTTGTGCCATGCCCGTCCTTGCCGCCGTCAGCCAGCGTATAGGCCGTCCACGGCTAAGTGAGAACGTTTCCTGAAGGCTGTTCGCTCTGCACCGAGCACTTTTGAAAGCCCTGCATACGATATACTTGTATAAAAATCGCGTATTCTTCCGCCATATGTAAAATACCGAAGAGATTTGGGCGGCTCTTAACATAGAGGTCTTGAGGGTGAAGTGAGGTGAGTATGGAGCAACGCCAGAATGAAGGGGCGGGGGAAACGGGAGATCCTCGAGAAAACCCGTCGACATCGTCCGGCACGATTCCCACGCGCAAAAATCCGATGACCCGGCCGGGGATTGAACCAGGTTCGCCTTGGCGGGAGGCGAGCAGGCTAACCGCTCAGCCACCGCAGCCCCTGTCCACGGTAAAGTGAACAATTTTTTTTTTTTAACGCTGTTCACTGTACACTGAGCACTTTAGAAAGCCCTGGTTAAGAGGATGTATCATCCCTTATACAGCAATTGTTCATTTTAGTATTATAACAGAAGAGTCAGGGTCATTACTGAAAATGTTTCATTTCAGAAGCATTACATTTCATGGTTCTGTGCGAATTTTTGTACCTGATTGTTAATATGTGTTCCCTGGTTATCATTAAAACATAGGAATGAATTAGTTTTTACAATTTTGTATTATGCTAATTGTTGGATAAATATGTATTAATAGTTAATCAATTATGTCCGAAATGATGAGTAAGGTAAGTAGCTAAGCTTATATTGTCGCATTTTTCAATAAATCCTTCTAAATTTGAATTAGGAAAAAAAAAAATATATATATATATATAATATGATGGGTGACGCGTGGTCTTAAAATCTACTTGTATGTACATTGTGTATTCTTCTGTCATATGTGATATCAACACTTCTGTGGGTCTGATCACTTTACTTATTCCTCCCTAGGTGCAATGAAACTGTGAATACTACAAAAGTAAAGAGTTTTCAAATCTGCTGGTTTTTACACTTATATGCATCAAAAACACAGAAAGCAAATATAAAATAATTTAGGTATTCAGAAATGTATACTTAACGCTTTTGACCAACGTACAGACATGGAGCAGCTTTACATCCGTCGTTACCAACTTCACTGGGCCTATGCCTGACGTGCCCGTTTAAACCACACGCAGATGCGGGCAGTGACATTTTTTTCAAATGTTGATTTCTGAAGTGCCCACTTTACTGCGAGCAGCCTGCTAAAGTCCTACGTACCTGGAGTTGGTTTGGTAAGCCGAGGCACAGAAGTGAGGGAGCGATAAGCGTGACACCGACCCGCTTAGCCAATCGCCGCGGTGCATCTACACGCAAGGTTCTGCAATTGGTGCAGTGTTTCCCGTTGCATGTACACGTCCCTATGCTAGTCCCTATCAGTACATTTTGCGATAAGGCAGTAATGTGCGTGTCTTCAAAGTAGTCTTTGTACCTCTACCTCGTCTCATGCTGTATTTACAATGCCACGACACTCCGACATCACAGCCCCCCGACTCCGACGTAAATATTTCAACAACCAATCAGAAGCAAGGTCACCCCGACAAAATCACGGGTCCGACCGGCCGACAAAAGTAGATTGTATTTCTACTTTTGTCGTAGTCGGACTCGCTGGACAGTATAAACAGCAGCATAAACACAACCTTACAAAATGTCGTGCATATGTCACTGCTGTGGATATTGTCATAGATATGCTTATTGTGTATGTCTTGTGTAAGCACGTGCTTTGGGCATCAAGCTATTGGAAAAGGGGAGTAGGGGCGCCACAAAATGTTGAACTTCAGCAATGATTTTCCAGCTGAGCTTCAGCAGTTTCACTCGTATGTGCATCACAAGTCCAGCGGAACAAAAAAAACGACAATGGTGGTGTTCCTGTCCAAATGTAGACATTTTATTCGTATATGTTTAACATTAATGGGCCACAAATTGCTCAGTTGAAGAATACTAGAAATCCCTAAAGAACAAATATGCAACTAGGCAGGTTGGATGCCTCGTCTATACTATAGAAGCAGATGTGTTAGATAAGTTTAAAAGATCTAATAAAAAAAACTTAGTAATTTTAAAAATTAGGAGGAACCTTTTCAAATTTAAATGAAATAGAAGTATACAAAAATAAACATTGTTTTCCATCTTAGTAAAAGTTTTTTGTTGCATTTCAAAAATACAATTTTAATTTACATCTTATTGTTTACATTTTTGATAATATGTACAGAGGCACCAAAATCTTACGTGCTTAGGGTCTCTAAAGGTTTTAATCCGAACTTGTGCAAACATAGTTCCTCGATACGATGTTTCTTAGCATTACGTGTTCTGACCCGTCAGCTAAAGTTTGCTTCCGAAACCGCAACTCCTGCGTTTATTGGCCACTTTCAGGTTGCGAACCAAACTTTGTGGCAACAGTTGGCAATAATTCTACGGAAAAGTGCAGCATCTCTGTTTTAATCAAACCTAGATTCCCAGGGAGCGTGCGCGCTCTGCAATTCACTTAAAACGACATGGCCGCAAAATAAAGGGAAAAAATACTTAATGGAAAGCAAATTTTTATGAAAATGTAAGTTGGTAATCGAGGACAAAGTCGTATAATTTCCCAGTTATTATTTGCAACGAATAAAAGTAGTTTATAATTTGAATGATTTTATTAACGCCTTATGTAAACTGACTAGTTATGGACTGTTGGAAGAAAAGAAGGTGAGCGCTGGTGGGAGGGGGGGGGGAGGATTCCTTATATCCAACGGGAATCTAAACTCAATCTCGAAACGATAGAGATTTTCAATTAGTTTAACGAATTTGAGGCGGCAACCTCGCGAGCCGAATGCGGCCAACAATGTAATCGAACTCGCGAATACGTAGAATACGCTGAAGATCATTGTTCCCGCAGTAGAATTCAATGAAATTAAGACGTTATAACCGCGACAACTGTGAAGCTAAGAACCGGGTTTGTACTGTTCCTCAGACCCTGTAATGTAGGTATATATAGTCCAATCACGGTTACTTGCAACTTTTCTGAAGTCCTTCTAAAGTTCTTCTTCCAGGATATTCCTCCGTCTCATGCAAACAAAGCTTAACAGAGTCTAGAAAATTACACCAAAAGGACAACGCACCGCATTCGTGCGCACTTAGTTNATTTCTGAAGTCCTTCTAAAGTTCTTCTTCCAGGATATTCCTCCGCCTCATGCAAACCAAGCTTAACAGAGTCTAGAAAATTACACCAAAAGGACAACGCACCGCATTCGTGCGCACTTAGTTAAATAATATATCGCATAAAAATTATTTCTTATTAGGTATTACTAACACACCTATTTTCTCACTGTTTTGATTCGTGCTAATCATAAATTAAATATTTTAATTTGCGGATAAAATATAAGCAAAAGTTTAATTTATCTAAAAATAAGGTACTTATATGTTTATACAAGTATAAAACGCTTCTTTTACAAGACACAAACCGCTTGTTATACAAGACACAAAACGCTTGTTATACAATACACAAACCGCTTGTTATACAAGACACAACGCTTGTTATACAAGACACAATTAGGAAACAACGAAGCACGTCATGTATGGAGTAATTTTTCAGAGGTTTGATTCAAAAAGTCTGAAGAAACCGCGAATAGACTATACCTGTTAAAATGTGCCATATTTTGACGAGATGACGAAATATTGTATTTTCGCAAATTAGTTTGTACAGCTGGTGATATACGCATTTTAGGCAAGATGGGTTTCACATAGCATGATTTATGCGAAAAAAAAGACTAACGGGGATATATTGATTTACTAGGCGTGTCACATAGCAGGAGCACCCGCAGGAAACCCGACCACTCCATGACAGTGACCTTCAACTCTCCTTCCTTCTATTCCACTCATTTCNCGACCACTCCATGACAGTGACCTTCAACTCTCCTTCCTTCTATTCCACTCATTTCAGCAAAATGAGTCTTACCAAAAAGTTTCAAGCAGCATATTTTAAATTGCAGAGTACAAACAAATAAAGCAGTCGCAATAAATTGCGAAAATTCAACCATCCCCTGATATGAATTGGAAAACGGAATACAAGATAATTAACCCACAAAATTGTGAGAAATTATTCAACAAACTGTTAGTTTTCTTGTATTTTATTTCCGGGCTTATTTTTTTATTTACTTTTTCCATAAACTACCCATATCAAAATTACAAGCATTATAAAAATACAAACAGCCAAACAGGCTTTAAAATATGTTACAATAATTACGTTGGTTATGAAAATTACAGGAAGTTAAATTTTAATAATGAGCCCCCATAGCAATACAAACTTAGCCCAAATATTACAAAATTGTAAAATTACAGAGTACATAAAAAAAACTTATCTTAAAATTTTCCATATACATGCCCTATAAAATGCCCTCATCAAACATGGCAGGATATGCTTTCTGCGAAGTTATAATGTTCTCATCGTGAGGTCCCTATCCATTCTCTCTCCCAAGACGAAAGACAACCCCTTTTGCGGTCGGGAAATACGTTGGCCAGGGTGTTGTAGGAACATCCCAAATTGTTCCGTTGCGGTTCGAGTCCAGTGACATTCAAATCTTGATGACGTCGAAGGTAGCGTCGGACGGTTGCTAGACGCCATCCATACACGCTGGAAGGAAGGGAGCATCGGCGCGTGGTGAGGGGTGGAGGGGGGGCACCCTCCATGCCGACAGTCTGCGCTCGCCTGCCAAGCCACGGCACCCACATCGGCACCAACGTCCACGACGACGTACGTCTAACGGGTCAGCAACTAGGTTAGCCTCAGCTCCCTCGTCGATCCATCGTGTTAGGACGTACAGTTTCCTGCGCTGATTGTTAATGCTGGATGTACGGTGTTCCAGCACCGTCACAGGTGTCGGAAGATTCGGTGCTCAAACTGAGCCGTGCTGTGGAAGAGTTTCAAACCACCGCCACTAGAAAATGGATTAAGTCGGGCTGGAGTCACCCAGAAGATATTACGAATGTAGCGATAAATTAATCGGGCGACCGGACGAAGAGATGGGGTCCGACGAGTTTGCTAATGGGTACATTTCTATACTTTGCTGACGAAGCTTGCTTTTACCTCCCTGTTTCTCGCACCTTGATGTATGTACGGTGAAAATCTAAAACCAGTTTTCTCAGCGTTTTATCAACGCGACTNTCCCTGTTTCTCGCACCTTGATGTATGTACGGTGAAAATCTAAAACCAGTTTTCTCAGCGTTTTATCAACGCGACTAGGAATGTCTCAAGCGTGCAATAACCATGCAAGCACAGTTTTACAAAAAACCTTATTTTTCGTGGTCAAAGTAGTTACATTATTTATACGTAATTTCTTTTTCGTACGTAGTTAAAAAATACACTGAAGAGCCAAAAAAACTGGTACACCCGCCTAGTATCGTGTGGGGCCCCCCAGAGCACGCAGAAGTGCCGCAAGACGACGTGGCATGGACTCGACTACTGTCTGAAGGTATGCAGGAGGCAATTCACACCATGAATCCTGCAGTACAGTCCACAAATCCAATCTGCGCCAATTTGAAAAAGGGTTGCACGTCTGTCACGTTTAATGATTCTCGTCAGTCGTCGTTTGTCCCGTTCTTTCACGATCTTTTTCCGGCCGCAGCGATGTCGAAGATGTGATGTTTTACCGGATTCCCGATATTCACGGTACACTCGTGAAATGGTCGTACGCGAACATCCAAATGTTATCGCTACCTCGGAGATGCTGTGTCCCATCTCTCGTGCGCCGACTATAACACCACGTTCAAACTCACTTAAATCTTGATAGCCTGCCATTGTAGCAACAGTAACCGATCTAGCTGCCGACCGCATCGGGTTACTCTGATTGATTCCATACCTCTGTTATTTGCATGCGCACGCCTATGCCAGTATNACCAGTTTTTTTTTTTTTTGGCTCTCCAGTGTGTATAATTCAGCTTTGTAAAAAAATAAAAAGAAAAAACGTTTTAGTTTATAAGTACCAAGCTACTGGAATGAGTGTTGGATTAACGAGCGCGGAGACGAGGCCATTGCCACCGAAAAAAAGCACACCAACACGAAAATGGAAAATAAAAAAAGAACAAGGAAAATGAGAACGAGAAAAGCTATATACATATTTAAAAAAAAAACAGTTCAACAAGACAAACCAAGCTAAAGAAAGGTGAAACCAATTAAATCAATAGACCACTAAATCCAGCAACACATCTTAAATTTTCGATGATATAACTTTACAAAGTGGCGGACTAAACAGGTAATCAATTATAAAATTTAGTGCACACGTAAAATACTGACGGCATGCCAAGTTTGGTTGAAATAGATGTAATGGTTCGGTACCTATGGCAGGCTATCCCAAAAGAGCTTGAAAGGACGCCATTTTCAAAGTAAGTAATATATAAAATTCACGTGAGTTTAGGTGGACTACAACAGCACTACTTGTAGTGCACGCCAAATATGGATGTTAAATGGTTCAGTCGTTTGTCAGACATAATGAACTGAATTTGCGTATTGAATTCTCGGGATAGACACTGCTCGCATACCAAATTTGATTGATATAAGTCGGAATGTGCGGTAGACTTGGCATACACTAACCATGAATATTGATATGTGCCTGATGTTAAATATAATGCAATTTAAGGTTGCACTGATAGTGTCCCGAATTGGGCGAAACTCAGTTGAATAGTTTCTATTCTGTACACATTTATTTTTTTTCTGTTACATAATGCTAAGACTTAACAAAGATATGTCTGAATACAGTGCTGGAAAGATGTACTTAACATACCAATTTGGTTCAAGTCTGCTGAATGGTTCCTGAGACACATCACCCAAAAAATTCGAAAGCCCACCATTTCGAAAATAGGCACCCTATATTATAGAAAGCTATGAAAGAATGGTTTACCTACGAAGTAGTTTAATGTTATCAAANTACTGTTTGATAGTGTCTGATTTTGGCTTGCCATGAGATTTAGTTAAATACGTGAACAGGTCAAACGTTTTCGGCTATAAACACACACAATCACATGCACGAACAGGAAAGTGAAGCCCACAACTCCATCACAAAGTTAGCTAAAAGTACACCACAGTAAATAAAAATAGAGTCGCGCATTCAAATAGGAGTACACCGCCACCAACAAAAATACTAGTTAATTTTTGGTCTTCGGAACTAGCAACTTACGAAACAACACTGAAGTTGTTCCAACAAAAAACGGGCACCGTATCACTATTGTTATTCTTATTTCAATTTAATAGACCCGCGCAGTTTACAACGGCCATACAATTACGTGCCATAATTAAGAACTAGCCAATATTTCTAAGGCCAGGGTTCGCCTGCGAGTCGTGACTCACCAAAAAAAAAAATTGATAGCCACTATCTTTGGACAGGTTGCACAAGAGCGAAAAACTGATCTCGTTGTGCTACGAGTGACGAGGCATGAGATCAGTCTGGCTTTCTGCATGGCAATACACATGGACAATACATGACCAGTTGTACTTCATAACACT
This sequence comes from Clitarchus hookeri, assembly GCA_002778355.1. Classification (NCBI taxonomy): domain Eukaryota; kingdom Metazoa; phylum Arthropoda; class Insecta; order Phasmatodea; family Phasmatidae; genus Clitarchus; species Clitarchus hookeri. Next base: position 348,740 of record NQII01000593.1, read on the forward strand.
TTAGCCCAGATCCACTTGCGTGATTGGATGATTTACGAGTCACGTGTCTTAGGTGTCTGTCAGCGAATCACATACGTGCAGTATCGGAGAAACCTAATTCTTATTGGCCAGTCAAGTAAGAAAATGTCTTCTCACAAAATCACGCCGCCAGTAGGCGAAATAAAACTGCTGGTTTGCCCGTAGGGTATTGAAATCTAGCATGTGCGGAATCTTTTCGCGGAATTCGGGTGCCCCTAGCGATACACGTTGCTCGGATATGCCTGGCGAGGGAACGAGTGTCGGAAGTCGCGACCTCGCGAATAACAGCTGACTAAGGTAACGAGTGCCAACTCGGTGATCAATAACTATAGTTAGAGACCTGAAAAATTCCCGGATTCATTTCGGGACATGCTAGAATTCAAAACACGTGTGTTTATATAACCTTAGCCATTGGTCCACACGGTGTTTGACGTCTCCTCGAGAACGCTGGCCTAATCGCTGTCTTCCACTGTCAAAGTAGACAACCAATGTGCAGGTGATATTTGCATATTTGTCCATACGACCGTGCCGTCTAGCCTATAGATCATTGAACTCGCGAATTTTTCAGGTCTCTAACTATAGTTCATTAATGGCTACCTCCAACTTTCGCGAAGCCCTACCAAAGCTCTAATTTCAAGCTATTCCTCCGACACGTGAAAACAAAGCTAAACCAAGTCTATAGACAAATACACAGAGCGACAACGTACCTCATTTATGGCCGCTCAGCCTAATACTTTTCTGCATGAGAAACATTTCTTACTAGGCGTCACCCAGCACACCTATCTTCTATTTTTTTTATTAATATTAATTTCAGATGAAATAATATTGTTTATTAATAAAATATAAGTAAACATTCAATTTGACTAATTCATGTTAACGGAAGTACAAAATGATCGCGGTACACGACGTGTTTAGGAAACAACGGACTATATTATGTGCAATGTCGGAGGTTGGACTCGAAGCCCAGCTTGTTAAGCTCACCTATCACGTGAAATTACACAATTAAAAAAGGAGGTGGTTGTGGCAGTCGGGCTATTCGCCTCCGACCAAGACGAATAAAGGGCTCGATTCCAGGTGGGGTCACCGGGATTTTCGCAAATGGGAAACGTAGCGGACGCTGCCGTCTTCCAGCTGGTTTTCTCAGTGCACTTCCGTTTCCCCCCGCCATTGCATTCCACCTCTCTTCACCCTGACCGGCGCGCGAGAGCTCGCTGTTAAGCGACAACCAAAATCTCTCCACTAACTCAGAACACAGTGGCCACCAGCTTGGCTTGGCGGGCGGCAAGTGAGCCAAGTGCCTTATTATTTATGCGTAAGAATAGTAATATTTTAATTTAGAATGGCTGTTGAACTTGGGACTGATGTTTTAATACGTGGGTATAATTGTTTGTGTCGTTGCTCAAATTCTTGGAAATCGTATTTTGTCATGGCTACTGCAATTTGGGGATCGCTACGTACAAAGGGTTATCGGCGCGTGGTAAAGTATTTTTTCAAAGAAAACTCTTTGTGCTATTTCAAAAAAATAAATACATTTTTTTGCTTAACCCCAGATACTATATTACCAATCTTTTTAAAACCTGCTTTGCTTAGATTAGATAGACATTACTTAATTCAACTAATACTTAAAAACGATTGTGATACTTATCCTAAACTTCAATGGCGACTACAAATATTCACGAATATATTTGTAGGCATAATTCCAAATTTTCTGAAGCCCTGCTTAAGTTCTATTTTCGGGATATTCCTCCGCCTCGTGCAAACAGAGCTTCGCTAAGTTTAGATAATTACACGAAAGGGACAGCCCGACAAACTCCATCATAGCATTACCTCCACACTCATCCTTGAATTTGCCAATCACTGTTGCGTTGGTGGCCGAGTAGCAGGGATGAGTGGGAGGGTAATTAATGCCTAGTAAGAAATAGTTCTTATGAGAAATATTATTACACTTAGTTCGCACGAATTCGGTGCGTTGTCGCTTTGGTGCAATTTTCTGGACTTAATTAAGATTTGTTTGAAAAGGGCGGAGGTACATACTGGAAGTATAACTTTAGTAGGGCTTTCAGAAAATTTGGAAGTAACTACAAAGGGACTACACCTGGTCACAGAATACTTAAGAATACAGATGTGAAACAGCAGTTTATACCACGTCACTGGCCAGCAATATGTCGGATCGCCGTTCGCCAATCAGCTCCAGGTAACCTACTTGCCTGCTGGCAGCCCAGCCAATAGGGAGCCTTTCGCAGCTCGCAGCAACAAATCAGACACAAGGCCCGTTCCCAGAGCCTCGCGCAGCCACAGGAAGAGCACGTCACGTCAAAGGAAACTGTATTGCATGTGAGCTAAGTTGAAACGTGTAATCACCTAAAAGAGCGTACGTGTGATGAATCAAAACCTTGATAGCGGTACACGTTTACTGAGAGTTAAGACAAGCCAGAAGTGGGTTGCACATATTCACGGTTGCACGACCATCAGTTCTGTTGGTCTCCGCATTAAATAGTACTATTGGTTCACACAACATCGGACACGCCCACTACACTGTAGGCCCTACAACGTTTATTACTGGCCGGCTCTCTAACAATATAATGCCGACTTGGAACTGGCGAAATCAAATGTTCTCTCCTACTTAGAATAATGTACCATACATCCTATTCACTTGATAAATTTACACTTCTGAGTGTCGATGGCGTAATATAACGTCGCAGAGAACCAACCCTATGAGAACTGGTGAAGTAATATTTCTTCGCCCGTGTCTTCAAACAACGCGGAAGTCACATTAATACGGAAAACTCCTTACAACTCGGTTAAATCCAGGCGACGTAATATTACGTTAAATAGCGTATGGGTATAGACGTGCAAAATTCGCGTTATCATCTAACAATATGCTATACTTCACTGCATTTTACCTGCTTGACTGCAATTAGTGATTTCATTGTGTACTGGCAACTATTTGGCGTCTTTTGCTGAGCCCTTACTACTGGCTAAATGCAACCATGGAACGCGCTACACATGTCCTCAGCTAACGACGGAAGTCAAACGGGCATACGACATATCGGAGTTCACAAAATAACGCGGATGTTGCGCGTCCCTTTGTAAGGGTTTTTGAAAGTAGGCACAGAAGGACCAAGGAAGGGTAGTGCTCGATACCGGTTTCTGCCGACTTCTTGAGCGCAAATACTGTGCCGCAGTTGCGAATTTCTGTCGAGCTATTTCTTATGCCGCGAATCTGCACGTTCCATTGTGTCGCAAGAAGATACGCGTAAAGGAATGCGTAAAAGATGTCACTCTCATCGTATCGTGTTGCTGAAACGCCCTGAAAGTCTTTCGGTTGGCGACCGTTAACACGAAAGTCTACAGCAGTGATAACTGCAAGGGCTCCTAATGTCGGAATTCAAATCGCAGGCACGAGGACACAGCCATCCGAATGATTGCCAGGCGGAGATAGCGAACTTTTGGGTTCGGGGAATTTCGGCGGATGGGTTGATACGGACACGCAAATGAGTGAGCGAGTGATGATATTTGGGAGGCTCTTAAGCCTCAGCTTCACCTAATCATGCAGACATTTTTCGTTTTCGTGTCATAATTTTAGTTTCGGAGGTATTATTGGAAATGTTAGATTACATAAAAATTACTATTTACTAGTTGTTTAATACTTCTGTATCTAATTTGCACTGTGTGTTATTTACTGCTTGCAAAAAAACAGGAACTATATGATAAAAATAAAAATATGTTCCTGAATTTTTACAAGCAAATAACACACAATTAAAATTACGCATAAAAATTTTAACAACTCGCCAAAATTTTAATTTTATATAATCGTATATTGTCATTAATTACTACGAATGCCAAATTATGACGCAAAAAACGAAAAATTTCTGCAAAAGAGGTGACGTCGAGCTTCAAAATCGAGGTCTTGAGAGCCGCTGTAGATGAAGCGAGGTGAATATGGAGCAGCGCCGGAATGAAGGGGTGGGGAAACGGGAGATCCCCGAGAAAACCCGCCGACCAGTGGCATCGTTCGGCACAATTCCCACGTGCGAAAATCTGGGGGCGACCCGCTGGGAATCGAACCAGGTTCGCCTTGGTGGGAGGCGAGTAGTCTGACCACTATACCACCGCGGCCCCACGAACACGCGAAACTTGCATTTTCTCATCTGAACAGTTACGAGGACGGAGAGGGTAGGATAGAAAAAAAAACTGTCTTGGCGCCACGACGGAGTTTCACGGCCACAGCTGCACATTTTCCTCGGGAAGTTAATTAAAACGGGCGCCTCCGTGAGGTGGCGAGCAGTGCGTCGTACGAGGGGAAATATGGCAAGTTGCAGGTTCCGTTCCCGCTGGGACGGCGGCGATAAATCTTGTCAGGCCTGACAGTCGCCAGGCGGGGCGAAGTTTTAAAAATACGCCTTCCCTACGAAACGAATAGGAGAGTCCGCAGAGAAAGACCGGCGAACAAGCACACGGGCTCCCCCCTTCTGTTGATATTAGTTCGAGCGGTGAGTTCCACGATCAACAAACATGCGAACATAGCCGTCCCCGGACTTTTGGGTGAACAAAAACCAAGGCACCAGAACGACAGGGTAATTGCCGAACACAAATCCCGGAATTTGGTCTCCCGTCGACTTGCGAAGTTCTCTGTTTGAGACCCGGACACCGGCATATGTACTAAATAACTGCGTTGTACGGACGACGCAACGTTTTTATCACGCAGGTACACGTGATTTGTTACCGCAAAGACAAAGTCGTTTAAACATGAATCACCGGAAAAGTAGGCTTGCCACAAAAATAATTTTTGTTTGATGTATACAGAATGTTCACAAATATCACCGACAAACTCCGCTAAGTGATTCCTTATGTAAATACCTGCCAACAGTTCTCACGAGGTTGTCTGCAACGTAATACTGCTTCAGATACACTCAAAGTGCACACTCCAAACCCGAATCAGTGATACCGATCGCAGTGAAATTAACATTCACCGAAAGTCGGTTGGTAAGATACTGCCGACTGGCAAATCAAGGAAATGAACTGGGAAACAAGTGACTCATGGCAGTGGAATTCTCGATGTTCAGCGGGAATCACAAGTAATTCAGTGAAATTCTGCCATTACGTTAATTAGTTATAAGGCACTGATTATCAGTCGCTCAATTTTTCACTATTCTCTTTGATTTGGCTCAATTCTCACTGTTTCAGATTTTGGGTGCAAATCGCTCGAATGATCGTGATGGACTGTATTTATTCTACGTAGGAAAGGACATTACATTGTGACTCCTTTAGCTCGGCATTACAGCCGACTGGTAACGAACACTGCGCAGAAGAGTAANTCTCTTTGATTTGGCTCAATTCTCACTGTTTCAGATTTTGGGTGCAAATCGCTCGAATGATCGTGATGGACTGTATATTATTCTACGTAGGAAAGGACATTACATTGTGACTCCTTTAGCTCGGCATTACAGCCGACTGGTAATGAACAGCGTGTCCGGAGTTGTGTGTTCCGGTAGGACGATTGTAAACGGGGAATGCACAGACCAACGGCGTTGAAGGCCATGCGATCGTGAAAACAGGCGCCTCGCTTCTAGCTTGTTTTGATCCGTTCGGTCATACATTGATTTCAAGAGTTCTGGTGTTGCAGTCGAGTGATTTTTATGGTGTGCGCTGTACGTGTGTTCAGCATTTTTCTCGCAGCCGTCGAGAAACGTGCTGCGTGCTTCACGATGTTGGGCATCAACCACTCATGACGAAGAGGTACAGGAATTCCACAAATCGCACTGGCTACAAAGTGAACTCCCGAAGTACTGGGGCACTGATGCTTTCCTGTGTACAGCACCGGCTGTCACTTTCATTCATTTGCAACGTGTCCACGATCTGCAACGCAGATCTAAACCTGGAAACTTAGCGGCCTTGACAACCGAATTCGCCGAGGAAGGCCTCCGCCTGTGCCGCGCACAGTATTCTGGATCGTGCTTACCACCTACTGTGCCTCCCTTGCAGTCCTGAATGGGGTGATGTGGAGAGAAATGCAGAGGAACGCAGAAAGCTAGCAGACGCTGACGGGCAGCGAAGTCCCTCAGACGGCAGCTTTGTGCTACGCGCACGCGCAGCTTCTCTCGCCCCAAGGCCGCGTTTACATTGCCTCGGCTGCAAGTTATTTCCCTGAGGAATGAATTAAAACGTGGGAAAAGCACATGGCAACAGCGTCGCCCCGGTGCTTACAGGTCGTGTTTCAAATCTTACTTGGCCTTGCTCGCGGGATAAGCAGAGCGCAAAATACAAACGAATCGTTGGTCACAACGGCCTCCCTTAGAAGAAATCGCCCTCTTACGCTCGGTGGTCTAGACAGTAAGAACGTGTACTTCAAACTCATTAAATGCGAGTTCAAACCCTGCTTATGTTGTCAGTCATTAAGTTTCCCATTATAATATGGAGCAAGCATAAAGTGCTAGAAAACCGTCCGTCCCCGACATAACTAAAATTGTGAGCTCCGAATGCGAGTGGTTCGAAGCCCAATTTTGATGGAAGATCTCTTCACCTCGTGGCTTTCAGTGACCAACTAGGCGAAGTAAAACCTATATCTTTACCTTTACGAATTTGGTAACCAATTTTGAACAAAATTCATATTTCCATAAAAATAAAAAAATTAAAAAGTTTATATCCCTAATTTTAGTGCATTCAGTGTAGTGAACGTAATAAGATGCGTAAGTTCCTCGAAATCGGGTCAATATAGTTTACACGATCGAAAAACGTATCACGAAAATATTGTAGAAACTCACGGAGAGAAATTTGTGTACTGAAAGCAATTTTGATATTATTTGCTTCTTGTAAGTTCATAGCTCAGGTATTAAGTGCTACTGTCAATCAAAATTTTAACCAAAGTTCGAGTTTGTCTAGGTAGTTAATATCGCAAAACTTTTTAATATGAAACATTATATAAAATGATCAAGGAAAATAATATTTCGTGAAAATAGCATTCTAATCATATCAAATTACTCCACAAAATAGTGTAGCACTTGAAAATATTATAAGCTAGTTATATGAAATAACGTTTGTTCAATACGACATTTTTTTCCCCCTGGTTTTTGGTTTATGACACTAGTTATATGAGGTAACGTTTGTTGAATACGACATTTTTTCCCCTGGTTTTGGTTTATGACATCATTAATGTTTTATTTTGTGTTGCACAGAAGTTAACAAAAATTGCTTTACTGGCAAAACGTTGTAAATTAATCTTTTGAAAATCCACAGCTTGAAAAAATATTTTTTTTAAAAATTTGCTTTAGTTAAATAAAGAACATTGTTAGAAAAATAATAGTTTAAAATACTTTTGTACAAAAACAAAAGATTGAGTTTCTGCGAAGAAAATTCTGGTCAAAGATTTTGATTAAAATTTCTGGTAAATACTGAAGTAGGCCCTATAACATTTAATCGAAATAGATTCAAAGACAATTGAGTTGTTTTGTGTGTACGCACACAAACACCATACAGAAGGATTATAATCTCAGTTAAAAAAAAAAAAATGCACGAAACGCGCTATTTTATGTTGTTCGAATCTCAGGAAGTGCTGGAACTTGAGAAGATGTAAGAAAATTACCAACCCCC
>NQII01000593.1:363580-386618 GCA_002778355.1 Clitarchus hookeri
ACACGCACGCACACGCATACAAGGCCAACCGGATGCACTGCTAGCCGGATGCGCACGCTCTTGTGTGACCACCGTTTTATCACAGCTTCCCCTCCGTTTCGCTTCACATGATCCGAATTGGTATTTCGTGCACGCACGTCGATTGGCGGAGGCAGACCTCCGGCTGCGCGTAGCACCGTACAGAAGCGGAGCGGAGAGATTTAGGCAGCTCCTAACGGCGCCACCTTCATGTCTCTTGAATTGCGCTTCAGTGTTCGAAATCCGAGGTTTTTTTTTACTGAACCGCTAAACGTATCCTCGTGATACCAACGTACGAAAAGAAAACACGCTTCAGGTGAAGTACGAATAAATACTCTCAATACATAATACTCATTATAAATGTTATTCCCAAGCCCTCCAACCATAGCTAAAAACCTGTTTTTTCACACTGCTGTATCTCATAATATAGTGGTCGAAAACATGGTAAAGATAGTAAGAAATAGTTCTTATACGAAATATTATTGGCCTGAGTGCGCACTAATGCGGTGCGTTGGTGTATTCTAGACTCGATTAAGCTTTGTATGCATAAGGCGGAGGAATATCTTAGAAGTAGAACTTCAGCACGGCTTCATAAAAGCTGCAACTAACCGAGAATGAACTATGCCAAATAATTGGTGAATATAATTTGGCGACTGCATTTAAAGGCTTTTGTAAAATGAGACCGGACCTGAATGGTCGGGCTGCCGCCTGGCAAGTTGGTTACTAGGCGCTGATTGGCTGACGCCGTTTCCGACATGTTGCTGGCCAGTGACGCCATTTAGCTGGCGTGCGCGGCTGGAGTTTGTGGTAACGGCGGATGCTCCGCCATTATGATTGTACAGTACCTTTACTCTTGAACAACACGAACAACGTTTTGTTGGATATACACTGCATACACTAATTAACAGTAGTTCAAAAAAGTTCATGTCAGACAAACATTTTTTTTTTTAAATATAAATTTTGGGCATTTGTTTACACCGATACCCTGATAATGCCATATTTCATCTACGAACGGTTTGTAACGGCAAAAGTGTTGTTTAGTTGCTGGGCGGTTGCGTGGATATTAAATGAACCAGAAACACTAAATATATACAGTTCGGTCCCTGCTCCGATTTGCCGAACTATCAACAGTTTACGTAGTAGCGCACCTCATGTATGGTAACATTTCTCTACAACGGCACTGATTATCACTTAACGTCTGCTGCTTGTTAATATCGTCTCTTGTCACCAAGGAGAGAAGGAAGCCAATCTTACAATTTACCAGTTTTTGTAGTGACTTGCATTTCAGAAATTGTTGAAAATATTACTTTATTTGGTAAAAGGACATCGTTTTATAACACAATCACTAGAGCGTTACCATTCGAGTGTTTCTCTACTTATCTGTGCACGTGTTTTATGGTTTTAAGCATCCGCATGGTATTTCTGGCTCAAAACGGATAAATCCAAAATGACGTCAATGTTTTCCCCACGATGCTCTCCACCTATTACTGACTTTAGTTTATTAGGATGAAGCCTTGTATCTAATGTATAATTATTACAATTACTAGAACTAGGGCCACTTAGAAAATCCGTATTTCAAATATGGTTTATAAGCCCGGATTCGAACTGATAAACCCAATCACCCTACATAACACTTGTGTAATTTTCTTCACAATGAATTAAAACTACAAGCATAAATTAAACGTTACAAGTACACTGGAGAGCAAAAAAAAACTGGTATAGGCGTGCGTATGCAAATAACAGAGGTATGGAACCAATCAGAGTAACGCGATGCGGTCAGCAGCGCCTATATAAGACAACAAGCGTCTGGCAAAGTTGCCAGATCGGTTACTGCTGCTACAATGGCAATTTATCAAGATTTAAGTGAGTTTGAACGTGGTGTTATAGTCGGCGCACGAGAGATGGGACATAGCATCTCCGAGGTAGCGATAAAATTTGGATATTCGCGTACGTCCATTTCACGAGTGTACCGTGAATATCGGGAATCCGATAAAACATCAAATCTTCGACATCGCTGCGGCCGGAAAAAGCTCGTGAACAAACGGGACAAATGACGACTGACGAGAATCATTAAACGTGACAGACGTGCAACCCTTTCTCAAATTGGCGCAGATTTCAATGCCTCCTGCATACCTTCAGACATTAGTCGAGTCCATGCCACGTCGTCTTGTGGCACTTTTGGGTGCTCGCGGGGCACTACACGATATAAGCAGGTGTACCAATTTTTTTGGCTCTTCAGTGTATATACCACAAGCACACATTCTTGTGGCAAGTGAAAACTCCGTCGCTAAACTTTCCATTGAGAGAGTTAAAAAAGAGATTTGGGCGGCTCTTAACAGCGAGGTCTTGAGAGCCTATGAGGTGATTAAGGTGAATATGGAGCAGCGCCGGAATGAAAGAATGGGGAAACGGGAGATTCCCGAGAAAACTCCCCGACCAGTGGCATCGTCCGGCACGATTCCCACATGCGAAAATCCGGGAGTGACCCGGCCGGGGATTGAACCCGGTTCGCCTAGGTGGGAGCTTTCCAGTGATGAATGTACGTACTGTATTAGTGTATCATTTTTTTTATTTCTACATTACACATAATCGAGTTCTGAAAACTACTGGTTAGCCGGTGTGGAGGTATACACCAATAAGTTACACTCTTGGTCACCTGAAAAAAAAATGTATCCCATTTCTAACTGTTTACAATATAGATCGTGACTCAAACATGTAATCATTTGTATGGAATGTTTCAACACAGTCACTAAGCCGGAATCACAATAAGATACCTATATGTATAATGCCACAGGAACATTTTTAAAATGGTATATAAACAAGTCATGCCATTTATGCAGTTTTTATGTCAAAATAAATAGTATTCTGGTGCTACCGTGAACCAAAAACACTTCGAAGTTAATTATTTGATAAATGGAGCAACTATATACACTGACAGAAAAACAAATTGCTACATTCTAAATGGCGTTGTTTACGTGACAGTGGGTACACTATGTCCATGCTGGAGGAGTGTATTTAAACTGATGAACGTTTCCAAGGGTATCGGCCAACATATGATGTAGCTACCATTCACTTCGTTGCGCCGTGTACAGCAACGCACCAGACAGTGTCGTGTGCGCCTGGAAGGATGGATGTTGAATACGCGCGTAGCAGTCATGCTATCGCCATGCCTTGACGGTCACGTGCCCCTGTTGTGCACTTACAGCCGCCTGAGAGGAGCCGCATCGTGAGACTTCGCGAGGCGGAATGGGACATACAACGGATTGCTGCACATGTTGGTCATGATTATAGACCCGGAAATTTCCCGAATTCATTTCAGGCCAAGTTAGACTTCAACCACACATGCGTCTGAATTTCTTCTTCTATTGGATAACACACTGTCAGACACGCCCCGGATGGCTTCCAGCCAACAACAAGCCTGCAAGGGGGGAAAAAATGATCGACTCCCGTGGTACTTTGCCTGGAGTCAAACTGCAGCAATAGCCAATGAACTGGCAACTCATGCTCGAGTGTACAAAGGATGATGGATTCTAGCTTGTTACTGAAAGTATCCGCGAAATTTCCGGGTATCTAGTCATGATGCATCCGTAGTGTGGCAATATCAACGGTGGTTAGTTGAACAGGCCCAAACCCGTAGAGCACCTTCGAGACAGTCGGGTATTACAGATACAAGTCAAGATCGGCGCATTTCTGGGACATCACTGGCAGACCATGCCGCATCCACAACAGAGATCAGAGCGGATGTGTTACCAGGGATGTCCACATATGCCATTGGGAACCGTCTGCTTGCAGTAGAAATACGAGCACGTGTGCCTTAGGCCAGACTTCTTCTGCCACAACACAGCCGTGCACGCCTCCTGCGGTGCCGTGAAAGAATCACCTGCAGAATGGAATGATTCTCTACTGTAATTAGCGATGAGAGCAGATGCTGCCTTCGTGCTAGTGATGGCCGTTTACGCGTACGACGTCGATCTGGTGAGTGCCATCTTTCAGAGCGTATTCGCCCCCGACACACGGGCCCAACTCCTGGCATTAATTGCCGTCCATCATTGGTGTTTGTGGAGGGTCTGTTAAACAGTGCCACGCTACATCCAGCACATTGTTCGACCCGTTCTGCTGCCGTTCCTTCTACGGGAAGGTGATGCACTGTCTCAGCAGGATAATGCTCGTCCACATACTGCTGCCACCACTCGAGGTGCTCTTCGTGGTGTTCCGATAATTGCCCTGGCCAGCACGGTATCCATACCTACACTGAAAAGCCCAAAAAAAAAAAACTGGTATAGGCGTGCGTATGCAAATAACAGAGTTATGGACCCAATCAGAGTAACGCGATGCGGTCGCCAGCTAGATCGGTTACTGCTGCTACAATGGCAGATTATCAAGATTTAAGTGAGTTTGAACGTGGTGTTATAGTCGGCGCACGAGAGATGGGACAAAGCATCTCCGAGGTAGAGATAACATTTAGATGTTCGTGTACGACCATTTCACGAGTGTACCGTGAATATCGGGAATCCGGTAAAACATCACATCTTCGACATCGCTGCGACCGGAAAAAGATCGTGAAAGAATGGGACAAACGACGACTGACGAGAATCATTAAACGTTACAGAGGTGCAACCATTTCTCAAATTGGCTCAGATTGGATTTGTGGATTGTCCTGCAGGATTCATGGTGTTAATTGCCTCCTGCATACCTTCAAACATTAGTCGAGTTTGCGGCACTTCTGCGTGCTCGGGGGGCCCTACACGATATTAGGCAGGTGTGCCAGTTTTTTTTTTTGGCTCTTCAGTGTATATACCAATGAACATGTTTGGTGCGTAATGAAAAAACGTCTGACCCAGTCTGTAAGGCCAAATGCTAACAGGTAAGGCCAAATGCTAACAGTACTTGCACAATTGTGACAGCAGGTGCAAGAGGCTTGGAACGCTGTACCTCAGGACGATATTCGTCACATGCATGACCGTTTACATGCGAGAATACACACCTGTGTTTATGCCAGAGAGGGTTACTCTGTTTATTGGTGTGGCACTAAGCACGTTCGGTACTTGGCTTCTATTGCTTGGTTTGGTCTGTACTGTTGATCATGTAATGTCATCAAGTTATGTTACCTCTTGGTCGAATCGTGAATAAAGTGATTGAAGAGTGAGCGAAGAGATTTGGCCGGCCCTTCACGTCGAGATCTTGAGAGCCGTGTGAATGAAGTGACATGCACTATCACAGTGTTGCAATTCTTTTCCACCAATCTATCTAGCCCTGCACATGTATAAAGGAGATTAATTCTTACCTGCCAGTTGTAAATTACATAAAAATGCTAGCCATTACAATAAGAGGACAGAGGTCTTGCCAGCATGGTAGGTGCACGGTTCGTACGGTGTAACACCTGCGCCGTGTTTTGACGATATGGCGTAGATGCGGTAATCTAATGCAAACAAAATGCACCGATACCGCACGCCTGGAGACTACAGGCACAGCACAGCGGAGTTATAAATAGAAAGAAAGCGTAAGCACAAGGGTGTTCTCCAGACCTTCTTACTCATCTTAAGTTCGGACAGTTCGTAAAAACGGACTACAAAATACATAATCACATCAAAGAAGCAAACCGGTGATTCTTCGCGGATTGATGTTGCCATCTGTCACATTCAGCGAAGAAAGACATTTTAAATTTATTTGGCATTTTGTTTTTTATATTCCTTCATTTCTCGATACGTTGATAATTTTTAAAACTGAAAATTACCCTGTACACCTAAAAGTGCAGACGAAATAAAAATATATTTTTTTTGTGTATCGATTAATTTTGCGAGGTTGATTATATCGCTTACCCGGAAGTATGATGCAGAAGTTAAATCGCTTTTATTGAACGTCGTAAACTATTCTCCCATCACAGAGTAAAAGCAGCTTTTTTTGCTTTTTTTTTTCTAAGTTCGACAGAAAATGATTATTTTTTATGGTTTCGTGTCCTAATTCAGGGCCTTACAACATGCCTCACCACTAGAAATTGGGGAAATATTTATGCTAGGCGCATATGAGTATGTAATCAATCAGAAATTCATATACTTATGGGACTTTCAGCGGTGACCCTAAATTTTTTTGATGAAAAGTATGTAGCAAAGTTCAATACAGGCTCCTATCGTAGTTTGGCTAGTGTCCGGCCTGTATGTTTCAAGATACGGCAGTCTGAAAAAGCAGTTTTTAACTATATTGGAGGGCTCTAAAATAATATTTACAGCATGCGTGGTAACTTTAAAGTTCCAATCCGTCCTCAACTGGGGTATGATGCCTTTTCGTAGGTAAACATACTGAGGGCACGTTTAATAGTTCCGTCGAAAAACCAGGATTTCAAACACAAAGCAGCACAGTTCAAGTGCCAGACAGTGGCAAAACAGATTTTTTATATATTTTGGTATTTTATAATTATGTTTTATTACATCAAATAGTACGCTGATAAAAGAATGAAAAATCATGGAAAATTCATTTACAAAATTAATAACGGAAAATACAGGAACTTCTAATTTATATGTTTTGGCATTCAAATTATTTTTTTTTTACGTAATTATCATATGTGGTTACAGTTCAAATTAATAGTTGACGTCATTAGAATAATATGAAGAAATTTCATGGAATTTCTTCCAGTGATTCGGGCCATCATTTTATTTTAAATTTCAAAATAAAATTAAAATGCAAACTAGCCAGAACTTAAACCCTAATCGCAGGCGAATAATATGCCACACTTGAAAGAAATTTCTTCATAGCGTTCCCAAATCTTCAAAAAACACTTTAGCTGAAATAAAAAAATCGTGCTGGTGTAACTTTTTGAAATTTGTTTGGCACAAATGTTAAGGTTAAAATGCTGAAAGATATTTTTAAACTGGTTTGGCATTTTTTTATTAAATAGCTATTGATATTATATCGCAAAACCTCAAAATATCTTAAAAGTGAAAAAGGGGGGGGGGGGAAANGGGAAATCTTAAGACACTTGTGAACAGTTGTAAGGCGATCCACGAGGACTTCACGGGACGGGGACGGGTAATGACTTACTTACACGGACCGCGGAATCGTGGGGAGGATAGGCCTGGAAGGGGGGAGGGGGAATAATTGACAGTGTCTCTCTGCTCCACTTGCAGGTAACGGTGGTCGGCCAGGTAATTACTGACACGTAACGGGTGCGCCGTCACCCCGCGGACTCACCGCCGCGACGCGCTGAGTCGCAGCCGAACTGGCGGCCGGTCGCACGCACACTACGCTGCCGCAGCGCTTCACGCTTTGTTTGCGTGGGCGGGGCACATGGTAAAAGGGGGGAAGGGGAAAAAACATTTAAAAAATCTGGAGATACAGAAAAGGGGAAAAAAAAAAAATTCGTTCAGTACATTCGTGTGATTACTTCCAACTTTTCTGAGGCCCTGCTAAAGTTATACTTTCAAGCCATTCCCCAGCTTCACGCAAGCAAAGCTTGACCGAGTCCGAAAATTCACGCTAAAGGGACAATGAACCGCGTTCGTGCGCACTCATTTCAATAATATTTTACATGAAAACTATTTTCTCTCTGTTTTCATTCATATTAATTTTAAATGAAATATTATGACGTGTAGACAACTTATAAATAAAATTTCAAATAAACCAAAAACGTTTATGCTATTTTACGTAATCGCAAGTATAAAACGCATGCGATACATAACATAATTAGGAAAAGACCCTCACGCCATATATGGGGCGAATTTTCGAAGGTTTGATTCAAAAAAGTGTGAAGAAACCGCGAATATACTATACATATAAGAAAGTCATTCTGCCAATTTTTTTTCGTAGTCATCACAAAATAATAAGGCCAAAAATGTTTAATAGCGACATATAAATAATTTTATGTCCATCAGAATTTTGGCGAGGTGAATACCGTCAAAACCCACAACCTTTTTTTTTTTTTTTCAGTTTATAATATATTTTTTGTTATAATACAGAATGTCGCCAAACGACAGGGGTTTGGAAAATGAAGTGTTCCTTCTGTGGTTTGCCGCTGCATTCCGCATCAATAAGGCACTGAGAAAAANGACAGGGGTTTGGAAAATGAAGTGTTCCTTCTGTGGTTTGCCGCTGCATTCCGCATCAATAAGGCACTGAGAAAACACAGCGCAATGCCCCGGACCCGGGTAGGAGATACTCCACACGTGAAAAATCTTCTACACTGCCGGGAATCGAATGTGGGAACTTTCTCATTAGTCAGGCGAAAGGCGGGAATCCCGAAACTTATCAGATGTTTGATAACACTGCCAACAATGTTATCTCCCATACGGAGGCTGAATGCCAAAGCCCTAAATGACATCCCAGTGCGTAGATATGTATAACGAACTCATATGAAATATTTCANCGGAGGCTGAATGCCAAAGCCCTAAATGACATCCCAGTGCGTAGATATGTATAACGAACTCATATGAAATATTTCATAAAGCAAACAGAATGTCGACCCCTAGCTGTTAAATAGAACAAATAGTATTCAAATACTTTGAGGTAGGAAACCACACTACGAAGTGTCTATTTCATTTCGATAGTACGATAACACTGGGATTTTTTCTTTCAAATTCAAATGTACAGCTAAGCGGTGAATGTAACGCCACTTTTAGAATTTTATTTCTCCGAGGTAGCATGTCGTATTAATCGCATGACTTACAATAATCAAACTAAACAGAAGGTAACTTCGGAGCTGAGAATGTTTATGTACCATCATGTTTTCTACAATTTTGAGTATATTCGTCTCATGAAAACACGTGTGGATTTTAGGCTATCTAGAGCACAGGTAATCAGCGTTACCATAATGGAGCCCGATCAGTTTCAAAAACTTATTTATATAATTAATTCACAGTCAGAGATATTTCTGCGGCACATAATGGGAAGGCGCCATATAGCTTACAGAAGCAGTGTCTCAGTTTCGTTTTGAATGACGTACGCAATACGTTAGCTGAAACGGTTTTTTCCAAGTAATTTATCTTTTCGACACAAACGCACACTTTTGCAGTATAAGGAGCTAGAGAGTCTTCATATTACTTAGAAAGTTTCTCAGTTAAAATTCAACGTGCGCGAAATTACTTTTTAGGACCGTAAATTGCATAGATTCTGTGTATTAGAACAGCAGGCCGAATTTTATAAATTCTCTCTGCGATCATAATCCCCTTTTTATTTCCCCCTTCCCCCCAAAAAAACTCTTTCTAACTTGCGTTTCTTTCATTCAAACAGCATTTACAATTACGCGAAAATTATTGAAAAAGTATGTCAATAATCTGTAATTACGTAAAACTATCATTTTGAAATTAATAACACATTTGGTTGATATTTGGTCGATTTTTCTGCTTGTGAAAAATTGTTAGTTTTATAAGTTCATAACTTTTTTCCATACTTCTGCGTGAATTGCAAGGAGTTTGAAACAAAATGTTTGAGGGAAGCTAAACATTTCTCCTGATGAATGAATGAATGAATATATATATANGCAAGGAGTTTGAAACAAAATGTTTGAGGGAAGCTAAACATTTCTCCTGATGAATGAATGAATGAATATATATATCTGGACTAGGGTTCACTTAAACTGTAACGCACTTTTTTTCACTGTTATAATATTTATTCATTTATTTATTCCAGGTGACTCATCGGGAGATACAGAATAAGCGCCCGAGTTGATTTATGGACTGTCCAGTATTTGTCGCAATTACACAAAAAGCAATTTGCCATTGGCAATTTGCTGAACACAAAGGCTAAACGTTCATGATATGGNATTTGTCGCAATTACACAAAAAGCAATTTGCCATTGGCAATTTGCTGAACACAAAGGCTAAACGTTCATGATATGGTTGCAAATAATTTTTCGTAGCGGAATTCCCGAGTAAATGTTCTCTCTTTTGCTGGCTTTTAAACACTGTACGCTGCTACAGTAACCTGAAATGTTCTGAAGTATTTGTCTGAAAATGACTGCCATGATTTTCTTCGTGAAGTGAGTTTTTGAAGCACAGCGCCTGGAGTGGTTCTCCGTTTTCAGTCCCGAATCAACGAACGAGCACACGTGTGGCAATGGTTACATTTTTTTTATGGGCGCTGTACGTGTGTCGAGCGCGCTTCTTGCAACCAGCGAACATCGAACTGCGTGTTTGCCGACGTCATCATTCGCCATTCACAGATGAGAGGTGCAGAAACTTCAACAAATCAGATTACTCGGAAGGAAGACGCTGAGAACACCAGCCACTGATTCCTTGTTGTGTACAGTGCTGACCGTGAATATCCTTCTAAATGCAACACGCCCTCGATCATGTACACGGGGACTGAACGGGTNGAACGAGCACACGTGTGGCAATGGTTAAATTTTTTTATGGGTGCTGTCCGTGTTTTGAGCGTGCTTCTTGCAACCAGCGAACAACGAACTGCGTGTTCGCCGACGTCATCATTCGCCATTCACAACTGAGAGGTGCAGAAACTTCAACAAATCAGATTACTCGGAAGGAAGACGCTGAGAACACCAGCCACTGATTCCTTTGTGTACAGTGCTGACCGTGAATATCCTTCTAAATGCAACACGCCCTCGATCATGTACACGGGGACTGAACGGGTTTACCCATTCAGACCCAGTCTACACATTTGTGTACATTACGCACGTGTAGGTAATAATTTTCGGTCTGTACCGCACACTGCGAAACTCGATGACCGATGATCTTACCCGTGGGTAAATGATTCGCAAACCGTCTTACTGGTCTAGGTGATAATCGGTTCATATTACAGTAGCCGAACATATAGCCTACAGTTCACTGGCTGCGCCGAAGAAACTAGTGTTGTGCCGACTTAAGTACAGCACGCATAATAAAAAACCTTTTTGTTTGCAACACCTGAAACCGTAAATTAAAGTGGGTCTGGAAGGGCTAAAGCTATTCAAAGCAACTTTTTTCTCCAGATTTTGAAGATATGTTATGGTTTCGTGATCCGATATCAATAATAACATGGTAAAAAAAAAAACAATAGTTTGAAAAATGACATCCACGATTTTTCTTAGTGTAAGAAATTTTACTTCAAAATTTGATTCGTACAAATTCCAAAATGTTATAAAAACACGAAATCTCAGGCAAAGCGTTTATTGAAATCGCGGGAGTGGCATTTTGTATTTTCTTTGCATCCCGGCAGTTGGTTCACCCCCAGTAAGGTTTAAACTCTTGACTATTTTGACTTTAAAGTTTTATGTCAAAAGTTAAAACTGAAATACCGACGAATCGCATAAGTAAAATTCACAGAAATGTACTTAAATACAGTCTGACAACAACCAAAATTATTCTTAACTGTATACTAATGTTTTCATTTTTTTATTTTAAGTTTTTTACGAATATATATTACACATTTTTTATAACTCATTTTATTTATTTTTGAAAGTAATTTTTCTTCCTTTGTTAATTTTTTTCCCCTTCAGATTGTTATTTAATATCACAAATACGAAGAATGTAGGAAGGATGCTAAACATGAAGAAAATAATTTCACGCTCTTGAACACTTTTAACAGATCATGGCTTGTTGTTTTGTCTTCCATCGCGTGGGCTGCATCCTTTTGAAGACTCGTTTTATTTTCTTCGCCAACATATGAAGTATCGACGCTTCCACGCCGGAAGCACGTGCAGCCCTGCGACAAACTGCCGTGGCTGTGGAAGCGACGTGAAGGAACATCTGTTTCCAATGAGGGACGCCGCCGAAATATCCACGGGCTCTGCCCACGCACCTATGTATAGGTTATTCACGGCAAAGTGAGCACTTTTTTACGGGTTCCAACTGCGTTGAAAAATGTTTTAAATCCTGTTTTTTTTTTTTTTTTTTGTATTTAACGTTACCCCAGTATGTTTACCCACGAAAAGACATCACACCCCAGAGGACGACGGAAAGGAACTTTAAAGTTACCACGCATGCTGTAAATATTATTTTGGAGCCCCTCAATATAGTTAAAAATGGCTTTTTCGAGCTGCCGTATGTTAAAACATACTAGCCGGACACGAGTCAAACTACAATGGGAGCATGTATTGACCGTTACTATAGAATTTCAGTTAGTTTTAAACAGGTTAGGTAAGGTCAGTGTAGACTAAGTGCATTCACACTATCACGCTGGTTACTGCCACTTTTATTCACGCGTAAGGCCAGTTGTGTCTATTTCCAAATTAAAGAAGAAATGGCCGACAAGTGCCGTTATTATTGAAGCTATATATAGGGGTTATGATATTTCGCGAAAAGATTTCGAGACAAGATACAGTCCAAAGCACTGTAGGGTGGTCCAGCTTCTTTGATTGGCTTAAAAAATGTTCTGGTCCGTGTTAACCGTTTGCGCACGAATCACGAAGGTTCAGTATCGGAGTTACTTAGTCCTGAGTGGCTTGGTCAAAGACGGACACGGCACCAGCAGCCAATGGAGGTATAACAACAGCTGAGGTGTGTATATAGTATTGAAGTCTACTGTGTGCTCAGATTTTTACGCGAAAGGTCACTGGCCCTAGCTATATATATACAGGAAGTTCGGATTCCCAAACTGCGGGAGGTGATCCCTTATGAAAGATAAAGTCGAAAATATATAGGACACCTTATACCTTAACAGAATATCGAAGGAGACATGAGCCTGAGAAAACTTGGTTTTGAAAACGTATTCTCGCTGTTTTACTTTCTGCCAGTGGATTTACCCACAGAACGTCCCACACGGTTGGATGGGACACGCCCATTTGGCGCGCTATGGAGCGTGTACTAGTGGAAGGCATGTCGTTGATGTGCTGACGTATCACTTCCTCAAGCCGAACAGTGCGCACAGGCCGAGGACGGCCAGCATTACGCGTGTGTATCTGCAGCATGAGAAGTACGTCACCTTTTCGCTGCGGACTTTGTAGGCGTTGTATAAAGTATTCGGCAAAAAAAAAAAAGTTTTCAAAACACAACTTTCATAGGCTCATATCCTGTTTAATATTCCGTTTAGGTATACGGTGACCTGTATATTTTATACTTTGTGTTTCAAAAGGTTCACCTCCCGTAGTTTGGGCGTTTAATTTCCGAACATTCTATATATTGTCCCAGGATGATACAAACAGCAACGCCCTAGCAGAAAAAGAAATAAACACTTTTTGAAAAGAGTTTGGTTTAAGTCAACCCTCGGGCGAAGTGCGGGCAGAAAAGCCGCGCCGCAGAAGTTTCTGTATTTGAACGGTAAGCCAGGTTCAGTTTGTTTGCTCCGTATTATCCACCTGGGCGTTGGCCTTTCCTGCCTGCCCGTCTTATCGTTATCTCCGCCGCTGCGAGGCAGATAAGCCGTGCAAAGCGAGACTGCTCGGCGACGTTCTCCAACAATTCCGAGAACATTCCACTGAAGATGCTTACCATGCCTGCTCAACTTCGTAACATTAAATCACTATATTACTCAGAATACTCGTTAAAGCTTAATAAAGTACTTTTTTTTTATATACATTAACGCTTATCGCAGTTGACTAAACACTTCTGAAAGCCTGCTTAGGATCTACTTTTTGTGTATCTTGTATCTTTCCGCCATATGTACAATCAACATTTNAACACTTCTGAAAGCCTGCTTAGGATCTACTTTTTGTGTATCTTGTATCTTTCCGCCATATGTACAATCAACATTTAATTCACGCGTCCACCAAGTATTACTGCTAAAATGCACGAACATTTTGGATACTGATATGCAAATTTGTACTCTTATGTGCATAGAATGAAAATAAAATAAATTTAATAGAATTTAGAGTCCACGAACTTAAGTGTCAGGCTATTTATATGACGTAAAGACGCAGAACTACTTTTCCTAACTCGCTGCCAACTTAACCATTAGTAAGTATTCCAGTCAGTGATTACGTTTAAGTATACGTGGTGTAAAATAAGACTGACGATGCGCAGTATGTGATACAGGACAACGAACTGAACATATTAAGAGTAGGATTTGGGGACTCATGTCCGGAAATGTGGAGTTCGGCCGCTATGGGACGTGAAAGTAATTACAGCGCTTCAGGGTGTGCGGTTAACTACAGTTAAACCAGTAAAACACCCCCGCCAAGCCAACAAGAGCATAACATCATGCATTAGAAACGAGCTGAACTCCAGAGAGATTGGCGTACACGATTTCCTTGGTAAACCTTTTTACTTCGCAGGGTGTGTGCGATTTTCTGTCCTGCGTGTATGCAAACGGCTGCGATAAAATAAAATATCCGTATGCTCCAGTAGAAAATCTTAAAAAATCGTAACATGAGTTTTAATAAATTTTTTCAATCTTTCTCGTCCCGCCATTACCCCAAGCGCCAAAAATTATTAATCTGAACCCTTTTGTGATGACAAAACTAGGCAGCTACTCTCAAATCTAATAATAGGGCAAAATTGTTTATATAAATTCTGCATTGATGAAGTATTCCACTTTGAGCCGTCCCTATTGCACGCAAGTGCCCTCGCCCGGCCAACCAACACACTAGAGCTGTCCAGACTTCGCAAACACAACGGTAAGTACGGCACTGCATACAAAGCCTGTAGCCATAGAGTTCAAATAGGAAGTTAGTGTTAAAGAGATTCCTTCTCAGTGCATTAGTTTTAAAGCCTGTTTCAAACAAGAAACTATTCAACGCAACTTTTTTGAGAAAATACTGACAAAAAAGTTTATTTATTTATTTATTATTTTTTTAAATGTACATTTTATTGCGCAATTTAAGGAACAAATGTTAAACGTCAAAATCGCCAAGATTTCTTAACGTGCCAGTATTCCTTAAGAAATTTCACATTTTGTTTAAAATGGTTATCTTTAAAACCAATGCACCGAGAAGAATTTTTTTTTTANATTCCTTAAGAAATTTCACATTTTGTTTAAAATGGTTATCTTTAAAACCAATGCACCGAGAAGAATTTTTTTTTTAACACGGATTCTCCATTTAAAATATGTGGCTGTAGGCTTGGTAAACAACACCTTAAAAAAAAACTGATTTTGAAAAAAAATAAAAATAAATAAATCTCTGCCTCTACCTTTACATGTTCAACCTGAACACGGGAGTGTAATTTTTAACCTGGCCAGTTTTCACACACGCGATCAATGACATGTTGCACTTGAAAGTTACTTATGGCCGGTACTGTGCATGGCAAGGAATCTCAGTGCCCAGTGTTCAGAGTGTCTCCCCTACGAGTGATCTGATTCGAGAAAGTTCCTGCTCCTCTCGCTCGTGAATTCGAGAAAGTTCCTGCTCCTCTCGCNCCCTACGAGTGATCTGATTCGAGAAAGTTCCTGCTCCTCTCGCTCGTGAATTCGAGAAAGTTCCTGCTCCTCTCGCTCGTGAATTCGAGAAAGTTCCTGCTCCTCTCGTTCGTGAGCGCGCGGCANATTCGAGAAAGTTCCTGCTCCTCTCGCTCGTGAATTCGAGAAAGTTCCTGCTCCTCTCGTTCGTGAGCGCGCGGCACGGGGGTTCACTGGCTGCAAGAACAGCACCCACTGAAATACATATTACGTGTTCGCAACACTTCGGGCAAGCAAATTAATTCGAGACCGAACGGCTACCTTGGCGGCAGCTCAAATATGGTTTTTGCTTCTTCTTATAATTTTTTTTATATACACCAGGAGTGACAGTAACCGCAATATGTTCAAGTTGAAGCGAGCTCTTTCGATACCAACTTTTGAAAAGGGACACTACACGTAACTACGTATGTTAAGTTTGCAGCGAATTTTTAAAAAATTGTTCTTAACACTCGACGTACGAGTGTAATGTTTAAATGCATAGCCCCTTAACTTAATACTTCGCGTTTCATACACATCAGAATATGATTTTGCATATTAGTAACATATTTTAAAACCTTAAAATTTTCACGGTTTTGCTTGAGTGGCGCACGAATAAAGTGATGAGGTCANTATTAGTAACATATTTTAAAACCTTAAAATTTTCACGGTTTTGCTTGAGTGGCGCACGAATAAAGTGATGAGGTCCATGATAATGTTAGTTTACACGGCAAAAGGACGCAACATTATAAGGAAAAGTAGACTCCTAATCAGGGTGTTCAGAAATGCTCAATTAACCATTAACAGCCTATAATTTATGTATACAGAAACATCAAATTTTCATTAGGGCAACGTGGATATAGCTGTTTTGTGGTTTTGAAACACTTTTGAAACCCTGCTTGGATATTTTTTTCTTTCATTCCNTATTAGTAACATATTTTAAAACCTTAAAATTTTCACGGTTTTGCTTGAGTGGCGCACGAATAAAGTGATGAGGTCAATGATAATGTTAGTTTACACGGCAAAAGGACACAACATTATAAGGAAAAGTAGACTCCTAATCAGGGTGTTCAGAAATGCTCAATTAACCATTAACAGCCTATAATTTATGTATACAGAAACATCAAATTTTCATTAAGGCAACGTGGATATAGCTGTTTTGTGGTTTTGAAACACTTTTGAAACCCTGCTTGGATATTTTTTTCTTTCATTCCNGGCAACGTGGATATAGCTGTTTTGTGGTTTTGAAACACTTTTGAAACCCTGCTTGGATATTTTTTTCTTTCATTCCAATCGGTGTTCTGTAGTCACAAGTAAAAACCCAAAAATGTGTGTGTATTTTTTGCCAAGGCACACAATTATATTTTCAGAAACATTAATACGTTACTGCTAAGCCAATTTTCACTTCACGGGCATAAAAAGAAAAGTAAACCAATATCAGTTGTCTCTCATTTAAACACTTCACTTCTGATAACACGTTGACACGTGAAATTATATCTCGTATTTCGCTGTGTCACAGATTGCAGATACCAAATCAGGCTTAAACTACTCACGAATTTGTTGTTTCGTCTCACACATTTTCCAACATTTTGTAAGTACGTACCTAATTTTATTTTTCAAATTTTCAAGGGCGTGTCTCTCACTTAATAATGACATTAGGTCATAGGTTGTATTACGTTTTCTACCCCACTTTCCATAACGAACCATCTCATAAAGTTTGCACGTGGACGACAAGACCATGCACTACTTGTACTTGGGATACACAAACAGAGACATGCAGTGGACTGCGAATGGACCATTACTTATTCCGGCAACATGAGCGTCAGATGACCATTTTAAAATTGACTCTGCAGCTCCCTTTTGTTCGACAATCAGCCCACCATATCTGCCTCCCTTTGTCTCCCAGAGGTTCTTTACATTCGACACTAGATATACTGTCTTGGTTTCTGAAGCTCTTATCTACAAGTCTCTGATAACCACGAGGCATTGTGTTCTAGAAACAATAGAAGTGAGAGATTAAAACATAATTTCCGGGGGGGAAATAAGTCTTATAAATTGGGGTTGACTTAATAACTTGATGACAGTGNGAGAGATTAAAACATAATTTCCGGGGGGGAAATAAGTCTTATAAATTGGGGTTGACTTAATAACTTGATGACAGTGCGCCTAAGCCCGTCACTGATTTCGACCTTGACCCTGTAGTAGTTCAGGGCTACAATTTAACCTGTGGAAACGATAACCAGGATCCGAAGACTGGGTGTCTTATGACATCCAAACTGGACTATATGAGGGCGAGCTACATGTCGGTTCAATGGTTGGCGTTCTTCCTTCCCCCCTCGGCAACCCCCCTCGACAACTCAAGCGCCAGGCGACAAACCATATGTTCACGCGAAGAATGAACACAACCAACACCTGCTAACGGAATACGACCCTGAAAACTACCTTGACGGTTATTGCCAACATGTCAGGATCATTGCGACGAGGAAGCCGGACCACCAAGAGTTCGCACCCGGCCCCCGGATTTACTAGGAAATTTCTGAACTCCGAGTCGTTGAGTGGAGAAGTTTGAGTGGCTCTCGACGAAGAGATGTTGAGAGCCGATGAGGGCGAAGCGAAGTACGGAGACCCGGTGCGCCTTGGTGGGAGACGAGAGCTCTAGCCACTACGCCAACAACGACCCCTCCGAGTCGTTGGACAAGTTGAACGCAGTCCACTACTATTAGCAGACCCCATCTTTATTGTGCACAATCGCACACTGAGAAAAAGGTTTTGTTGAATCAAACTAAGTTTGTTTGGAGCAACCAAATTAATTGTTTGTATATGGGCAGTTAAAAATTTCGTTGTTGTTCTTATTTGTTAGCCACAAACAAAGATTTGTTTGGTTCTACGTAGGCTACATTAAAGAGTTTCGTTTAATACAAAAAAGAAACACTTGAGGCGAGACCGGGATTCGAACCTTCGTCACCTGCGAACGAGCGCTACGCCTTAGCAACCTGAGCGTAAGTGACTACTGATGATATAGAAATGTTTTTATGTACATCCATTTCAAATACTGGACAACGTGTGTAAATAAATGTTTCAAGTTTTACAGCTTTAGATTTCTAAGTTTCCTGTTGAAATTGTTTTATTATGATGTTTATACCATTATTAAGCGTCAATAAATGCACTAACAAACACTGCTACAATTCTAATTATCACAAAAAAAATACAAACAAACTCCCAAGCTGTATTTTCGAATGATGCAATCAAATGAGTAACCAAAGAAATTTATACAGGTGATTCAACCAAATAGTTTGTTGACAGTATAATTTCTTTCGGCTCAACACATATGTATTGTAAATTCAGTCGTGTATTTTGATAAAGAAACAAAATAAATTTTTTGTTTTTCAAGTGTTGTCTACTGAACAGAATATTTTGTTGGTGCAACTAAATTTATATTTTGTCCCTACACAAACAAATATTTTGTTGGCTTTTCTCTCAGTGCAGAGTGCTTAATAGTACAGAATTGAAACAGCCGCTTGTGCCGTGAACACCAGCCGTACACACCAGCATAATGGCGTCACTGGCCAGCAAAATGGCGTCACTGTCCAGTAAAATGTTGGAACCCGGGCGTCAATCAGCACCTGGCAACCTGCACACAGCTGGAAATAGGAGACGTTTGGCAGAATGAAATAGCCAGTCAGACATAAGGCCCGTTCCCAGAGCCTCGCGCAGCCAATCAGATAATGGATACTCTCATCTCACAGCAACCGCCACATAATTCCTCCTCTGTGTACTTATCTACTTTGTGGCACAGCCATGAAACGTGAAACGCAAACTCTCTGATTTGTTGAACACTAGAGTTACGAAAATGTGCTATCCACGAACAATGCGCTTACCCAGTATGTGGCGTGTTAACTGACCAGTCGACGCTCTTCGAAATGTACAGATGTATCCAATAAAAATAAAGTTTTGTCTGTAATACANGTAAACCTGCCGACCAGTAGCATCGTCAGGCACGATTCCCGAGTTGCGTAAATCTGCACATTCCTCTGCCGGGCAGGATGTTCACGACAGACGAAAGGGCAAACCCGAGTAAAATATTCACTCGCAAATCACAAAGTAGACAAAAAAAAAAAAACTATTACCCAAGATAGCAGTTTACTTGATTTTCAATACTGGCTTCTAAAGATCTATAGACTTCATTTAACATGTTCAGCATTAACTTAATGCCCCGCGCACTGTTAATGCAGTCCATGGTCAGAAACCCGGAAATTTGGCGGATTAAGGCCCCCGCCAACCTGGCACTTGAACTTCGATGCAGAACGTTTGAAGTACGCATTTCCCCACAAGCGCGCGCACACACACACACACCAGACACACTTTAGAAGTGGCCTGTTGAGTATTTCAAAACCTCGTGCATATTATAAACACTATTTCATAGCATTCCAACATAGCTAAAAACAAGCTTTTTCAAAGCGCCATTATCTCAGAATATGCGCGTCTGATACAGAAACACTCAAGGACCATGGATTGAAACTTACTTGCTCCAGATTTACCTCCGCATGTGGGAATGGTGCCGGACGATGCCGCTGGCCGGCGGGGTTTCTCGGGATTCTCCCGTTCCCCCTGCCCTTGCATTCCGGCGCTGCTACATGCTCATCTCACTTCTCTCACATCGGCTCTCAAGACCTCGCTGTTAAGAGCCGCTCAAATCTCTCCACGCTCAATTCTGATTTTCCACCAGTAAGATGATAGAGTCACCGCTTAATGTCCCGTAGGAACACCGCAGCACGAGAACACTTCACGTCATTTCATAACCCTGAGTGTGCGGCGATGGAGCTCTCGATGCGCGTGGCAGGTTCCCGCAGCCAATGAGCGATCGAGTTCGNAGTTGAACGCAGTCCACTACTATTAGCAGACCCCATCTTTATTGTGCACAATCGCACACTGAGAAAAAGGTTTTGTTGAATCAAACTAAGTTTGTTTGGAGCAACCAAATTAATTGTTTGTATATGGGCAGTTAAAAATTTCGTTGTTGTTCTTATTTGTTAGCCACAAACAAAGATTTGTTTGGTGCAACTAAAGATTTGTTTGGTTCTACGTAGGCTACATTAAAGAGTTTCGTTTAATACAAAAAAGAAACACTTGAGGCGAGACCGGGATTCGAACCTTCGTCACCTGCGAACGAGCGCTACGCCTTAGCAACCTGAGCGTAAGTGACTACTGATGATATAGAAATGTTTTTATGTACATCCATTTCAAATACTGGACAACGTGTGTAAATAAATGTTTCAAGTTTTACAGCTTTAGATTTCTAAGTTTCCTGTTGAAATTGTTTTATTATGATGTTTATACCATTATTAAGCGTCAATAAATGNTTAAGTTCCCTGTTGAAATTGTTTTATTATGATGTTTATACTATTATTAAGCATCAATAAATGCACTAACAAACACTGCTACAATTTTAATTATCACAAAAAAAAATACAATTCGAATGAGGCAATCAAATGAGTAACCAAAGAAATTTATACAGGTGATTCAACCAAATAGTTTGTTGACAGTATAATTTCTTTCGGCTCAACACATATGTATTGTAAATTCAGTCGTGTATTTTGATAAAGAAACAAAATAAATTTTTTGTTTTTCAAGTGTTGTCTACTGAACAGAATATTTTGTTGGTGCAACTAAATTTATATTTTGTCCCTACACAAACAAATATTTTGTTGGCTTTTCTCTCAGTGCAGTGTGCTTAATAGTACAGAATTGAAACAGCCGCTTGTACCGTGAACACCAGCCGTACACACCAGCATAATGGCGTCACTGGCCAGCAAAATGGCGTCACTGTCCAGCAAAATGTTGGAACCCGGGAGTCAATCAGCGCCTGGCAATCTGCACACAGCTGGAAATAGGAAACGTTTCGCAGAATGAAATAGCCAGTCAGACATAAGGCCCGTTCCCAGAGCCTCGCGCAGCCAATCAGATAATGGATACTCTCATCTCACAGCAACCGGCACATAATTCCTCCTCTGTGTACTTATCTACTTTGTGGCACAGCCATGAAACGTGAAACGCAAACTCTCTGACTTATTGAACACTAGAGTTACGAAAATCTGCTATCCACGAACAATGCGCTTTCCCAGCATGTGACGTGTTAACTGACCAGTCGACGCTCTTCGAAATGTACAGATGTATCCAATAAAAATAAAGTTTTGTCTGTAATACAAATATGCTTTTCTCTCGGTGTTCTACTTTCACTGTTGCTTCGTACTTGTTGACGTGATGGCGTGCCACGAAAGTGACTTTACTGCCGCAGTGCAGAACGGTGAAGTGGGGGTTATATTTCCTTTTATATGATTTCAGGAAAACGAAAGTTGCAGTGGCGTTTGGGGGGAAAAAAGTCGAGGTTCGAGGTTCAGGTCGCACGGTTGGACACGGGACGGGGAAAAAATGACGCGACCTCCAGAGTTATGGAGTAGGTTCGGAACCAATCTGGTGGTTACCATCTCTCGGTCGTACAGGATGCTGGGCGCGGACCATCCGTCCGGGATCGTTGCAGCGCGAATTGAGTTGAATTGAGAGGTTTTCGGCAGCTGTCAACAACGAGGTCTGGAGAGCTGATGAGGGCGAAATGAGGTGAGAATGGAGCAGCGCCGGAATGCAGGTGCGGNGTAAACCTGCCGACCAGTAGCATCGTCCGGCACGATTCCCGAGTTGCGTAAATCTGCACATTTATCTGCCGGGCAGGATGTCACGATAGACGAAAGGGCAAACCCGAGTAAAATATTCACTCGCAAATCACAAAGTAGACAAAAAAAAACTGTTACCCAAGATAGCAGTTTACTTGATTTTCAATAGTTGCTTCTAAAGATCTATAGACTTAATTTAACAAGTTCAGCATTAACTGAATACAGTACATGATCAGAGACCCGGAAATTTGGCGGATTAAGGCCCTCGCCAACCTGGCGCTTGAACTTCGCTGCAGAACGTTTGAAGCACGCATTTACCCACGAACCTATTAAACATGCGCCCAATGTGCTGCTCTAAGAAAAAGCGCGCGCGCGCACCCACACACACACACCAGACACACTTTACAAGTGGCCTGTTGAGTGTTTCAAGACCTCGTGCATATTATAAACACTATTTCATAGCACTCCAACATAGCTAAAAACAAGCTTTTTCAAAGCGCCATTATCTCAGAATATGCGCGTCTGATACTGAAACACTCAAGGACCATGGATTGAAACTTGCTCCAGATTTTACTTTGCATGTGGGAATCGTGTCGGACGATGCCGCTGGCCGGCGGGGGTTTCTCGGGATTCTCCCGTTTCCCCTGCCCTTCCATTCCGGCGCTGCTACATACTCACCTCACTTCCCTCACATCGGCTCTCAAGACCTCGCTGTTAAGAGCGGCCCAAATCTCTCCACTCCATCATGATTTTCCACCAGTAAGATGATAGGGTCACCGCTTAATGTCCCGTAGGAACACCGCAGCACGACGAGAACACTTCACGTCAGTTCATAACCCTGAGTGAAGCGGTGGTGGAGCTCTCGATGCGCGTGGCAGTTTACCGCAGCCAATGAGCGATCGAGTTCGTTTGACGTCAAAGGAACCGCCACGTCGTTTCGCTTCTGAACGCCTACTTGTCTGTGGCTCGGTCGCAGGCAAAATGGTTCGTATCCTACCATAATCAGATCCCGTCAACTTGAATGCGTAGCCTTGGAACGTCAGGGAGTGGTTACAATACAATTCACAGAACCCACGCCGTTTTCGCAGCTGCCCTAAGTCATTTGAAACACGATGTTTTTT
>NQII01000593.1:392751-425967 GCA_002778355.1 Clitarchus hookeri
GGGAAGTCTTTAGGAAGGTTCAGTGCAGGCGCCTATAGTAGTTTTGTATGTATCTGATGCGTGCATTTTGAGTTACAGCGCCTTGGAAAGGCCGTTTTTAGCGGTTTTGGAGTACTCTGAATTGATGTTTCTAACGTACGTGATATTTTGAAAGTACTTAACAGCTCTCGTCTGAAGTGTGTGTTCATTTCGTAGATCAGCACGTTAGACGCACGCTTTATAGTTTCGTTGAAAAACGTGTATTTCGAACACTTTGCAACGCAGTTCAAGCGCCAGGTAGACGGGCGCCTTAAGGCGCGAACCACCCGGCCGTGAGTTTCCAGTTCTGAACCCCGAGAAAGCCGGAGATTAGCGTCCTGTTCATTTTCCTACGTGCAAGTAGGCCGTCTCGCGATCACCGGCATAAGAAATGAGCGGTAATAGGCGTAAGAAAAGCAGATCTTCTCACGCAAGTCTTCGCCAGCGGATGTTGCGATCTTCCGTACAACGCGCGCANACGCAAGTCTTCGCCAGCGGATGTTGCGATCTTCCGTACAACGCGCGCATGCGTATACGCGAGGAGGTCGGACAGATGATGATTCACGTCCCGGCCCTCAAGTACGAACTCACTTTATGAGCGCCGAGTGTGCCATTGGCTCGGAGACAATAAATATTATTATTTAATAGTCTGCGATTGGCTCATGCAATAGTAACTCCCGATGTTAAAAGAATTGTTGTATTAAGTAATGAGATCTGTATGGGGTTAAATGGAGTAATACCAATTGGTGGTCACATGGATCCTTCTTGTACTGCAGGCGATAATATTCTATGAAAAAATGTCCAAAAGAATGAATTAAAAAAAAATATACCTGTGAAATAACAAAATAAGATTATTCCCCATTTTAGTCCTTTAATAATTATTTTTGTATGTAGACCTTGATATGTTCTCTCACGAACTACATCTCGTCGTCATTGAATTATAGTTGGTAGTGTTATTGTTGTTCCTATTATTAATATTAGTGGACGTCCGGTTGTCTTTTCGTCTCTCTGCGCGTCACCACGCAACGTGAATCCTAAACTACAACCGTGTGTCTAACTGTGTACCGGGAAACAGCGAGGAGTTGGTGAAAAAAAAAAAAAANAAAAAAAAAAAAAAAATATATATATATATATATATATAGCAGTTGTGACTTGGGGCCACGTGTGCTTAAGTTGTTCCACGCAAGACTGCCAAATATCACAGACCTTAAATTTATAATTTATGATACACCAAATCTTTTCATTAATACAAAAACTGTTGGTTTGTATATTCTATTCATAATCAAACGTAAATTGGAAGCGACGTTTAATGTATTAAGATGGTGAGAGCGAGAGTAATTTCTGAATTTGCGTTTGAATTTGGAAATGAGTAGACATACATAATTATTATGTATGCGTTAACATTTACTCGAATTCCACCTGTCCATAAAATATGCAAAAAAAAAAAAACATTGTGCGGAAGGCTTACTCCGTTTCGAATAATACAGATCGACTCTACACATGGCCTTTAAGAGACTATTTCAGCTGAGAGTGAGTGGGGAGAACCAGCCAGGTTGGAGTTTGCACGAAGATCTAATACACTTTCGTATTTACGACCGGCAGCACAAAAACCGGTTGAAAGCGACTGCGAGGCTTTAGTGCACTTGGCATTAACTCGCGCGAAATATATCGCTCCACTGAAGCAAAGTGGTTATCCTCGCTTCCTTTTACAATAAGACGTAATGTATACACGCGGCTCTTGACGTACAACCAAAAAGGTNTTTTTTTTTTTTTTTTGCTGTAACGTGATCTGAATGTGGTCAAGGCCGCCCGCCTCGTACTCGTATGCTAATGCAATAAGCGAAGGACCGAAAAAAAAATTAATAAAATTACATACAATGAACGAGCATATTACGCAGTTCTATAGTCCATTCATGGTTACTTCTAACTTTTCTGAAGCCCTGCTCGAGTTATACTTCCAGGCTCCTGCCCATCATGCAACCAAAACTCAAACCGAGTCTAGAAAATTACACCAAAGGGACGACGCACCACATGTGCGCGAACTCAGTTTAATAATATTTTGCATGAGAACTACTTCTAACCAGGCATTACCAACACACCTATTTTCTCCCTGTTTTTGTTCACTGTAATTATAGACTAAATATTATAATTTACGTTAAAATATAAGTAAACGCTCAGTTTAACGAAAATAAGATGTTTTTATGTTAATGGAAGTATAAAACGCTTGCGATACATTACATATTTAGGAAACCACCAAACACGTCGTACATGGAAATATTTCTTGAATTAATTTTAGGACAAGCTAGTTCTCAAGCACACGTATATTTCAGTTATGTTGGCAATTGGGCTAAGTTAACCGGACACGCCCAGGTGAACCCTGAGCCAATAACAGGCCTGCAAAGAAGCAAAAACCCACGCGAGACCCAGCCTGAAGTAAAAATGGCCACCCAATGAGACAACAACCAGTGAATAAATAGTGGAGGTTCTAAAATACATAGAACAATGGAGTCTATCCAACCGTCGTCGAGATCGCAGAATATATAAGTAGGGGCAGTGATATTTCGCGAAAAAATTTCGAGACAAGATACAGCCCAAAGCACCGTAGGGTCGTCCAGCTTCTTTGATTGGCTAAAAAAATGTTCTCGCCTGTGTTAACCGCTTACGCGCGAATCACGAAGGTTCAGTGTCGGAGTTACCTAGTCCTGAGTGGCTTGGTCAAAGACGGACACGGCACCAGCCACCAATGGAGGTATAGCAATAGCTGAGGTGTGTATATAGTATTGAATTATATATACTGTGTGCTCCGATTTTTAAGCGAAAAGTCACTGGCCCTATATATAAGTACACAGGGACGAAATGGCGCAGCGGTTACTTTACTGCGGGCGTATCCAATCTCTGATTGCTGTGCGGACTCTGGACTGCTGGTTGTTTAGTAGGTTGCCATGCGTTGACGAAAAGTATACTAACATGCTGGCCGACGCCATTTTGCTGGAGTTTGAGGCTGGAGTTCTCGGCACAAGCGGTTGTTTCACCTCTGTATTATCAAATGCTCTGTGTCGAAATCACTAAATTTCCCTGTATCTAGCCATAACCGAAGCCTACAAAATAAGTAGTTTAAATTGTTAGTGCATCCAATTTTGAGTAATACGTATGATCACGGCGCTGAAATAGGAAAACTGAGCTCGATACGTTTCGCTAGTCCTCGACATTAACACGTCCGGAAATTATCGCGCCGTCATGAGATCACGGAATTGGACGGCCAAGATCGCGTGTACCGCTCAAGACTGGGCGGGATGTAGGGAAGTAGATCGCCACGCCTCAACGTTAATCAGGATCCTCTCAAGCTGCCCGCGGCATACAAAAGTGTCGCCTGACCAGGAACAAGCACTGCTTCATGGCGGAGGTCCCTCGGTTTTATGCGAACGTAAAATACGCTCGTGTGACGCGGATTTCTGAAAGGCGACGGTTCACGCCCAAGCNCAAGCACTGCTTCATGGCGGAGGTCCCTCGGTTTTATGTGAACGTAAAATACGCTCGTGTGACGCGGATTTCTGAAAGGCGACGGTTCACACCCAACCTCCGAAATAAGTGGTGCACAGTTCAATATAACTGTGGAAGTTCCATCGTCTTTGGCCTTCATGAGCGTAACCGTGGTATATGGAATCCAGATTTTTACCTTTCTTTTTGCTCCATGTCGGGTCTCGGCGATATGAGTCATACACTTAAAATCTGAAACAGTGATGATTGAGCCAAATCAGTGAAAATAGCGAAAATTGAGCGGATAATAAACGGTGCCTGATAACTAAGGGCAGTGATATTTCGCGAAAAGATTTCGAGACAAAATACAGTCCAAATCGCTGTAGGGTCGCCCAGCTTCTTTGATTGGCTAAAAAAAAAATGTTCTGGTCCGTGTTAACCGTTTGCGCACGAATCGCGAAGGTTCAATGTCTGAGTTACTTAGTCCTGAGTGGCTTAGTCAAAGACGGACGCGGCATCAGCCAATGGAGGTATAACAACAGCTGAGGTGTGTTTATAGTATGTCTATGCATCGGAGCACACAGTAGACTTCATCTACTGTGTGCTCCGATGTTTACGCGAAAAATCACTGGCCCTATTGATAACTAATTAATATGATGACTGAATTTCACTGATTTATTTGCGATTCTCATGGAATGTCGAGAATTCTACTGACATAAGTCACTTGTTCCCACTTAATTTCCTTGCTTTTCCAGTCGGCAGTAGCTTATCAACTGACTTTCAGTGAATGCTATTCCTCTGATTGATATCACTGATTCGGGCTTAGAGTGTATTTGGTGTGGCGACCGGCATTATTCATGGTTAAGGTTAATTCTACTCAGGTTGGGAAGCTCAATGATTTTGGTTTGGCAAATAAAAATTTTCGCCACTAGGTAAGCGATAGTGTTCCACTGTGTACGGGATTTTTTTTTCTATTTTCTATGTTAAAAAAAACAAAATAATTGCAATAATCATAAATCAAATATAAAATAACTACTTAACTAAGTGAAATATTTCTCTTTATGTATTCACGTAGCTTAAAATTTGAATTAAAATTGGCCTCTTTGGAACACTAGCGCTTACCTAGCGGCGGAAAGTTCCTCTACGCCTAAGCCTCCCATAAGAAAAGTCATTGCGTATAATTAGCCTTAGAACGGTTAACTAAGGACGGGCACATGACGCATTAATATTATATTACGGAGCGGAATTCCTTACGGATTCAGAGGAGGGCACCGATCGAATTTCTAGTCGATAAGAATCCAAACGTTCGCTTTGTGTCGGAATAGCGGAAGAGTGGAGAAACGACAAAGGAGCATTCGGGACGTTATTTCAGTTCGTAGCACAGTAATTAAGAATGTAAGTAGGGCGTAACGTCTCGTCCACAGCGAGGTCGTTTGAGATGGAGCAAGTTGCTCAGAGGAGCATGAGCTGAACTACGAACTCGTATTTATGTCACACTATTGATTTGGCCAAATTTGGGCAGAATTAATATTGTGACATTATTAATTCGTANTATTGATTTGGCCAAATTTGGGCAGAATTAATATTGTGACATTATTAATTCGTAGTTCCCTTGTCTTGTGCGTACTGCAGTGTAAGGTCAATATCTAGTTGGTTATAAGGGTTATTTAGGCATTTTCTCTTTTTAAAAAAACACAGAGAAACTATAAAAAGCAAGAATCAAATACGACGGGCTAGGAACAACTGCATAGAACGTGAGTGAAGGAACTCCCTGGGCCAGATTCCCGGCCGCACCACACACATGGCAGAGCAGAGGTTCGTCTAGGTCGGCAGCTCGTTCGATCGGGGCCATGCAGCCAGCGAGGCGAGTGGTCGCTGACCTCACCCAACAGCCGTTTCCTTAGCCGACTTTCACGAACGCGCGGTCGGCCTTCTTATCACGTGGCCGCGCGCCCAACTGACTAGCTGTTGGTTAAGGGGGGGGGAGGAGATACGTACGTGCCCGGCGTCACGTCCAACTCCCCGGGGCGTCGAGGACACGCCTCCATGGCTACCGAGGTAGCTCCTTTTATTCCGCGCGCGGCACAGAATAGCGGCACCGCCAGAAGCGCAGCAGGCAGCAAACTCGCCGACCTCTTAACCCTATTCGGTATCCATTCTCGTCAACACTTTCAGCCACTGATAAATATGCACTTTAGGTGACGCCACGAACAAAATGTTTGTCAGGGACTATATTGGTATCACTTAACGGTCTGTCATACGTCGGCACCAATAAAAAAAAAAGTGTTCGTACTTAATGTAGTAGTTAGACTACTCTTCCCCCAACCAGGCGAACCGGGTTCCGATACCCGGAATTTCACGTGCTGTAATCGTGCCGGACGATGCCGCTGGTCGGCGGGTTTTCTCGGGGATCTCCCGTTTACCCCGCGCTTGCATTCCGGCACCACTCCATACTCATCTCACTTCGCCCTCATTGGCTCTCAAGACCTCGTTGTCAAGAGCCGCCCACATCTCTCCTCTGCCTCCACTCACACGCCAGCAGGTTGACAGCGATGACTTTACTGTAGCTTTAAATTTATAAAAATTGTTTGGTCATTGAAGGAGAGGGGGTGGAAGGCCTGGCTACAGTGGTAAGAAAAAAAAAAAGAAGCTGTTAATAGATATCTGCTGTTGCTATCACCCTCAATACGACTAGTTCTGTCCCACTAAATATGGGGCGGCACAAAAACCAAGGAATTCACGACCCAACAAATCGTCGCTAAAATTTGAAACTATCACCTTACTCAAGAAATTTCTGCGAACTGAGTGTTTAAGATGCGCTTTCCGTGTATTAATTAGTTTTTTTTATTTTTTTTATTNGTGTATTAATTAGTTAATTTTTTTTTAAAAATGTTTTTATGTGCCAGGATTACGTGATGCTTTGCATGTAGTGCGTTCTTAAGGGGCCAAGTGGACCGTCTGGAAATCGTATGTTAATAAAAATGTCAACATGGCTCATTAAAAAAGCTAGGGCCGAATCGTGACCGTGATATTGTAGTCCAGATTACCCACAGCTGCGTTTTGTTAGCGCTCTTAAAAGAAGCCGTAAATATTTGTCCTGGGGAAACGCTGACGAAAGACGAAAATTAGCACGAGTTTTCCAACTTCCGTGTTTCAGATGCGCCATGTTTATAAGTTCCGACAATGGTTTGGCCAAACATCTTCTGAAATTTATGTTGCTACCACATAAATAAAAACAGACAAATTTTAAATACAGAAAAGTTTTTATCTATGTCTTCCTGTGTAGACAGAAATTGTGGAGAGAGAGAGAGAGAGAGAGAGAGAGAGAGAGAGAGGGAGAGCTGAACTAGTTTATGATGCTTTTTCTTTCCACTGACGTTTGGTTTCTAAGCGAGTGGTTTTTATCTGGGTGACCTGTCAACGGGTATTACGCAAAAATTATGGAATTCAAACAACCTTTGCTGGCTAAAAATTACGTAACACACGTCGTGTATAAAACTTACGTTTAACAGAAGTATAAATACAATAAAAAAAAAGCACAGGTGGTGAAAAACTAACCCCTAAGTGCAGTCACGACAGTTTGTGCACAACCCACTAACTCCTGAACGTCAGGCAGGCTATGTTACCGTGTTACCGCACAAATAGACACTCGCTGTAGTGCAGGCATAAAAAAAACATTTAAATACAACTTGGACATAATTAAATATAAACTATTTAAATCTCGAAATATTCAAACGACTTTGACATAAAAAAAAGACAACACGCATGAAAAACTTCGTCCTTGTTTTTTGCATGACTAATAACTAGGGGCAGTGATATTTCGCGACAAGATACAGTCCAAAGCACTGTAGGGTCGTTCAGCTTCTTTGATTGGCTAAAAAAGGTTCTGGCTGGCCCGTGTTAACCGCTTGCGCACGAATCACGAAGGTTCAGTGTCGGAGTTACTTAGTCCTAAGTGGCTTGGTCAAAGACGGACACGGCACCAGCAGCCAATGGAGGTATAACAACAGCTGAGGTGTGTATATAGTATTGACGTCTCCCGTGTGCTCCGATTTTTACGCGAAAAGTCACTGGCCCTACTAATAGCTGAAGCACGATATGCAAGCAACATGTAAAGAAGTTGCATTTTGGTGCCTTAGTGTCAAACACGAGGTTACATCAAATCAATGATTCTCTGACTGTGATCCCCTTCCTTCCACCCCACTCCATTGGTTCTAGCAGCGAGATAGTCTGCTGTCGAGAATTACGTCTGTCCTAACTCATTTGACTTGATAAAAGATTTGAGAAGTTTTGGTGGGTGCTTAAGGCGGTGGTCTACCAGAAGCTCTTAAGGCGGTGGTCTACCAGAAGCTTGAAATGTACCGCAGCATGTTTTAAAAATGTTTTTTTACGAAGTTATGTCAAACATGCTCCCAATAGTTTTACCCACTAAATGAAAGTGCATATACCAGACGATGACGGAATTGTACTTTGAAGAAATTACGCTCATTAGAAATATTATTTTCATGGCCTCCAACATAGCTTAAAACTGCTTTTTCAGACTACTGTATCTGAAAATACACCAACCATATATGTGTTCTGTAATCTTGTACAGCAAAATATGACCTTCAGATCTCACCCTCCTGCGCCTGATCGGCTACGGTATAAACAGGAGACACCATTCAGAGCTCTTCATATTAAGAGTGCACCTCAGGATTCAGGACTTCCAGGCATTTAAATTGTCACTACAGAGATATTCACGTCAGGTATCATAACGCGCAGGTGCACCCAGCCAGGCTATTAAGCCAGCACATGTCCATTTTGGAGCTTGAATAGAGCTCCTAATTGGTAGCAGTTGAATGCTACCAATATAAAGAGATAACGCCCTTTCCAATCGCAGTGGGTGGATGTTCTCCACCCGAGGGTGGTTCCACCTCACCTGTCAACAGCATTATACAGAGTTGAATCTGCACATGCCACCTAGATGGGGCCGAGGGCTAACCCTCCCTCCACGAAACCGCTTCGTAGACGGGTCCTCTTACTAGGCGGACCAGACCGTCGACCTTTCGTTAGTGAGCATCAACCCTTTGAGACCCGAACCTGGGATGAGCCAGCACGCACCCAGATACATGGAAACAACGATAGATCGCGGCATGCATTGGAGTTTGCTACAGAGTCGCGTCCAACGCTTCAATTATCGTTGAGGCGAGCCGCCAACTGAAAGATTGCACGCCTTGCGCATAGAGGCGATACTGCTTTAGGTAGGCCGGCAGGTGTCGACCGTAGCGCTTCATCGATCCAATTTTCGCCTTACTCACACAAACATACCCCTTACCAGGTGACCACCTTAACATCGACGTCTTGAGCGCCGGCGAGGGTGAAATGAGGTGAAGATAGTGCAGAGGTGGAATGCAAGGTCTAGGGAGATGGGAGTACCCCTAGGAAACCCCGTCGGTTGACGGCACCGTCCTCCACGTCCCCCACTTCGAGTAAACCCGCCGGGAATCGAGCACGGTTCGCTAGGCAGGAGACGAATAGTGTGGCTACTAAACTACCGCGGTTTTCGACATAAGAATACATTGCTCATTTCTCCTGTTTAACAATTTCACCACTCGGAGAAATTACGCAGCGAAATCATGGCTTGCAGAAAGCTAGATGCGAAATATCTACGTTTGTGAATAGATGGACATTTCATTGGCCTTTGCGTACATGATTCCACCATGCCACTTGTTCGCGCCTCCAAACGACAGCTCGCCAGGTGTACCGATAAATATTTTACTAATAGCCTCCTATGTCCAGGGGCGTGGCCATATTTACATCCACCTATAACAGCGGCGAACCGAACTGTTCATCAGTTTATCAAGCTCATTAATGAAATTTTATTGTTTTTCTGCCATGTGACGTTTTTTTAGGAACAGAGATCTGATGCTCCTTGCTTACCAGGGATCCCACGGAAATCGATTATATCAACGTATAATATTTTAAAAGCCAGATAATATTGATTGCCCTTATGCCATACGGGCACCGTGTAGTCTCGAGTTCATTTACGAGCTGAAGTGTTGCAACCATTAAATGTTTGCGTGAAGCTTGCGCATCTCACAACCACAGAAATAGGTACTGCGTCTATCGATGTATGAACTAACCATTCAGATAAGAGCGGTGAAGAGATCTTAACAAACATTTCTGACAAGGAAAACGTTCAAAACACTGGATATTGATCCTTGTAGCGTACAGTGCCGACGATAAATATCCTTCGTGTGCAACATGTCCTCGATCACGAGTTGAGAGATTTGGGCGACTCTAAACAACGAGGTCTTGACACGACGAGGGTGAAATGAGGTGAGAATGGAGCAGCGCCGGAATGCAAGAGCGGGGGAAACGGGAGATCCTGAGAAAACCCTCAGGAAAACCCGCCGACCAGCGGCATATTCCGGCACGATTCCCACTTGCGAAAATCGTGTAGTGACCCGGCCGGGGATTGAACCCGGCGAGCAGTCTAACCGCTCAGCCACCGTGGCCCCTTCCTCGATCATGGTCACCGCGGTTGAAAGGGTTAAAATATAAACATACGGGGAAGGGGCGTGGCAATGTTACAAAGGTCAAATAGGGGGTGTTTGCGAACAGTCCTGAGAAGCACCGATGCACTAATGAACGCTAAACTCTTGTAGCCGTCAGTATGTATCGTTCCACTTACTACGCGGGCGACGGTGTAAATGATGCGGTTCAAAAGCGTAACACGGTGCTCTGGCGTGCCGCCATTTTTTTTTTGCTCTCGTTTTCCCGCATACACAATTGCCACGCGCCCACCAGCACCGCAAAAAAAAAAAAAGGACCTGTAGTCAGCGCCACGTTTAGAGTGCGAGAGAGGGGAAAAAAACGTGCGAAAAATGAGTTGACGCGTTAGCCGGGCTCATCATGGCGTGAGCGTGCACGCGGCCTGCCGCCGAATGGAGCCACTCGTGCGCGATTAGCGCCCGCCCACCTGGATGTGAAGCTATCGTGCGTCACAGAGGCCCTTCAAGGTCGTGCAAGTAACACAGCACTCACTCCAGTACTCACTGTCCACCGAGGAAAATATTTACCACGGCGAAAATTTTGACCGCTTGTTAACACTTCCGAGATATTCAGGGTCGGCTGCACGCCTCCTGAAGAAATTCTTCATTTCAGCGTCGTAACTTCGGATTCATTGTAATTACCGACAATGTAACGATCATCGAAAGTTTACTTTTGGCGAGATGTTTGATATTTTCGTGCTGAATTGTAATCGTGTGTTATCTGCTAGTTGTAAAAAGTCGAGAACGTATTTACATTTTATCGATAAGTTCTTGCCTTTTGCAAGCAGGAAATGATACACTGTGCGAATTAGGTACAAAAGTATTGTCTATAATCGAACATTTTCAAAAATACCTCTCAAACTGAAATCATGGCACGAAAAGAAGAATTTACGCAAAAGGGCCTTAACGCCTCAAGGACCACGCCCGGCCGCAAGGAGGCATAGTGACGGCGATGGAAAATAGCATAAACGAATTTCACCTGCGTCCAGTTTCCTCAGAACAATTTGTTTCTTTAGTAGTCGTTAGGTCGCTGGATCCGAAGTAACGAGTGCCGATTCTCGGAAATACTCAAGTGCCCAATCACAAGGTTGTCTCGGGTCGATATTCCTCGGCCATGGACTAAATATGTGGTAGACCGCTTATTCGTCTTCTGCGCATGTATCCAACGTTGACCTACCCCAATCACACACAACTCTCAAAGTCACATGGTCAACGGTGATGAACGTGTTTGTCTATATATTTATATTTAAAAGACAAACAATATTATATTAATAAAATACTTTTACCAATTCGAATTTAGTCAAACTGATTTACAAATTGTTTGCAGGAAGTATAAAAACATCTCTTAGCACTTGTTTGCAGATCAGTTTTCTAACCTCAAAACCCAATCCACGCCGTTTTCACTGGTCGTGTAGGCAGAAAAGCCAGTTCATTGCTGGGACACGGAGGTTGGTTGTGCGCAGTTACGTTAAAACTTTGGAACTATTTCCTCTCTTTGTGCTGGCAACCTAACGGCATAATTGTATCCGCGCTCGCCGCTGTTTGTAATGTTACATGCATGTCGCTAAAGGCTAGGGTGTTTTTTCATAGGTTGATTCTCAAAAGTTTCTTCCAGTCGTGAA
The DNA here is from genome assembly GCA_002778355.1 of Clitarchus hookeri. Lineage (NCBI taxonomy): Eukaryota > Metazoa > Arthropoda > Insecta > Phasmatodea > Phasmatidae > Clitarchus > Clitarchus hookeri. The sequence goes on from NQII01000593.1 coordinate 404,402, forward strand.
CCGACTATATGGGCTCGGCCGGATTCGTGCCCAAGAAGGAAGCGAAGACGTGGCGTAGGAAAGTAAAGAGTTCCTCTCCTCCGCCCATTTTGGTAATAGAAGGCTCGAGGGGTGGGGCGGAAACAGCAGTTATGTCGACGGGAGGAATGTGTGGAACTAATCCGTAGGTGGTTTTTTTCCCCTAGTTCCCTAGATCAGACAGTTACGGCAAGAGCCATAAGACTATGGAAAATTGCATGATCTGGCGTTTTCAGAAACTTAGTTGCATGCGTCGCGAAAATTCTGATCTTGGTAATATTTGTATTAGGATTTATGCGTTCTCTGAATAGCTATTAACCAGTCCAAGAGGGATGAGAAATAACTCGCAGTAAAGTGTTACAAAAGTACGATAAGAATGAAAAAAAATATATATTTAGGTTTTCACAAAATAAATTTTATGGTAAGATGGTTTATGAAAGTGTAGTTCAATGGCAACTGAGGTGTAAATAAACAAAATAAAATAATGACAAGCCGATAGACGATTCGCATGGCCATCTGTTAAAAAATCAACTTACTGTAAGTTTCTTAGCTCCCAAAAAAACACTTAAAATTTGAACATATATCATAACGATATTCGCCTGCCTACGACTTGTTACGTTAAGAAAAAAGCGTGTGTTGAGTCGAATCTGCCATGCAGCCATATTTTTTTCATTCTTGGTGAACGAGCGTAGGTACTAAGTTACGAATCTTTTTAGTAACGAGAAACGAACTGGAGTAACCGTTTCTCCGATCACGGCCGGTCCGGTGATACGTAACAAGTAACTAAGTAACGAGTGCAGAATAACGAGTATCCGATTGTGGAGCAACGAGGTAATAACGAATACCCGAATGTAACGAAAACTGCCCGTCACTAGCAACTACGGGCGGAAACATCCCTCGAACCTGCTGTCATTCCGTGAGGCACGTCCTCCGGGAGAGTTCNGGGGGGGGTTATCTGCGTTAATTTGGCCGGCGAGAGTTAACAAAGTACCTGCCCCCCCTCCACTACGCCCCTCATCACTGGGTGACGCGGTGCCCGCTTCCTCTGTTGGATCACGGCGATAAGATAAGGTGGCGTGATGCCCACGCGCTGATGTGGTGCTGCTGCTGCTAATAATGGGGCCATAGATAACTGTACACAAGATACACGAGCGCTCCACTTTTAAGACGCGCGGCTTACGCGGGAATTAATTGTATTGAAGGGAGAGTTGTAAAATACACCTTCACTTTTCCCCCCACGTCTCAAGTTTCATTTATTCCGTGCAGAGGACAGTTCGAACATAAAATGAGGTGCCACCAGTTTTTCGGGGAAAAGATCTACGCGCAGGATGTATATTTCATATCATACGTCTACACTTCCAGATTTCCTTTGATTACTGGCGGCGTATTTTTGTAAGAAGACAGTTGACTCAACGGGCCAATCAGAACTGAGTTACTCCGACACTGGACGCAGTTTCTTCACACTTTTGGAATCAAACCTTTGAAAAATCACCCCGCGTGTGACGTGTTCGGTTGTTTCCTGAACGAGCTTTTTATTCTTTGTTGAAATAAAAAATATTTTAATTCTGGTTGAATTGAAGGTTTACCTATATTTTACCTGTAAATTAAAATATTTCATTTATAGTAATTACGTATCAAAACGGGGAGAAAATAGGTGTGTTGGTAATGCCTAGTAAGGAATAGTTCTCGTGCGAAATGATATGGAAGTGAGTGCGCACGAATGCGGTGCGTTGTCCTTATGGTGTAATTTTCTAGACTTGGTTAGAGCTTTCTTTGTATGAGGCGGAGTGATAGTCTGAAAGCAGAACTTTAGCAGGGATCCAGAAAATTTTGAAGTAACAGTGAATGGATTATAGAAAGCATAATTTTCCAGGGGGGGGGGGGTTTCACCTTTAAAATAAACTTTGTTATCCCCTATCCTCCCGGGGCTTCTACGCCCACGCCCATTAGCGAGCGAAGAAGACCTCACTGGCCAAACTTCCACTTAGATTTATAAAAAAAAAAAAAAAAATTACAGAAAACGGAATAGAAATAGCATTGATTCCCAGAGATTATTTGTTATACTAGTGATACTTTCATTACACACAGTGACTGTTAAGGAGTACTGTTTCTACATTAATAACTATTAAAAGTGCTGAAATTACTATTGAATGACGTTTTATAAATTAATTATCAAAACGTTTTAAAAATTAAAAAAATTATGGCTAGTTAACCATTTTAATTAAAAAAAAGCTTTTTAAGTAAATTTAGACATTTTAAAAATTAGTCATAAATATTATTATTCTTGCAAAATCAAATTTAAGAGGCACGCTGTTAATTTACATAACCGTCCGTTCATTATTTGGCTACCACCTAATCATGTCATCGTGTTGACATACAGGAAGATGTTCTAACTTTCCATAGTAGTGTATGTTTGATATTGAAGTAGAAGTAATCATTTAAAACAGAAATTAAGTGTGTTTTAAGATTAAGATACGAAAGTTACAGTGAACAAGGAACTACCGTATAAGTATTTCCTGAGGCGTCTATTAGGGTCATAATTTCAGCAGGGGTTCTTATATAACACCAGCGGGGGTCCTGACTCCTCACGACTTCCACGGCTTGTACACGCACATGTTAGTTCTGTGATTAGCGGGCGAACACGCGTAACACAATTAAACAATACGATCACGAAAGTGGATCTCAAAATAAAGGTGGTGTGTATGGTACGAGTAGACTTCTCGTCTACACAAAAAAAAAAAACGTTTTGTTGAATCACACAAAGTTTGTTTGGCGCAACCAAACTAATTGTTTGTATAGGGACAGTGAAATATTTTGTTGTTGAAACCAAGTTATTTTGCTGGCATTATTTGGTTGTCCCAAACAGAAATATTTGGCTGATGCAACTAAAGATTTGTTTGGCTCTACGTACGTTAAACAGTTTCGGTTAATATAAAAAAAAAAATCGATGTCCGGCCGGGACGCAAACTTAGATCAGCTGCGCTGAGCGCTATGCGTCAGCGACCTCACCTAGTGTGGCAACTGACGACACGGTAATGCTCTTAATTTAAATACTGGACAACGTGCGCAAATTAATATTTCACGTTTCAAACATTCGCTTTTTATTTTACCGTTAAACTTGTTTTATTAGGATGTTCGTAGCGTTACTAATCACCAACAAACGCACAAACAGACACAGTTACTATCCTAATTGTCACAGAAAACACAAACAAACTCTGGAGCTGTATTTTTGAATCGAGGCAATCATACGAGTGGCCAAACAAATACACACAGTTGACACAACCAAATATTTTGTTGACAGTCTAATTTCTTTCGACCCAACGCAGAGGTTTGGTTAATTCAAACGTCTATTTTGTTAGGTAAACAAAATTATTTGGTTTGATTTTTTTAAGTTTCGTTTACTCAACAAAATATTTTGTCGGGGCAACTAAACATATTTTTTGGCTCTAAACAGACAGATATTTTGTTGGGTTTTTCTCTCGGTGCAGCGGGGTCGTTAAGAGACGAGGCAAGTTGCTCATGGAAGCAGGCTCGGTGAAGAAATCGGGCGTGGCTTGTGGTAAGGAAGCATCGCAGTATTCGGCTGGAGTGATTTAGGGAGACACCGTCCACCGCCTTCCGTCGCCGGCGTCTGCTGATCTGGTGTGGACGTGGAAAACCGAAATCAGGATTGGACGTCCTTCCGAATCCAGGATGGACGTCCTTCCGAATCAGAGTTCAGTGGTTTCCCCCTGTGCCACCTCGCTCAAATAAAAAAAGTTTTGGAGCAAAATCTTTTCGCAAAAACACGTGTAAGAATCGCATACTTTACTAAATCAAGAAACGCTGCCGTAAGTTGCCATTATCTTCGTGTCGAGATGCGTGTTCGGAAACATAACTGGTACGATGTTCACGATGCCTGGCTTGAGGGTAAAATACATGGCTGACAAATTTTTCAAGCGTGGAAAGTTTCCAGTCCTTTCTCTCGACCGCCATACTGCGAAAGGTAACGACGAACCACCGCAGTATCACGTCGCCGAAGGAAAGCCTGCGGTGGCAACAGGCTGAGCAAAACGACGCGGTCATCATCAACTCCTATTACATTTCGAAGATAATCGAGTGGGGTGGCGAAGTGGTGAACCACTGGACTCGCATTCTGGAGGACCCGGGTTCGATTCTCGACCTGGCCGTAACTATTTCGATTTTCTAGGCGAATTCTGGGATGGTTCCTTAATAAAGGCCTTGGCCGCAGAGGCGCGAACAGCGTTGTAGTCCAGTAGCGTAGGCAGGAATTTGTATTATGGGAGTGGGTTGAGGGGAGGGGGAGACCTTCATTGATTAGCAGTGCCTATAAAAACATTTTGGGTTGAAGAACAACAGCAGAACTGGACTCCTGTATTATTTATTTTTACTGTCTTATTATACAGTTTTATTCACCTAATTTCTTAATTTACAGGTAACTAACTACATATTATTATACAGAATGCATATATTTTTTTAATGTGTTCTTCATATTTCTTGGTTGAAGNGGGGGGGGGGGGGGTGGCTGGAAGCTCTCTCCTCTTGTCATCGACTCTGGAGCCAAATATCAACACCTAAATTTAACATGCAATGTGACCGAGTATAGGTGTATCTGCGGCGTTTCTTTCAAGAACGCTGGACGCCTTATGTCGCTACTACTTGAAATGAAACCTACACATAAAACGAAACATACCGCGAAGCTCGGTCTATTTGTCTCGTGCTTGGGAAGGAGCGAGGCTGTAAGCCACATGGGAGAACAATAGTGTGTGTTTGACTTTCCTAGTGGGTGGGTCCGGTGTACGCTCGCACAACACCCAAGTCACGCGTATGCCTGGCCGATCCCTTCCCCATTCCTCAATGTCTGGTGTTCTCATACTTAAGGCCCTGTCGCTGCCCGGGAGAAGTCAAAACACCAAATAAAAATAAATAAAATAGTTGATGTAAACACTACTGAATTCCCGAATATAGATTTTGTACTGCTGTATTTGCCGGGACTTTAATAGTTTGCTTTTGCTTACATATTGTTCAACATACCTCAAGGCATTGCCTATATTTACATTTTTTTTTTTAAATCTTGGGCCAGTCTTTCAGAATTATCAGTGTCAAAAGACACACGAAGAACACAGTTTTCCCCTCAAACTCCAACCTGAAAACATTTCACGAATGCATTATTTTAGTTCATGCAATTATCCTGCTAGTATAAAATAAGCGTATGGCATATAAAATGTGTTCCTTGAAACGCTAGTGAGTAACTTACATAATCTGTAGTCTGATGTTTACAGAATGCTGAGCGCTTGGGTTATCACAGTTGTTAACGCTATTACAATTCGCTGTTTATTGTTACTGCTTTCCTAAGTTGCGCGTAAGACGTTCGCAAATAAACTAACGCCTTTGTACCGCTTTATTACGTGCCAGCGAACTCCATCAGGAATACTTGACGTTCTGTGAAATCTCGCCCATTTCAGAAATTGTCTTCGGCGACTGTGTACACAAAAGCGTCCGCTTCACGTAGCGAAGAAAGCGACCCACTTCATGACTCAGAATTTGCGAGCACCGAGTCGATACTCAAGTTGTTCGGAGCGAACTCGAATGAGGAGTTTCTGTCGCCTTCAGCCGCGCGACGTGAAACTCTAATAAAGTAAGCTCGTTTATTAAATTTTACGACCGCTAAATAGTGCACGGAACTTCATTACAAAACTTTTTATTTTAAAACTGTTAATTAGTGTTCAGGTTGTATCTGTGTACGAAGTGCATTTCAGAAATTTTATATGCACGTAGTTTTTAGAATGTTTTCTAAAATGCATTTTTTAAAGAATCAAAACGTTTGAAACTGCAATTTTTATTATATTTATAGACACACACGTATATATTTTATATGAAATTCCTGTAGAGCATATTTAAGGCAATACGGGAATGTGCAACGCTCCTTTATTATTATTATTAGTGCAAAAAGACAGTTCGCAGGTTCAGTGCTTTGCACGTAGAGGCGATGAAGCATAAGGTGGGGATTGCTTGGGTCATCCTTAGCGTTCCCGTAAACAAGCCTAGTAGCCCCAGTCAGTCGTCACCCTATTCGACGACCTTACCAACTCCCAAAGTATTAACCACAAGATGTTCTTCAGCAGACCGTTCCAAAGCAACTATCGCGGAAACGATTTCAAGCTGTAGGCGGAACGTAAATTTAATGAAACACAATATTGTGATATCTACAAGTCCAAATATCGAACTGTGAGCGTACTCCCCATCATGTTTTGTGTGTACAAGTATTCCCATTGTTTCCTTTTCGTGGGTTAACAATTCCTGACAATCTCGAGGAAAACGTTGCTAATAAACTGCCTTTTTTTCCTGTAAACAAATTATATTCGTGAAAGTGTTATGTGACTGTTTACCTTAAAATTTCGCACATGTGATTTGCTTTTTGAAATAGCAACTAATCGCAGTGCGAAGCTACGCGAATTGTTTTGGAACTTCAATGGATGAAGGGGGAAGGGGGGACACGGCATTGTTCTCGACGGGTTTTTCTAGTTGCCATATAACTCTCATTGTGCGCAATTGTGTCTACTCAAATTAAAAAAAAACTTTCATATATTTTAATGTAAATCTTTTTTTTCTGGACAGAAATGGAAGTCGATATTTTGTTCCCGCCCATTCGTAAATCTAGTTATCGAAACATAAAAGTAGTGATTGAAAAGTGTCAAAAGTCAGCAAAAAATCGCTGCACGTAGCTCTCTGTTTACGATGTTTATTCTTCCGTAAAACAGTTTTTTTAATGACTAAAGCGATAACGCTGTATCTTTTCTGAACAGGTTACAGTATTAAAATCCCGTAGTCTGAGGAAAGCCGTCACAATGCTTCCTTATAGACGGAATGTGGCCTCGAGTTTAGTATTGTTTACTAGGGATTTCCCTTGCCGTCTAAGACGAAAAAGAATCTAACGATTCTCCAGCTTTACGTGTTATTGCTGGCCAAAATAAAAGCGTTGCTTGTCTCTATGGTTGAAGCGTTCAAGCCTGGTTCCGAGTTTCTAGTAATACATCGAGAGTTAGTTTATTTAAGATAAGCAGCTGTTAAAAAAAAAGCATGAAAGCAATCATGAAATACATTAACTGAGGGGGGGGGGACATACTGAGTAGCTGTGCACGTTTACATTTTTTAAATTGAATGTAAACTGCCAACGGAATCACACGTAAGAGAAAGCACGCGCCGAGAACTGCGGTAAATGTGGGGCAAAAAAATGTGTAAGTCCGACTGATCCCGCCCGTGTAAGTGTATTTTTTTCCTTTCTTTATTACTTTTGCCGATACGAGGTAACCCACGCACTTTAACCTCGCGGTTGAGAAATTGGGAGGCCGTACAAGACGGGACTGCGCCGGAAATTTCTTGGAATGAGGATGGAAAACCACTTGAGCAAAACTCACCCTGGGTCAGTTCGCTGGAATCGGTCGAACCTACCAACTGCGAGTCGCGTGCGTGAGAGAAGGGGCTGCCAACCGGTGGTGCACGTACCACTGGTGATAAGCGACCATGATAACAGTATTGTTAAGTTCTTGTAAATAAGTTCAAAATTAATTCCCCCCCTCCTCCTTAATTAAAATTTCTCATTTTTTACTTTTAAAAAAAAATCTCGTTTTGCCTTAGAAATTGTTTTCCCTCCTCCTAGGAATCCTCGAAATTCACTAAAATGTCCAAAAAAACAATGATAACTCACCACACCTGCGGTATTTAGGTCGTACGCCTAATGATTATAACTATGCCTAGTGCCCTGTGATAGAAAGGTTACGAACAGCTGTGCAAGAACATAGCCGGACAGCTTAAAGTGCGGGAAAAGGGGGAATGGGAGAATATAAAAAAAGTAAAAAAAAAAAAACACACGCGAAAAGACAGAATAGAGGAATCCATCATCAATTTTTACTAAGCTAGTAAAATGTTAATATCGGAACAACTGCCAAATATCTATGCTTGACAATAAAACTTCAGTATGTACAGCCAAACGCTATCTTCTTCATTAATTTACTTTTTCACGACACTTTTTTATTTTTATTTAAATAAACGGCTGTTACGTATTTCAACAATCTTATTATAATAAGATTGTTGAAATACACTTCATGGCTAAGTAAACGGCAGTCTACTTTCTCAGGGAAAGTCTCAGGAACTAAAATAAGTCAAGTCACAATAACATTTAAAATTAAGTTGTGTCTGCGTTTATCAACCACCATTTACTACATTTTAGAAATACTTTTAAATTTGCGTTACTTGCGAACATACGTTTGTTTACCGTGAATAATTTATTAAAATTTATTTCATGGTATAACAGAAACGTTAATAAACCATACATTTTTATTAAAATAAGTAGACTCTAAGTAATATATTATACTCTTCTTTCAAAATCACGTCTTCTTCCACTGTTCCGACGTCATTTGTTCGTGGAAAAACGAGCCTAGTCGTCTGCGGACTTGGTTTGTTATACGCAGAGCAAAAATTTCTTTTTAAACGTTTCAAAAAGAAATTTATAAAAAAAAAAAAAAAAAAAAAAGGTAATGGGAAACCTGTAATATTCCTGGCCAGACTAAGATTTGACGGCCGGAAAATATTTTCAGTGCGTAAGATACGAAGTAAAGTTATGTTACCAACATGGTCAAATCTAGGTTGAAATTTTTTTTTTTAAGTTTTAGTTTTAGGTAACTATTTGGTCTTTAGTAGCAAGTGGGGGTGAACTGAGATGGAGATGGAGCAGCGACGGAATTCAGGGACACGAAAAAACAGGAGTATACCGAGAAAAAAAAACTCAGGCCGAGAGCAACGGCCACCACGTTACCACTTGAAATGAGGGAATGACCCCGCCGGAAATGGAACCCTTGGTGGGACGCTCGTGCGCTAGCTATTCAAAACAACCGCGGCACCGATATATTTTCGAGGAGCGATATTCCCGAACCAAGGTCACGCTGGAAATTTGCAGAGAAAACTCTCAAGGACTCAGGGGAGATAAAGAAGGATAGAAAGGGAAGATGTATTGTGTAAATGCAGGAGTGTGACGTCAATCGCCATCAGCAGGTCGCGGGTTTGATCCAATCGACAGAACTGGGTATCGTTTCTTATTAAACAGTTTTCCATTCCCGTTTCCAAAGCAATCCCTTCATACGAGTGGAGAGTAGAGAGGTTTGGGTGGCCCTCGACATCGGGGTCGTGAGAGCCGACGAGGGTAAAGCGAGGTGAGTACGGAGGAGCACCGGAATGTAATGGAGGGGAAAACGGGAGATCCCCGAGATAACCCACCGACTAACGGCATCGTCCGGCACGATCCCCACATGAGAAAATCCGGGGGCAACCCCGCTGTGAATCGAGCTCGGTTCGCCCTGGTGGGAGGCAAGTGGTCTGACCACTNTTCATAAGAAACTTCCCAAATTACTCAGCCACTGGCCTCGGCACATAAAAAGAAACAAGAGATTATCATCAACCATCATGTTTACAAGGGGGTCATCCGAGCACTCCACGAAGTTAATCAACCGACCACACATTGCGTGAAAGTATGGCGCACTTTGTGGACACGCTATCAATCAGTAACTCTTTTGTCGGCGTCACGCTAAACTCCGCGGCCCACTCGATGGCGTATCACGTGCTTTGCAGTACCCACGTCAACACATTACCACGGCCTGCATGCCGTCGAATACAAGCAACTTACTGTTGCATGAAACCCTGCGAGGGCGTATCTGAGTTCGTGAGGGATGGATGTCTTAATAAAAATAAAATAACTAAATTTGATTTCTAATTTATTCACACAGCTATTATTTACAGCATTAAATTATCTTTTTCCGCTATTACTCTTTTTATTTAACAGTGAGCGCAATATTTAATGTCTATTGCAACTCTAATTTCACGCATCTAGTACAATAGTCCAGCCTGCCAGCCGCACTCTTCACTGCTTGATACTCGCAGTTGCAGATCTCCCTTCCGCTGGTCACTTCTCTCGCTGCTCGTCGTCTATCGCTCGGAACTCAGCCACTCATTCACTTATCAACAACTCCGCTCGTGTTGACTCGCTTTTTGTAACAGATACGCAGCCACCAGCCTATCGCGCGCCTGTTCATTCAAAACAATCCTTTGACCTGCCGCCGCCGCTATCATATAACTGCTGTCCTTCACTTCCACTCGCTCGCGCGGGAAGCGAAGCAGCGATCGCGTGACAATACTTTAAGCATCGCACGTTACTTCTCTCCTTTCTCCGCCGATTAATTTTCGCGCCGGATTTTTGAGGTAGCGATCGGAAAACTTGCTTCATTCTTCTTCAACGATACATCCGCTAGCACGCTGAGTGCGGTGCAAATTCGGAGACGTTCAAGACGCCGCGGCATGAACACTAGTTCTGTTGGTCCTATCGGGCCACAATACACCGCACGCGCACTTTGCTTTGCAGCATTCATTGTAGGTAGGGGCAGTGATATGTCGCGAAAAGATTTCGAGACAAGATAGAGTCCAAAGCACTGTACGGTCGTCCAGCTTCTTTGATTGGCTAAAAAAATGCTCTGGCCCGCGTTAACTGTTTGCGCACGAATCACGAAGGTTCCGTGTCGGACTTACTTAGTCCTGAGTGGCTTGGTCGAAGACGGACACGGCACCAGCAGCCAATGAAGATATAACAACAGCTGAGGTGTGTACATAGTATTGAAGTCTACTGTGTGCTACGATTTTTTACGCGAAAAGTCACTGGCCCTAATTATAGGCCCTACTCTAAATTCGAATGTGTGGAAAACCACTGATTCGCAGTGAAATTCAGCTACTCCAATCGGTGAAAATGGCTCCACTTGAGACTCAGTGGGTAACCACTGTTTGTGCCAGTGAAACAATTTCACTGATTGAATAAGTGAAGTGAAAACAAATTCACTGATAGAATAAGTGTCGGCTGACTGCGTGCGGCAAATTAAACATAAGTTTTTATTAAATTTAGCTAAAATAAAATACTAGAAATAAACATTTTTTCTGATAGTTATTATTTATATTGTGCAATGTACCCTAATTTAAAATATTAAAAAGTTTCCCAGGGTGGTTGGGATTGGACCCATGCCACACCCATACCGCTTTATTCGACCGTTACTTTACCATCTGAAAAGGAAAATTTATAGTTATTCATCAAAAGTGTGTAGTTCTAAATTGTATGCCCTCGGTTTTCGTTTTTAGTATAATTTCTAACGTTAGGATTGTTAAAACAAATAGTATGAATGCACTCACTTCACCATATTAAATGCAGTTCAAACCTTCAAAACCGATCACCGTGACGATTACGTGGAAACGAAATGGAAGACTGAATATTCATGTTACCTCGTAAAGACGAAACTCACATTTAAGAAAGTATATTTTATAGGTTTCATTTAGTTTATGCTTTATTTTATTTGATACGCGTTTGTTAACGGCCATTTCGAAAGCGTTATTTAACTGATCCATCAGTCAAACATCAAATCACTGCAAAACAGTGAAAAAAAAAATGGTTGAATAATAACTGAAAAATGTCACTGAATTAATAAGTGATGATAAGCATGCATTTTTTTCACCAATTCGTCAGTTAAATTCACTGAAGTGACTGTTGAATCAGTCAGGTACTGTTAACTGACTGAATCAGTGAAATTCTCACTGATTTATATTTAGAGTGTAAATACTGATCACAGTAAAATTGGCACTTTTGAAATCAAGGTTTGAAAACGTCATGCATATAAACACCTCACAAAAAGTTTGGAATATACATACAGATTGCAAAAACCTATGGAGGATACATAAAAGAAGTCATTGCAGTTAGAAGTTCCCAGCGGGACCGATACAAAACGTGAAATTCAAAGTGTTTATAACAAAAAAACTTTTTCCCAATATCACAGACAAATAAACACGAACAACAAAAGTAACGTAATTGTGTCTCAGACTAGGGAGGGTTTCTTTCTTCCCAGTGCTGTTTATTGCCGTGTATGGCCTCCATGTGCATTGTACAGGTCCCTAACACGCCGTGGCATGCTTGTAATCAGTGTGTTGATGTCATCTTCCCGACGAAGGTCCCATTCCATCTGGGCAGCTCTTATATGAGATCTGGTAGTGAATTTTGGAGGCTGTGGACGATTACAAACTGCTGTTCTAAGTTTGCACCAGGCGTGTTCAGTGCGTTAGTGCGCTCTCTGTTGATCACAAAAGAACTACATAGGCTAACTCCTACCACCCAAACTGCCTTATCTAGCAATATTCCAAACTTTTTGTGAGGTGTATATTTTAACGGGCGCACTGACTGACATGCGCCCAGTTAAGTTGGCAACGGCGGCGAGAAACTAGTTCCATGTCTTTAGATTGATTGTTAGGTAAATACCTAATGCTCAGTTTACAGTAAACAGCATATAACCGACTGTCAACCGATATGATGGCGATTTGTAAATCCCTCAATGGAACGTTCTTTCCTGAGTAATATAGTGGGCAACCCACTTTGTTCATTTGATTAATTTACGTTTTAGAGCACTGCCGACGTGATGTTACATTGCAGTGAACGTTATGAAAACTGATAACGCAGTAATATTATGCCACCATAATATCTTCAAGAAATTCGGACGTCATTATATTACGGCAAACCCATATAGCGCTGTTGAATTCAGGCGACCAACACTCAATGTTCTAGGGTAATTTAAGGTTACCGAAATTACTTGCAATTTTTTTTCTATTTTCCAGAGGCAATGTGACACAATTCACATGTGTACAATTCGTGATGTAATTGCTGTACACAAACAAAAATGGTAGTTGTTTGCATGTTTCTGTGTAAGATCCAGGAATTATAACTGCCTTCTATAACGACGTCGACAAAAGATGAGAATGAGAGTGAAAAGGGGCACCAGTGGACGATGTTACTCTTTATCTGTGTGATAAAATTGAAAACGAGGAGAACAAAAAAGGATGGACTGAGGTGACATCGCCAATAGAGAAGAGCTCCCTTTCGAGGTACGACGAGGAGATTGACATATAAATACTTGGTCAAATTAACTCCACAGACGCTAATAAGAATCTCAGTTATGGCTGAGGATTGCCCTATAGACGAAGGCTGCACATGCTATTGGCATGCTCAGTCCTCGTCAATAGGGTGTGCCACAAAGAGATTCGTAAATGAATACCTATCAAGTAGGGATCCAAAAAATTCTACCCAGAAATATTTTATTTTAAAAATTAAAATACTGATAGTTACCCCATTACATCATTTTATAAAAACACCACATTTTGCAATCATTTCCTTATAATTTTTTATATAAAACTCAATTGTGTGATAGTAATTTTTATTAAATTTCAAAAGCAAAATTAATTAATATAACTTAAATCATTATTGACTTGTATAACTCAAAAAAGTCACATTTATTTTTATTTAAAAAATTTTTTAAAGTAAAATGTTTTGAGAAAACAAGAACATTCAATGTGTATGTACTAAACACATGGATACCAAATTTATGTTTGCGCAGTTCAACCTTTAAAATTCTGTAGTAATTAGTATACATTATAAAACATATAGGTAGTAACGTCGCATGTCAAGAGTACCTTAAAACGTAAAACATGTTTTATAAAAAAATAATTACAGTACAAAGCAGGAACATTTTTCCAGTCATTGGGGTGTGCCTGGGCACACACGGCACACCCCGTGCGCACGCCCATGTAAGGAATCCGCACAGAATTAGCTTGGAGTGGGCCGAACTGGATCGAATTCGCGACCTACTGAATGTGACAGAAGCGTGTTACGACTTAATACTGTCTAGAGTGGTAAGAGAGAGAGCGAGAGAGAGAGAGAGAGAGAGAGAGAAAGGTGAGGGGAGAGACGTCCTAAATTTCCCCACAGCAACATCCACCACTTCCCTTACGTAAAACTATAGAACAGGGCCCTATTTCTCAAAGCAACAAGTTTGACAAGTGACAAGCGAATAGTAATTGAAGTTACAAGTAGGGTTATTTCTGTTTCTCTGCCATTTAAGCTATACTAAGTCAGTTACAGTCACGTTCGTGACAAGTTGACAAGTAAACAATGACTGAGCTGAAAATAACGGTCCTTAAAAAAATCAAGCGAGAAAATAGGGTACTGTTTGGTACATTTTCAGCCGAAATTACCAAAGAATTGAAATCCACAAAATGGCAGGAGGTTGGAAATGTTTCTCGCTCATTAGGAATACTAGATGGAAAGACCAGGCTGGCCTTATGTGCGTGATACTATATGGTCAAACTGGCGCAAAAGAACTTTAGTAAGTAGAATTTCTTTATATTTTAAACAATGTTGTTACAAAAAACATTATCGTTGGGCTGATTGTAGTATGTAATGAAATATACAGTACGTACCGTAAAACAACATTTATCACATTGCTAGGTTGCACAATTTCCATTTTTGGATATATGCCATTGTCGATAACACTTTTTATAGGGGAAAAAGGATAATGCAAAAAAAAAAAACTGTAACTGGTGGCGGGAAGGATGCGAAGCTAACCGAAGTTGACATCCTAGTTCTTGAGATTCTTGGGAGTGAAAATCCAGTTGTGGAAGGAATAGGAGAACGAGATTCGTTTTAAGATGGGTGTGACGAACAAGTTATCCAGAGTAGTGCAAGCGGAATTAAAAATGAAGGAGACCTAACTTGTGGAGTGTGCAATTCAATGACAGAGCCTAAAAGTGGCCAGTGTTTCGTTATTATTGTTCTTAAGCCCCGCATTCCTTCAGTAACATAATTTTGTCAGAATAAACATAATGCCTATTTGAATAAATACATAAAATATCTCAATGAATAGTTTGTTTGGTTGTATTAGCAGTGTGTATACACATTGGAGACGGAGTAATTTAGAGGTTAGCTTATCATGCATGTGCTGTGAATTGAGGTTATGTATGGTAAGGTTAGAAGTTGTATGAGTAAAATTTATGTATGAATAGAATTGTTTTCCTATCAGTTAGATACACTTCCATTCTGTGTTAGGTACACGGGATAATTACTTAATGATGTGCCTGTATATTGTAATTCTTATTGTTTATGGCCTTCAGACAGCTGTGTTACATTTAAAGCCCCACGTAATTAATTGTATTTCCACCTTCCATTATTTTTTTTTTTAATTATGTGTTTTATTCGTCTGTTATAATATTTAGTTGCTCCGTGTGAATATTTGTGAGTTAACTTTTGTTTTAAGTTGCTTTGGAGCATAGCACAAGCATTTGTGTGATAAAAATATAAGCTTGTCGTTTTGAATAGTTTAGGATCGTCAAATCTGCGATTTTAACTGCAGATTTCTAAATTTTTTGCTGGTCATTGTCAATGTAATGTTTGATTTTAATGTATGTTGCGGCCCGAGATAAATATATTTCATTGCTGAAGATGGTAATGCAGAAGCTCAGTCGGGGCGCATTTGACGCACACATCTGATATAACCTTAACATATGAAACAGCTAAAGTATCCATTTTGTATTTTTTTGAATAAATGGGATGTTTTGAAAAATCTATGGAGGTAGTAAGTCAACAATACATATAGTTATTTTTTTTATTAGACAAAAGAAAAAAAGGCAAGGTTCAACTGCTGCGGATTGTTCCCTTGATGCTGTTGAAGATAAATATATTCAGAATACGAAAATAATATTAGACCTTCAAATTGAACATCTGCAACTTCTGAACTATAAAACAAAGCTGGAATTGTTAGAGATTGAGCAACGACTCTCTTCCAAGACCACAGTTTACAGAGGATCTTCCAGGACGCACAACTGCATTAAGTGGAAATAAAAGCGTAGTTTATGTTGCACACGACAACATTACTGTGGCTGACGAACAAACACGCAACGTAAACCAGGATTTTTTTGTATACCCTCACTGAAACACATAATGTTTGAAACATCGGTTCTATATTGAAATATACACAGGGTACAAATTTCTCACATACAACTGGGCATTTCTTACATTACTGTATATTTGTATTGTTTTATGTACTATTTTAATTGTTTGTTTACTCTGTTCAACTTTTCCGTTTGCCCGTACACGAAAATAATTCTACGAGTACTTGTAAACGATTCATTCCTTCACACTTTGCTGCTTCTCGTGGAACATGCACTAATTCACCCAGATGATCATCTTTCTCAGGTAGGAGGGCTTCATGGTGATAATCTTCACTTCGTGCAAAATTGCACTGTGCTACACATGCTTTTACTATTTTGCATGCGTAGGCAGGTTGAACTCTAAGGTGATTAAGGCAAGGAAATGTTTCCTTCAATAACCCGAAAGCACACTCAATTACTCTTCTTGTATTTTTATGTGCTTCCAGAAATTTAACTTCTTCTCCATCATGAGGGTTAGTACACTATCGCCAATTATAATTCCACCTTCTGTAGGCCTCCAACCTTGACTGCCATGTCTGTCAACGTAATATGGTTCGTTTTCATTTGGAGCATCAACGTCTACTAATATCCCACCAATACGTCCAATGACCAAAGGCACATTCGCCACACTGTAGAACTGATTGACTACTTGAAGAATGTTGTTGGGCCATCGGACACACCTGGGAAGTATAAAATCATTCACTGCACTCACAAGTTCTCCAATAACTCTGCAAACACTTGCCTCACTGATACCATGCATGTCTTCTACAGCAAGCTATTGAACTCCAGTCCCAAGCCAATGTAACGCCAGCTGGATCAATAGCTTTTCCGTCAAGGAATGGTTTCTTGCTGTGGCACGTCTTAAATTAGGTCCAACTAAGGTTAACATTTCTTCTAACTTGTTTGAGGTTAGGCTAAATAAGTTCATTAAATTGGATGACATTTTGAGGTATATTTCCATATACCCTCTGTCTTCTCCGTACCTTTATCCTTAAAATAATCACATTTTCCTGTTCCGAATCAGCTGTTGCCCACATTTTATAAATAAAACAACGTACGAATATAAAATATGATATATTTGTAAACTTGTCTCGGCGTTGACCATGCTCACTACACTTGACATAAAATCTTACATTTGACAAGCTAATCTGACAAGTTAGTTTCTTTTGTGGAACAGAACACTTGTCACAATGTAAAATTAGTGTATATATTTCACCGGACTCTAAAGTTAACGTCTAAGGCTTCAATAAAATATATTTATTGAGTATTATTCCAAATGGGAGGGTTTCCATAAAGTGCTTAGTTTATTTTGAATAGCCTGTGTCGTGGATCCTACTATTAGTTTGGGAAGGAGTGGAAATTATATGCCTTCGGACGCTAGCATGCAAATGGCACCCTTAATGGCTACCAAGGTAACAACGCCGACGAAGTCACACTAACATTAAATTAATCCTTTCCCCGATGATGCTGACGTCACAGTGCCTACCCGCATTGTGGGAAGTCGGTAGACTTATAGCCACCACTTAACTCCGTTGTTTAGTGAAACTACAAGCCGCTCTCCTGCTAGCCTTCTCCTTCTAGCGGAAACGTCAAAGAGAGAAAAAAAAAGACGTCATGAAATTACTTCCTTTTCCAATTCATGTCCATAGCCCTACGTAATTCTTCCTCTGCAGAACTCGTTTGACTGCTTTTTTTTTTTTTTGTTACAAGACCTGAAATACTGATTTAACTTCCCAACTGGTCGCTAACCAGAAGGAGAAGGAGGCGGGTCCAACGGCAGGAATGTCATCTTGCAGTTTCTGGACAAGCAGTCCTGAAATATCATCCTGAAAAGAGGTAAAAAATAAAATAAAAAACACCCCAGGGTGGTTTTCCCGAAAGATGTACAGAAAGCGCAAGACCACCTTACAAACGAACGAGCTCAAATTGTAATACCTATGTAGATTTGTTAAAAATGCCAAGGATTGTTTTATTGTTGATTTTCAACATCTCCCTTCTACGCCGGGAGCTTAATCCGGGAACGACCTACACGCACACACACGTGCTATCTACCCGGGTTCACAAGGACCAACCTCAAAAAATTCTACAATATGACAAGTGCAGTACACTATCTACCAGAGGTTATAATTCGAAGACGCATTACACGACTTGTAAAGGCTGTGTTCATTTTTTTACCACTAAATATCATGCATTAAAACATGTGGTCATGCAAGAGACGACAACATTGCTAAATACTGATGATTAGATATTTAAAAAATGCAAAGGAAAATAGTAATAAACACCCATCAACTCATGCATATTGCGCGAGCAATGAACACTGTACGTTATGTCAGACCAAAAAATTACCGTTGCGAAGTACGAATGCCAGCAGACATAAAAAAGGAAAATAGGTATAAACACCTACCAACCAACACGAATTGCACAAGCGACGAGCTCTGTATATCGCATCAGTCGTTTCTAGTCAAACACCATTCATCTGAAAATTGATTTGGTAGCCCTGGTTAGTACAGCAGAATAGCAAAATATTTTCTCCATGTACGCCCTCCGACCGGCTATGCTACATACAGTACAGAGGCACATGAATTCCCCTACCAGCCAACGTGTAATGTGCGAGCATCGAGCAACGTACGTCACATTAGACTAAAATAAAACACTATGACAGATTCGAGAAGCAGAGGGAGCGACAAGATAGACACTGCTACATACCGATGCAAACCGATATAAAAAATATAATATAAAGGAAACTAGTTACATGCATTTACCAATCAGCACATGATGCACAAGCGCCGTGTGCTGTAAGCTGCTCCAGATGATGCTGGACAAGACCAGAACGTCCTGGTCATTACAACAGAAGAGCAAACAATTTCCACTAACATCTCGAGAATCTGAAAGGTAGCCAGGCGGTCGAACGACGGTGTAGGCACTGTGCAAGTCTCGTCGAGCCGAAGGGATGTTACATGCACTAGTCGAGAGTCGAGTCAGGCTCCAGGGTGGTATACCAGCCGAGTCACTCGTGCAATTCGCTTTGAGAGAGAAATTATGCTATACAAGGCAAGGTAAAAAAGTTAATTCATTTTAATACTATATACACGTACATATTTTTAAGGATGAAGAAAAACCACGCGAAAACTCTGAGAAAACTCATTTGCTCCTGCTCGCAATAGCAGGAACCATGATGTCTTACGACCTTGACTTTTGGCCATTATTTCGGACGACATCTGTGATAGGGATGAAGGGGATAAAACCAATATTTTGTTTATAAAACAATCATGGGAACACCCTGAGAAAATCCATTTGACTCACTCACAACAGCAGAAACCATGAAAACAAGCAACCATGACCTCGGATGACTTTATGCGACCTTGACCTTTGACCACCATCTCGAACAAAATCTACCTGATTAAAACAAAAAATTATTCTAATTTTTTTAGAAAATTTTAAAATCGTAGAAAAATCGTAAGACCTTGACTTCGTCTTCGACGAAGCTGAAGACGGGTGCATGGCCCCATCTTCAGACACGGGGGTCTTAAACCTCACCCCACACAGAATGCAAGAGCGTGAAGTGGGGACATCGCGAATGGACGAGAGGCAACCCCCCGGGCATCCTGGCCTGGCATCCTGGGAGGGATATCACAGAGAAAACACTGGCGGGGACCTGCGAGGGATAGCATGGATAAAACCCTGGCGGGGACCTGGGAGGGATATCACAGAGAAAACCCTGGCATCCTGGCGAGTACCTGGGAGGGATAGCATGGAGAAAACTCTGGTGTTCTGGCAGGGACTCGGGAGGGATAGCACGGAGAAAAACCCTGGTGTCCTGGCAGGAACCTGGGAGGGATAGCATGAAGAAAACCCTGGTGTCATGGTGAGGACCTGTGAGGGATTGCCTTGCATCCTGGTGGGGACCTGGGTGAGATAGCCTGGCAACCTGACGGAGACCTGGGTGGGAAAACACGGAGGAAACCCTCCACATACGGGAGGGATAGCATGGAGAAAACACCAGGGACCTGGGTAGGGATAGGAGAAAACCCTCCCCATAGAATGTAAGAGCATGAAATGGGGATATCTGGTAGGAAGGCATGAAAGAACGTGAGAAAATAAAGGAGATCGGGAGGACTATGAGAAAAAACCCCACATATAATACAAGATGGCCCCAGTTGGACACGAATGACAGAGCGGGAGGGGAAATCTAACATGGCAGATGTCGGCAAGGAATGACAGAGGATGAGGTTGCTGCATGACGTCATCCAATATGGCCCCCAGCTCGTCCTCGTCAGGACGCCAGGTGGGCCAGAATGAGCCATTTATAATTACTACTAATAATAATAAAGGCGTGTAAACTGCACGTCTCTATATAACTTTAAATATTATGTATCGGAATTGTCATGCCACAAATCCAGTTTTACCTCGTTTCGGTATCAAAATATATACTTTACAGAATAATAAGACAGTTAACACTTAAATACAATAACTTAATGTTTATCAATTTTTTTGTCTGTAGATATTAAAAATAATATAATTCTTTTTAAACAAATAATTTTTGTAGTGAAGGTGTGGATGCCGTTTGGTGGACTGTGCAGGAGGCCACCTTTATCACGTGAAAGCAACTGCATCCTGTTTTGCGGATTTAATGCATGCGCAGAAAGATGTATGCTGCCCCTTGTCTTATAATCTATTAATTATATGCATTCTCGTGTTTAAATTTTTGTCCGGCCAGTAGTTTATATTTCTTGTCTATTCAGGAGCTTTGGCTAGTTTCCCCTGGTTTCATTACTGTGTTTTTGTTTGTTTCAGTTTGTTCCTTATCAGTCAAACGTTGCTTTTGTATCATTATCTTTAAGTCAAGTAACTGTACCACTGTTCCTTTAATAAACACCACTGTAATTCAAATCATCAATCAAAGGCATACGACATACACCTCATTATATTCGGCTTTGAACACCGAACTGCTTAGACACTCCGTGCCTACAAATTCAATAAAGAGTGTGAAGCATCATTGGTTCGGCATCCACGTACGACATATTACTCTTCTTCATTCTGCCTATAAAAGTGGTACTATGGGCGCGTGAATAGTAACATTTCAAAAGTTTTTTGTTTAATTTACCCACACGAAAAATATGCTGTAAAAGTATTAAAAAGTTCGACAGAAAATGGATGAAAAATTACATTTGTGCGTACTTTTGGAGGGGGGTGTATTGGGCCACAGAATACGTTAAAATACAGAGGTTGGACAGCCGTTTGTATCGTGAACTACAGCCACACGCGCCTTTGTACTGGAGCCGCCGTGGCACAGCGGCTAGACCACTCGCCTCACACCAAGTCGACCCGACCTGGGTTCAATTCCCGGCGGTGTCGCTCCCCGGATTTTCGCAATTGGGATTCGGCTGGTCTGCGGGTTTTCTCTGGGACCTCCCGTTTCTCCCGTCCTTGCATTCCGGCGCTGCTCCATGCTCACGTCGCTTCACCCTCGTCGGCTCTCAAGACCTCGATGTTACAGAGCCGTCCGAACCTCCCCACTACACCTCCGTACACTGTGGTACGAGGTTGGTGACCGACTTTTTCCTTCGCCTCCGTACTTTTTTTTCTCGGAGGTTCGCGGTGACCTGGCGGACACGTTCGGCAACGTTCGTGTGTTTCCGCAACGGTTCGGCCCGGCAATCCATCATCGAAGAGTGCCCCTCGCGCCCACGGTAGAGCGCGTGCGCTGGGCGCGG
>NQII01000593.1:425990-455055 GCA_002778355.1 Clitarchus hookeri
CCCGCCGAGTGAGATGTAAGGCGGTCGGCCGGGTGGCTTTGGGTTTGTTGTGAGTGAGGGAGGGGGGGGCAGGGGACGCAGCTGGTGTGTCAAAAAAGGTAGTGGTGGGGCGAGAGAAGGAAATTGGCGTAGCAGATTGTGGGAGAGAGAGCCGTACGGCCGGGTCGTTCACCTGCGAATGGAGGTCATCACTGACAAGAACTACTCGTCACGGCAATTCGCCCGCGAGAGTGTAATGAGGCTTGTCTCATTGACACCGCCACCACCCTCTCTTTTTTAATGCACCCGCGGAGGAAGAGTTCAGTCGAACTCTCACGCGCTTCCCCTCGAAAACATACATTCATTTTTCCACGTCGTCACAATCAGAATACAGTCAGCATGAAGTTGCAGTATCGCAAACTTGGGCTGCTGATTTATTGGCTGTGAGGTCGTGACAACGGCCGCTGACATAAAGGGCACGCACGTGTGCGCTCTAGAATGCCCCCTTCAGCGAAGAGCACGAGTCACTTGCCCACCTCGAGCCCTAGATGGGGCCGCGGTGTTATGGTGGTCAGGCTACTCGCCTCCCACCTACGCGAACCGGGTTCGATTCCCGACGGGGTCGCCCCCAAGATTTTCGCATGTGGGAATCGTGCCAGACGATACCGCGGGTCGGGGGGTTTCTCCTCGGAGATCTCCCGTTTCCCCCGCCCTTGCATTACGACGTTGCTCCACACTCACCTCGCTGCAACCTCGTCGGCTCTCAGGACCTCGAGGTTAAGAGCCGTCCAAATCTCTCCACTCTCGAGCCCTAGATCGTTTCCCGATGCGCAACGCGCTGAAAACAATTCCTAACGTCGCAAAAACAAATAAAACTGGCGTGGAGTGAAATTCGACGAAATACAACTCGAGGTGGAAAAGAAAAGAGGCGTTCTAATTCACAAACCAATATTCCATACGAAGGTAAGAAGGGCACATTGCACTGAAATCGAGCACAGCTATTACATTATTAAGACGCGCTGATATTTCCGTGACGGACAATTGTTCTCTTTGGCAAAGTCCCCGCAGGGAAGACAATGACATACATTAAATCAGCGCAGCACACGTACAGCTAGCCTGCCGCATGCCGGGTGAACCAGGCAACGAAGCGACAATCTTGAGCAAGCTTCCGCTTTCAGTGAACTTACACATCTTTACGAGATCCTCAGTTCACATGAATATCCGTGGTCCGGCTGAAAGTTATTCTCATCCTCATGCTGTACTTCATATTTTTCAAAGTGACAGCTAAGAGAAAGCGCGGAGGGAATATAATGTGCAGAGTGCGCGTGCCAGTTGCACAGTAAACAAACTCGGTGTTCCAGTACTCCACTGATTCTTCACCAACAGCGCTGTTAAAAACATCGTGGACGGGATTTGAGGTTAGAATACGGAGATGTTTGTACACTTCGTCTAACCTATTTTAATACAACTAGGATATATTAAAGTAAGTCACAGTATTTTATTCATATACAAGAGTGGGTCTGTTGGAAATTCAAACGTGACCAAACATGTTCATCGCTGAGTGAGTGAGTGAGTGAAGAGATGCCGGGCGGCTCTTAACATCGAGGTTTTGAGAGCCGATGAAGGTGAAGCGAGGTGAGTATGGAGCAGCGCCAGAATGCAACGGCGGGGGAAACAGGAGATCCCCGAGAAAACCCGCCGAACAGCGGCGTCGTCCGCCAGAAATCGAGCCCTGTTCGTCTAGGCGGGAGGCGAGTAATATAACCACTACACCACCGCGACCCCAATTATAAAAGAGTTTAGCATTAAATATCATGCTCGCTGATAATACAGTTATGAAATAATTGTATGGATACGTAGTTGAATATTGTAAATAATATCAAAGGGCATTTTTATAACATCGTAAATACACGAAGAAATTAAATATAGCTATTTTATTATTTTCAAAACATCCATCCCTCACGAACCCTGATACGCCCCAGGCGACTTGCAACAGCATTAAAATACTCTGCGCGCATGCTTACTGTTTGTAATTTTTTTTTTTCGTTTCACGATAAAAACGCATTAAATAATGAGTGTTGTCGAAGATGGCGGTTGCGGCGGATCAGGTTGAGAGTGCCACTCTGTGTCAACGACATATAGAACAAACAAATCCTTTTCAAAGTACACACGAGTGGTTAATGATCAGTATACTAAATGCTAAATTTAAATAATTCACTAGCATTACAAATGCGTAACTAAAATAAAATACTGTTTTCGTAATGTGAAAGCGAAATGTGATTGTTGAAGGATGGGGGGAAGGGATGCCGTGATTCTTTCAGATGATTGCTCAAGAGGCATGAGCATTTTTTTTTTTTAAGTGAAAAAGGGTCACTACGAATGTACGCCAGTTCAGTGCCTGCACGTTAAGGCGACGCTACATTCGAAGCACGTATCTAGATCGTTCTTAGCCCTCTCAAGCTTCTAGAATCAGACACGCAAAATGCCTCCAGACTGACCGGGCCTTAATGTGGTCACATTTTGCTGAAGTAAAGGACGAAAACGACGTCCTTAGCTATTCTGATTCAGAAATAAACGTTTCACTAGTTCACATATTTGCAAGGGAGATTAAAGAAAGTATTTTATGTAAAGAAAATTTTGGTATTTGGTTTGTAAGCAGCATTTTAATACATTGCGTTTAAAGACCCTCACTGCAGGCTAAAAATGCAGCTTAACATTTTTTTTTAAGTAAATTAAAATAGATCCCTTGATGGCAGATTTCCTAAACCCATTCTGTTAAAAAATTAATTACAGTCCATTCACAGTTACTTCCAACTTTTCTGAAGCCTTGCTAAACTCCGTCTCATACAAACAAAGCTTAACCAAGTCTGGAAAATTTAACAAACAGACAACGCACCGCATTCGTGTGTATTCAGTTACTTAATATTTGCGCGAGAACTATTGAACTATTTCTTACTGGGCACTACACCTACACCTACTTTCCCTCTGTTTATATTCATGTTAATTATACATTAAATAATATAATTCATAGATACAATAGTTAGGGGCAGTGATATTTCGCGAAAAGATTTCGAAACAAGATACAGTCCAAAGCACTGTAGGGTAGTCCAGCTTCTTTGATTGGCTAAGAAATGTTCTGGCCCGTGTAAACCATTTGCGTACGAATCACGAAGGTTCAGTGTCGGAGCTACTTATTCCTGAGTGGCTTGGTCAAAGACGGACATGGCACCAGCAGCCAATGGAGGTACAACAACAGCTGAGGTGTGTATATAGTATTGAAGTCTACTATGTGCTCCGATTTTTACGCGAAAAATCACTGGTCCTAATAATAGTTTTAAAAAAAATAATAGGACGCCTTACGTTAAAAGAAGTATAAAACGCTTGTGATACATGACATGTTTACGAAACAACGATACACTACACACAAGGTAGGTTTGATTAAAAAAGTGTAAAGATACCGCGAATGGACTATACTCCCTTTTTACTTCACACCGTTGTTGCAAGCTGGTGTACCGTGTGGAAGGTCTTCCTGCAGGCGACGGCAGTTAGCGACCGCCAAGCGCCCTCGGAGAACTTAGCGCGCCGGGCTCCGCTCTTCAAGAGCCTGTTCCTTGGGAAAGCGCGGAGAAGAGCGCCGACCATGACTCACCCGGGTAATCGACAATTTTTTATTGCTCCATCTGGGCAGGAAGAGCACCGCACAAGTACGTGCTCCAGCTACTGTTGCGCGATTATCGTCTAATGTGCAGTTCTTCTACAGCGCTGACTCACGTACAGTACTTCTGCGATGATTTGTGTGACTTCAGTCGGCGGGTTTATGTCGTTCCTCCTCATTGCGCAGCTCGGGAATCTCGGCATGTAGGCCTGCTCTGATTTCATTACGCGTGTTTAACGCTTCCGAGTGTTGTCCGACGTAATATTACGTCCATCTGAATTTAACTGAGTTGTACGGAGTTTGTCGTAACATTAACACATCCCCGTTCTTCGACGAGACCGGCGAAGAAATATTACTTCGCCAGAAGTTTTCATAGGGTTCTCCGCGACGTAATATTGCGCGAGCGACATTCTAAGTGTAAACTACTCTCACGAACAGGATGGCTTGTTCTGTATTATTCTACGTGGGATAGAACATTTTATTAGGGCACTTTCAACTCGGCATTGTATTGGCATGAGAGTTGACCAGTCACGAACGTCGCACAGTACAGTAAGCGTGTCCGGCGTTCTGTCAACCAATAGGAGGGGCTGTAAATTGGAATACAGGGACCAACAGAACTTGTGGTCGTGCAGTCGTGAATATAGGTGATTCACTTCTAACTTGTCTTAACCCATTCAGACCCGGTGTACGCAATTGTGCACATTACGCGCGTGTAGGTAATTTTTTCTCTTTTCTGCACACTGCGAAGGTCAATGACCAATGATCTTACCTGTGTGTAAATGATTCGCAAACCGCCTTACTGGTATTGGTCGTAATTGGTTCATATAACGTACTGCTCATTGGCCTTGGCAACGAAACAAGTGCTGCGCCAGCATGAGTACAGCACGCATCATAAAAAAAATTTTGTTTGCAGCACCTGAAACCGTAAATTGAAGTGGGTCTGAAAGTGTTAGTTATCGTCAGTAAATCTGCAGCGCACTCAAAGTGTTAACTTGCAGCCAAGCTTACTCCTTGTCGAAACACGTGAACTTTAGTCCAAGTTCATTGGATCAGAGTGGCATTTTGTGGACGCGAGCTGAAAACTCCGTGCATCCCTCTTTTGACAATTTTGATTTCGGATTATAATTCCGAGTCAAATAAATAACTACGTTACGTCAGTCACTACAGAGTAGTCATATGTAGAAAAAAAACACATTTATGCCTCCACAGCACAACTCTCATAGGCCGAAATCATACAAAGAGGACTTATATATAGTTGGCAGTAACAATGATCTTGTATATCTATAGGTTGTAGACCTGCGTAAGATCTATTTGTATGCACAGTATGTATTCTTCCCCCATATGTAAAATTTGCATTGCCATGGGCCTGATCACTTTATTCATGCGTCGGTCAAGAGAAACTGGAAAATTATTAGAAAAGTAAACAGTTTACAAATTTGGTAATTCTTTCACTTATGTAATATATTAAAAAGGACCGAAGGCAAAATAAATATTTTCAGTATTCGCAAATGTTTGCCTAACATTTTTAATTCGACGTTAAGACATGGGACTACTTTCCCTGAGTCGTTACCGACTTTACTGGGCGCATGGCAATCAGCGAGTCCATTAAAATATATGCAGGTAGGAGCAGTGAAGTTTTTCAAAAGTTGATTTCAAAAGTGCTCGGTTAACCGTTAACAGTCTTTAAGCAATATTACATTTTAGTGGCGAATGAACTATCAGTCAGACGAGAGGAGTTACACTTAAAAATAAACTATATTTTCGAATTAAATATCGTGCAATATGCTGTACAGAATTTTGTAGGAGTGTTAAACTCAAATAATTTTATTTCCGTTGGTTCAGTACGGCAATGTGCTGGACTAAGTCACAGCCATTTTACTCGTGATAAATCGCGTATTTCGAGTTGACGCAGTGTAGTACCGAGGTATGTAAGGATTCACTGCCGACCATCCCCGCCGACTGCACCTCTCGCCTCCGTGCCTCAGCTACGTCGAGCATAACACGTGGGCTTCGCACAGCAGGTGGTGCGCGGGCCTTGCAGAATCTCGCAGCAGCAGGTATCCTGCAGTACCGGCTTACCGGCGCCGACCTCACGTGGGCGAAGCTGCCCGGCCAGCGACGGCTCCAGCCAAACGATTCATTATTTACGAGCGTCGTGTAGGCAATCCCGAGGTCACGCCGCGTTTTTACCGGCGCGCCGGCGAGACGTTAACACGTTTTTCAACTTATTTTTAAGCAGTGGCGTATCCATATTCTGCCAAATCAGCTAAGGTTGCCTGTCTGCATATAACTCATAAAAGTTTCTGAGCAGAAATTTTGATATCGCTACGTAAAATTAATTTTGACGAGGAAACTTTTTTTTTTTTTACGTGACTGGTTGCTCCTTTGTTTTAATACTTATTTCAACTGAGGCAGTCCTTTTAACGAAATAACACATATCAATAACAAGATCTTAAATACTGCAGTTCTTTCCCCCACAGTTGTAACAGAGTTAAACAGTCACGGCAAAATTTTAACGTGTATTATGTGTAATGTGACGTATCGTCTAAAACACAAATATGTTAACAATATGTCAAATAATTACCGTAAGAACAACTTATCGTCCATGCATACAATATTTAAACGTCATAAAGCTGACCTAAATATGGTCATAGGCCTAAATTGTGAACATTCGTACGTAATGGTGTTTTTTAATTTGACAGAATTATTCGAACAGCTGAAAACAGTAAAGCATTTGACAGTTAAAACGTATAAGTCACATGGCGGTGTTTATGTTTACATATAGCGGAAGGATACGTAATCGGTAACCAAAAGTAGAACTTTAGCAGGGCTTCAGAAAAATGTGAAGTAACCGTGAATGGCCTACAAACGAAATATCCCGTGTATGTATCTCTAGATTTAAGTCATTATAACCACGCATCCGCTTCGTTACGTTCATTTTATTCCCATATCACAAATACAATATTGAACGTAAAAGTAGACGCATTCATTTCGCAAAATCCACAGTACGTCCCCGAAATAACCACACCCAAAAAAAAAAAATTCATGGCAGAGGCGTATTTAAGGGGCGGGGTGTGAGTGAGTTTGAGCCTTTCACCTCCTCGGATCTTGAGTTTATAGAGTGGATCAAATGAAATTAATCTTGAAACGTTAATAATTTAATATCAATAGATGTACTTGGTGTAGTAACAGGAAATTTTAAAAAGGTTCGAAGTTGTTGCATAAAGCGTGATTTAAACTTGTCGTTTAGCGCCAGATGATTACACCCACGCACACAATACGACGGACCAGTCCATTCGCCACTGTCAATGGCCTGCATTGTATATTTTTACCTGCACGTCTTAGTTCACAAAATGAATATTATCTCTAAAACACGTTCAATTAATAAATCGCTATAGCTCGTTTATGAAAAAACTATGGCTTACGACTCTTCATTATGTTGCAGTTATTCTTAAAACATTTATTTTATAAGTAAAAATTTTGCTATGAATATCTAATCAATTGTTTATCTGTTCTGCGTTATACAATCCCAGTCGCGAGGCCATTATTTACGTGTGTGACGGGCCCGGCCAATGGGCTGGGGATCCAGATACGCTCGATCAGCGCAGGTGTGTTAGCTCGGCACCTGCGTCGACCAGACGCGAAGCCCCAGTCTGATACGCAAGCACAGCAAGGGCGCGCCCTTCCACGAGTGCCGAGGCCCTCGCACCAAGAGCATGGTCTGGCCGGGGTCCTGCCCCTTAGCCGCTCTCCAGGACACAGCTGGAGCCTTCCTCCGAGACACGCCTTCTCACCAGACACCTTCTCCAGCACGCGGAGACTCTGGATATATACATGTTTTCTGCTTTAATGCAGCGGTTTTGTGACCAGATCGTCTCCTCATGTGCATGAGTCCCCTGAGGGAATAACAGGAGACAACATTCTGAGCGATATATTTATAGAAGAAGAGTGCAGCTCAGGTCTTCCTTACGTTCTGGCTGTTCTTAAGGCCACACAGGCTGTTTAATTCTGTCACATCAGTCCTTCGATGTGTTTGCACTCTTCACCAGTCTTACTTCTCCAAGTATTTTGACGGAGTGTTCAACGGAATTANTAACTGGTTCCTAGATCCGCCGCTGTTTCGCGGTGTTCAAACGAGCTGCTGAAACTAGCGGCCCGCGGGCCACAATCATCAGACAGATTGATTCATTAGTTAAGAAGTAAACTTAATTTGTTATGTTGTGTAAACTACAAAAATAAATATTATAGTTTTTGTATTTTTTAAGTTTGTTTGAGTAGGAAATACTAAATGAAGTGCATATATTATAATTACCTTCTTTAATTCAATTTTCTTGAATTAAAAATAAGTAATTATTAAATATCAAAAGTTCTAATATATAATTAGTAATTTAAATATGTCAGTTTCATTCTGATTATATTAATTTTTGATAAGACCGGCGCGTGGACTAAATATTTTATCAGCAATTTTTTTCCCCAATATATGTAGTATTTGCAAGCAATTACCTAATTTAAACGTCTGCTATAATTGTCAACAGCTAAAAACTTGTAATAATGTTATAGCCCATTAACGGTTACTTCCAAATTTTCTGAAGCCCTGCTAAAGTTCTGCTTCCAGGATATTCCTCCGCCTCATGCAAACAAAGTTTAATTACGTCTAGGAAAAAAAACACCAAAGGGATAACGCACTGCATCTGTGCGCACTCAGTGTAATAGTATTTAGTATAAGAACTACTTCTTACTAGGTGTTACCAACACACTTTTTTTTTTTGATGTTTTTATCCATACCAATTATGATGAAAATATGATAATTTACAGATAAAATTTAAATAAAAGTTCTGTTTAACAAAAAATAAAGTACTTTTATGTTAACAGTAGTATAAAACGCGTGTAATATATTGCATGAATAGAAAACCACAAAACACGTCTTACATGGTGTGATTTTTCAAAGGTTTGATTCAAAAAGTGTGAAGAAACCGCGAATAGACTATATATATAATTTCACTTATTACATTTTCACGTAAATAAATTGATTATGTTTAAGCGAACCACGGCTTTGTAGTATCGTGAATATGGCCCATCAAATTATGTAATTATTTGTCAATGCCTCGGCGAGGAAACTAACTGAATAGCCATGAAAGAAAGGCTTATAACCACTCAATTCTAAGGCGACGCAGGTAGGGCAAGCCTCGTGATGCTCGTGAAATATACAAGCAGACCCCACAAGCACCCTTCACAAACGCCTCAAGGAGTACCTCGTCGAATAAAAGCCAAAACTGCGGTTTCTTTAAGCGTCTGCGCCACTCACTCGATGCCTCGAAGACCTCTGCGGCCGGCCAGCATCGCTTATTACCTTCAGACCGCGATATTCCAGGAGATGGAATCCTACGACCACGTGGACGCATCCATCGTGACAGCAGTAATAACTGCGTGCGTACTTAACTCGACAGACGGAAACCCATCCTATTTTTCTGCAAATGCTGCCACAACGGTCTCTCTATCTCTCTCTACATATATGTATATACATATTATACATATTTACTTTATTTTGTGAATTTTTTCATAAAGGGGTTTTGATACATTATACATAAATTACATTTTTAAATAATAATATTAATTTTTTAATTGTACACTTTCTAGCGCTGCTTATATATATATATATAGTCTTATAGTTATCATAATACATTAATTTAGGTCAGTGGCGCGTGGTGAACTGTTGCAAGGTAAGCTGGCGTTAGCTCCGTGCTGTACCCTGTTGCTTGCTACTCTACACTTCCACCACTAAAACTTAGCTCGGCAGCTGACGCCACAGGACGCGTGTAATGGGTCCCTCGCTACTCGCTTGTGAGTGGTCGGAATGAATCCAGTTTCCTTAGGTTGCACGGTAGTTACAGGCTCCTCATGTATGCACCGAGAATGTACAGCAGTGAGCAAACACCAGCTTACCTTGCAACACTTCACCACACGCCACTGTTATAGGTTCATTTTCAATAAGAGTCGTTTATTTCCACGAATATTTATTATTACATCTTCACTGATTACTTTAAAATGTTATATACACACACACACACACATATATATATATATATATATATATATATACAAACACACAAACACAGGTAATCGCTGCAATCACAAAAATATGCATTAATGCGGCGTAAAATATTTACTTTCTCCGAAAAATCGTCTATCTTTAATTTTGGAGACCTTCGGGTATTTCGCGGTATATTCTCCTGTAATTTGGCAAACAAAGTCACGAATGTATTTTTCTCTTGAAAATAGCACGTAGAAAGTTATTTCGTGAGTGATAACATATATTTTTTTCCCCCGCAGAATTCCGTGATTAAAATTTCACCGTAGCTTAAGATTACGTAAGAAGCATTTAAATGAAGAGTCATGGAAAATGTGTACTGGGTGAAATGCAGAAGGCGAGTAATTTCCAATGGAGCATATGCATAACTCGTTAAAAACGCACTATCAGAATTCTCAGAAAAGTACGATATAAGTTGCATATAAAAGATGAACGCATACTTTTTGTAACATGCTGTAAAATATTTGACAATAATTCACTTCACACATTTAAATGTTTCAAAATCAAGTAATAACAATTTATTTTTTATCACAATCTGAGCATGTTTATAATTTGGGTGTTTCAAAAACACACTTTGCAAAACAAAAAACCATCATCATGCAAGATCGTCATATTAATAAATTACTCTTGTTGAATGTAACAAAAAATTGGTAATAGTGTTTACAAATATGTTTAATAATTGATTATATGCACATACATTTCAGCCACGAAAATTATTATTTTTATAACTAAGACGAACGTACATAAAACTAGTTATTAGTTTTTTCAAACAGTATTAATATTTTTTTTACATACAACGATAGTAATTATTATAACTGCCTTAATTAAAGTTTTTCCTGGAAAATGTGTTTTCTGAAAAAACCAGAATGGAAATACGCTCAAATGTTGATTACAAATTAACTATTATTACTTGATTTTTTAAACATGTAAATTTTAGCAAAATAGTTCAGTGTTAAAAAACATATGCATACTTCTTTCATATGCAACATAAATCCTACTTTTCTGATAATTTTGGTAGTGTGTGTACTACTTTTTAATGAGTTCCGCATGTTGTACAGTCGGGTGCAGTGCTGCATTGGAAGACACTTTCCTTCTATAGTCGATTCGGAGTTTCTTCTCACCTTCTGAATCAAGCCTTTGAACCACTTCGTGTATTACGTGTTTGGTTGTTTATTAAATATGTAATTTATCACAATTGTTTTACCGTGTTAAGATAAAGGTGTTTATTGTTAGTTAAATTAAGCGTCTACTTACATTTTACCCATAAATAGGGGCAGTGATATTTCGCGAAAAGATTTCGAGACAAGATACAGTCCAGAGCACTGCAGGGTCGTCCAGCTTCATTGATTGGCTAAAAAATGTTCTGGCCCGTGTTAACCGCTTGCGCACGAATCTCTAAGGTTCCGTGTCGGAGTTACTTAGTCCTGAGTGGCTGGGTCAAAGACGGACACGGCACCAGCAGCCAATGGAGGTATAACAACAGCTGAGGTGTGTATATAGTATTGAAGTCTACTGTGTGCTCCAATTTTTAGGCGAAAAGTCACCGGTCCTACCCATAAATCATAATATTTAATTTATAATCAATATGGATATGAACAGAGAAAATAGGCGTGTTGGTAACACCTAGTAAGAAATAGTTATGCAAAATATTACTCAACTGAGTGCACACAAATGCAGTGCGTCGTCGTCCCGTTGGTGTATATTTCTATGCTTGGATGAGCTTTGTTTGCACGAGGCGAAGGAACGGTCTGAAAGTATAATTTTAGCAGAGCTTCAGAGAAGTTGGAAGTAACCTCGAACGAACTATGCCATACGTCCCTTCCGCGTCGATCGCCCAACCGCCGTAATGCAAGGGCATAAATAAACAAATATATATATATATATATAAAGAGTTTGAGATAGATTACAGAATGTTCGAGGGCTGTAGCGTGGCGTGACAGGGACGAACTGCAGTCAGCATGCACTGGCCGCTTTAACCTGCGGGGGAAAGCACTGGTATTGATTTCAAAGGACAGATAAGTAGGCCACCACGGCACTGCCCGCGACAGGCCAAGTTCTCGCGGCAATTGCAGCGCGGGTCGACGCCTGGGACTGAACCCAGAACCCCAAGCACAGAATCGCACCGAGAGAGAGAGAGAGAGAGAGAAAAAAAAACAAGTACCGCCTGCTTAGNGGCGGACGGCTTAAGTTAACAAACATAACGTCGCATGAGCACGTAACGAAAGAAAACGTTATTTAATCAGCAGCAAATATATGCAGTAACACCTCTTTATTTATTTTGGGACAACAAAGTCGGCCTTTGAACAAGTTAGTCTGTTACTACTCCGTATTTTCTAGCCACTAGTAAAACAAAGTTGTGGTGTGTCAAACAGATTTTTTTTCCTGGGTAATAAAACTTTTTATTTAACGATAACTTCCCCCCCCCCTTTTTTTAATTTAATGTTTGGACTGTTGTAAACGTTTTACATGACTAAATAAAAAAAATTTCTTTTTGGTTGAGTTCGTCTGAATATTGAGTTTAGGGGTACCCGTGTTGAAGTACGACGTTCTGAACTGTACACTGTTAGAAAAATTGTCCGTAAAATTACGGAAAATACCGGATACAAATTATTCAGACATCTGCGTTAAATTTCGATCTCTTCGTTTTTTAAATAACGTTCTCGCCGTAAATTTCACATAAATCTCTGTGAATTCACAGAACTTATCCACCAACTTGCAAGTTTTTTTTAATCTGCTCTTTATAAAAAGGGGTAACAGAAAAAGCTTTACTTTCGTTGAGTGTATAAAAATTACTATAAAAATTTTGTCTGGTGGCGGGATTTGCACACTAAATAAAACAAATGTCGACAATCCAACTCATTATCCACTCACCTACCTCGCTTTACTATAAGTTAAGTTGTAAACTTGTAATTTATATTAAATGTTGCAAGTACATCTTAGTTTCCAGTCATGTTAGAGTATATGCGATTTTTTTTATTTCAGATATACGAACATGGGTAAGAAAAATAGTTTTTTTGTAATGTATTTCACTGTGTATGTAGAAATTAAAAGAAGTTTAAATAATTAGTGCCGTAGTGTGATTTGAACACGAATCGAAAAACTTAACAATCAGTAACTCTAAAAACTCACCTACCACACATTTACAAGAAGTATTTAGTAAATATGGATTTTACATGAAAGTGACGAACGCGCCTGTCGTAGTTTCAAGTCGTGTTAGAGAGCTTGTTACATTTGCGATTTATCAAACGAGGTTACGAAAATATTGTTTTATTTTCGTTATGTGCGTGTTTCACTGCGTATACAGAAGGTTTTGCCCTGCAGCGGAATTTGAACAAGAATCAACAAATTGGCACTCCATGAGTGGTTCGCCACTCACCTGCTACTATTTTACACGTAGTAGTATTGTGAAGATGGGATTTTATACACTTCAAGTATCATCTGCATTGTTCGTGCCCCAAAATCGAAGCCATAAGAATACGAAGAGCTTACGTATTTTATATTTACAGAGCTCATTTCCGTTATTCGTCAATACGGAATGCCTTTTCCGTAAATTAACTCTACATCTCCGTAAAAGTTTCCGTAAATCTACAGACATTTCTAACAGTGTATCGATGCAGCAGGATGCCTTCGATGACATACCTCACTGTAAAAAAATTTCTTGTATCTTACAACGAAATCATTTGTAAACTAGTTGTCAAGATTATGCTTGTAATACAAGTAAATTAGAGCACATTTTACGACACCAAAATGTGGAAATGTGTAAAAATAAAATATTGAATTTTTAACAAGCAAATACTGTATACTTCAGGAGTGTTATAAATCAACAATTTTGTACGTTTCATAAATCGATGTGTCGTAAAGATACAATATTACAGTTGCAGAGCAACAAGGAAATTTTTGGCAAGTGGTTCCCAAATAATTGATTAAAAACCATACAAAAATGTTTTACTGTGTGAGCGGTCTTTGTGGAACGATCAAAATTTGGATGTGGCGGGGGGTCCATCGTATAGATTTCTATAGGCACTCCATGCGAACGCTATGGTCACAGAGTAGTTGGGAATACAGATGTGAAACAGCCGCTTATACACGCCAGCAATGTGGAGTCACTGGCCAGTAACATGCAGGAACGCCGTTCGCCAATCAGCGCCACGTAACTTTCTCCCCAGTCGGCAGTCCACCCAATGAACGTTTCGCAGTAAGTACTAAGTAGCCAATCAGACACAAGGCCTGTTTCCAAAGCCACACCAAAAGAACCACCACACCATTTCGTATATGTAAGGCCAGTGATATTTCGCGAAAATAATTCGAGACAAGGTACAGCCCAAAGCACTGAAGGGTCGCCCAGATTCTTTGATTGGCTAAGAAAATGTTCTGGCCCATGTTAACCGTTTGCGCACGAATCACGAAGGTTCAGTGTCGGAGTTGCTTAGTCCTGAGTGGCTCGGTCAAAGACGGACACGGCACCAGCAGCCAACGGAGGTATAACAACAGCTGAGGTGTGTATACAGTACTGAAGTCTACTGTGTGCTCCGATTTATACGCGAAAAGTCACTGGCCCTACGTTTAAGTGTACTTATCTACTCTGTAATTCCGTCCTCTTTTCTTGTGGGTACGTTATTATTTCAAGAGTCATCTAAAACGTGGCTAATAAACCGCAATCCGCTTGAAAAAATAAACGAAATGAATACGTGCTCGAAGTCTTGTTTGTTTCCAAACGAATTCGCCAGTCTTGGTAATAATCAAATCCCAGTGTGGGAGGTTTCTCTGATACTCTGTAAAATTTTCAGAAATTTTGCACAATATGCGCCGTTTCAACTTGTGGGCGCAGGGTTTTCGTATGTATTCAAAATCATTTTGACGGAACACGCAATCACAGAACCATTTTTTTATAAAAAAAAATAAATAAAAAAAAAACTTTGTTGAACAGAGTGAAAAAAAAAAAAAATAGCATGGCAACACGGCGGCGTGTCAAGATGGTCTGCTCAAGCCTGTGAACAGAGGAGTTAGTAAAGACACGATCTGGCTGCACATTTCGTCCTGTGTTTGCTCTGCGCATGCTCGTAGAGAAATAT
This sequence comes from Clitarchus hookeri, assembly GCA_002778355.1. Taxonomy (NCBI): domain Eukaryota; kingdom Metazoa; phylum Arthropoda; class Insecta; order Phasmatodea; family Phasmatidae; genus Clitarchus; species Clitarchus hookeri. The sequence goes on from NQII01000593.1 coordinate 440,785, forward strand.
ACTCCGGCAACAGCTCGCAGATAAGCCGGTATGTAAACTAGCGTTTGCGTACAGAATGGTTGGGGTGTGAAATGGATGTTGGTCTGGAGAGTGCGAATGTACCTGGGTGGGGGGGGGGAAGGATGGGTAGAGGAGAGGGTGAGAGAGAGAGAGAGAGAGAGAGAGAGAGAGAGAGCGAGAGAGATGCGTACCGCAAGTGCGAATGCACGCCAGGATAAAAACAGACTCGGATGTTCATAACGAAACTGACCGCGAAAATCACGTTTACTGTAAGGCGGTGAAGCATTTGCCTACAGACATATTTCAACTTCGAGTAAAAATTTTTTTTCCAACTAAACATTTTAAGGTTATGCGGAAGGATACAAAAGACAAGGACATTCCTTATTATCGCGGACTCTCCTACTTGGGCTCTCTTAAACTAATAAAAATTACGCAATACTTGAAAAATTACTTGGGCGTCTTCGCGCTACGTTGATCAGCTGTAAATAGGTCGATACGAGATAAACTATTGTTGTTTACATTAGCAGTAAAGCAATGTTAAGACGAGTGTAGTTTGCGATACACAGATCGCTAGCTCCACTTCAATAAGTAGACTCCGTATTTATTGTAAACCACATGATCACCTGCAAAATAATTAGATTTCTTTTAGTGTGCGGAAAATATCGATGAAACAGCACATTTAAATAACACCAGTTAAACATTTTTTTTTTACTCACAAAAGATTTTAAAACCTAAAATCCTACAAACAGAGGAAAAATTGTTTGGCCAAACCATGCATTCATTTGAACAGTTCCAACTAAACAGATTTATTTAGTCAGTATTCTGTTGGTTGTAAATACTCAATTTTGTTGTACGTCACAATTTGGTTCAGTATTCGAGTACTTGTTTTTTTCTGGTTCAAACAGTAAATTTTTTCTCAGATTTAAATGTTGTATTTAAATGCACAGTCCAATCGTGAAGTACCGAACGTACTATTGCTACCTACTTTGAGAACTTGCAAAAGCGACTGTAATAACGGCTCTTCGTGAAAATCCACCTGGCATGCGTGACGTTGGGAACTACACTGAAACAGCCGTGCAGTCGGAGTTCAAAGGGGCGTGCATTTAGCACAGCCACACTACAATAATTCCACGTCCCACGGGGCTTGGAATTTGCATACGGAATCGCGTTAAAGCCCACACCCGCGGCGCGACATCAGGCAACGCCCTAAATTAATTATAATTTCTCGAATGAATCGGAATGGATGCGCGCGACGACTCGCAAGCTGCGACCTGCAAGTTCCGACCCCGACACGCACCGCAAGTCGTCGCCGTGATAAATACGCGGGAACTAACGTCGATTATATCGAATGGTCAGCTGCCGCTGTCGCCGGTGTTTATACGCGTTATTGCCGTATAAACACAAGCCACATACGTAAATCACTTGTTGTAATTATGTGCCTTAAAACATTTCACGGGAAAATTTACTGCGTGCGCAATCAACAAATCACAGTTGCGAAGCTCGCGTGAGCAAGAACATAACGAGAGTGACGGGGCGAATGTGATAGCACCATCCTTGGATTCTCCTTGAAATATGGCCTACTGAAAAAGTTTTGACCTCGCCGTAGTAATGTTATTAATGATGATACGAAAAACAGTTTAATGTGTAACTTTTTGGAAGCCGCGTATATCTACAAATAGTATAAAACAAAGTCGCTTATCCGCGTCTGTCTGTGTATTCGCTTAGAATTTCTAAACTAATTGATGGATTTTGATGCGGTTTTCAACGTCATTTAGAGAATTTCTTGAGAAAGGTTTTGGTGTATAAAACATTTATATTTAATGTAAGGATAGTAGAGAAATGTAGAACCGTTTGTAATCAATTCGTAAAAAACGCTTTTAGGGCGCTTACATGGCTTGCGCTGACTAAACCATAAGATATACATCATATTAATGTACTGCAGAACTGTAGCTCTCAAAAAGGTCTACAAAAAGTCCACGATAGCATATGTTTATATTTTAGGGATGACCCACAGTAACAATTTTTGTCTTTCAAAGTATCGCTATAAAAACTAAATTGTTACCGGGCGAAGCCGGGCCGGTTCGCTAGTAGTATATATTATACAATTCAAATTTCGTTGCCTTTATATTCACGATATGAGGATAAGAAAATACCGCTGTGATATAAGTGTCTGCTTGATTTGCACTGTCATCTTGGTCGCGAGGAAAAAAAAAACTGTAATCACGTGATATCAAGAACACGAAAACACACAAAAAACATGTACGCAAGGAATTAGGATAACTAACAAAAACATTTTACTACCATACCACAAATGGGCATTTATCGTGCTAAGTGTAATTTGCAAGGTTGCACCAACATGTTTCTATGTCTTCTTCTCAACGCAGCTCGACATTAAACATTTGTAGATGATATCAGCATGCCGTAGGCAATTTGCACATACATTTCCTGCAATAAGTTACCTGGTATAAATTCAAAAGTTCACACTATAAACGTGCCAATGTAAGTAAATACCCCAACAAGATATCTGCATTTAAAGGCACGACATAGCCTTCGTTACACGTCGCGTGCTATTTTAAAATGCACGACGCGTGCGCTGTAGTATAAACACTGTCTTCTTTCGTTCGTTGCCCGTTCATCAAGCCAGTCTTAAATTACTCAATTTACATGTAAATTTGCCGGGAACAGCGCTGGAATTAATATTTCATACTCGACCGTGTAAATAAATACGAAAAAAAAGTAGGTATAATTGCGAAAATGCATAAACTTGTACACGTAAGTAACTGCATTACTAAGAAGAGTCTGATTTTGAACAGTGGCATTCTAGATTGCCGTGTACTGACCTCTCCACCAGACGGTTTATACGTTAGGTTTTGTACGTATATAGCATGGATATGAAAGCCTTCCAAATACTATGGACATTCAAGAGCCAATCTTTTTAGATTATGAGAATATTTTATGGTTTTCCGACACAACAGTAATAATAACTTAATAAAAATATAATATAATTTCAATTCAATAATTTAATCAAATAATTCGTACGTTTTTTTTTTTTTTTTTTTTTTTTTTTTTTATAGCGTACATGTAAGCTTAAACACAAAATCTTGATTCGTACGAATTACAAAAATTCTTACCTTAACAAAATGTTTTGGTTTAGTAAAGTGTTTGTTGAAGTCAGAGGAGAGGTTTGTTACAAATTTCTTTCAAATCCGACATTTTTGTGTCACCTGTGGTATGCCTTTAACTACAAATTAATTGAACCTAAAATTTTATTTTAAATGTTAAAATTGAAATACGGATGAATCGCAAAAAAAATTTCAAGAAATGTTCTTTAAGATATTTTAATAACACGAAAAAATTATTTTTAGCTGTATCCTAACGTACTGATTACGTTAAATTTTGAGGTTTACACGAAAATAAATATAATTTTAAAATTTATGTATTTAGTATTATTCATTTTTGAAGAGTATTTTTCCTTCATTATGGCACTTTTTCGCATTATTCCTTCATATCACAACAAAAAAGGATGTAATAAGTTAAAACTTAAGAAGATAATTTCGAACTCATGAAAGCTCTTTAACAAGCGACGTTAATAAATCCAACAATATAATAATCACAGTTAACTTTGCAAACACACTCTTTTCTTTTCTACAACACATGATTTGTTACCACAAAGTTATTTACGGTTAAATACGAACCACTGCAAAGTAGGTTTACCACAAACAAGACTTTGGTTACATCTGTATGTCAATGACAATGATAACCTTGCATTGTCCTTACAATAGTTCAGCAGTATTCTTTCTGGTAGTTAGCTGCTGTGTTTTGAAGGTTAAACAATTATGTTGATTACCTAATAAATTTATCATTTACCAAGTTTCATTACAAAGTACGAAAAAAAATGTTTTAATATAACTCAATCTTTTTCTTTAATGCGGTGCTGTAAACAAAACACGCTCAAATAATGTTTTTTTGTTTGCTATGATAAAAAGGCATAATTTCCATAAAACAAAATTGGTTAAAAAATTAATAACAGCTAACCTTAAATTATTTAACTTTCCTTTTGAATTAAAGCAAGACTTTGTTACAGTAAACAAAATCCGCTTCAAGAAATTATATTTTTTTTTGCTTAACAAAAAACCTTCAAAGTATTTTTACAGCGTATTTTCTGATGATTAAGGTTACATTTCCCCACCTTGCCTGTTAGTTTACTGAACTCAAACTCAGGCTCCTAATACAGATACTATAATAATACATTATCAAAAATATAACTAGTTAACAATTTTTCAACTCTGTATTATAGTGGATGTCCATCCCAATTTCTCGTTATTAGAGATCGGAAAGATTAATTAATTAATTTATGAACACTGTATAGTTGACCGAAATTTTGTTTTGTGATGTATGTGCATTATTTGCGTACTCCGAAGAGCCCGACGCTACGAAAAGTACAAATAGAACTTTTGTCGCGCTGTCGGGGCTACGATTGTCAGACTGACCTTGATTAATATTGGCTGTTATAGTATGTCGTGGTATTGTGACTCCATCAGAAGCCAATAATAAGCCTGCAAACAAAAGGTGGAGTCAGTAACAGACAACTCGGTTTAGACTGGAACTGAAATTTCTACAGCTAGTGATTTTTCGCGAAAAAATACGAGTACACAATAGACTTAAATACTATAAGCACCCAAAAGCAGTTTCCCTATTGCGATTGGTTGCTGTCTGCTTGAGAAGGCGGTTTCATGTTTGACCGGGCCACTCAGATTTCGGCAACATCGGCACGGCTCCTACGTGATAAACTTGCAGACAGTTAACACATGTCGAAAAGTAATTCAGCCAATCAAGATAGGCAAACGACCCTAAGAGTGTTTTGAAATATAACTTGTCTTGAAATCGTTTCGCGAACTTTCGCTACCCCCTGGGCATCTCACCACAGAGTGGGTAATTATGCAAAGACAAAATGGCGTGGTGGTTACTTCCGTTCTGTGATTGGCTGAGCGAGGCTCTGGGGCCGGCTCTCGTGTTTCACAGACTACTGCCTGCTTGGGAAGGTTCCGTATTGGCTGGGCTGCCGTAATGGCGAGTAGGCTGCCAGGCGCTCATTGGCGAACGGAGCTCCAACACTTTGCTGACTTGTGACGTCATTCTACAGGCGTGTGCGCAGTATGAGCAGCTGCTTCGCCTCTGTATTCTGAAGTGTACTCTGTGGCACGAGGGTGTTGCACTTCGCATTGTTGTGTCGTAACAGGGCGTTGATTGTGGTCGACAAAGGCGTGAGAGGTGGGCCATCTGCGTCGACTGGGCGTGTGCGATATCTCTGTCCCCGATCAAATGGGAAGGCTACTCCTAGCTAAGAGCGACATGTTAAAATACCACAAGTACAGTCTGCTAGGCGGTGTTAAATATGTACGTGTCCATAATCGTGGGCCTTTCCTGAGGCAATCATATTTGTCACCTGTTGGAAACTTATGGCTAAGGGCAGTGACATTTCGCGAAAAGATTTCGAGGCAAGATATAGTCCAAAGTACTGTAGGGTCGTCCAGCTTCTTTGATTGGATAAAAAAATGTTCTGGCCCGTGTTAACTGTTTGCGCACGAATCACGAAGGTTCAGTGTCGGAGTTACTTAATCCTGAGTGGCTTGGTCTAAGACGGACACGGCACCAGCAGCCAATGGAGGTATAACAACAGCTGAGGTGTGTACGTAGTATTGAAGTCTACTGTGTGCTCCGATTTTTACGCGAAAAAATCACTGGCCCTACTTATGACACATGCTTCGAGGGTGGGTGAAACATTACGGACGTATGCCAGCATATGTCGACGAACTTCGGACATGGGTGATTGATAATTGCCTTGTAAAGCAATTGCTTATAACACCATTAGAGAGTATTTATTATATGCGTTGGTCCAGATATTCGCTAATTTTTCAAACCGTATATATATGTGATAACAAAATGCCAATCACTTCTTGAATAATACTAACAAATATTCTGTGTGAAAATTAAAAACGTATTTCGAATCCTATGTGTTGGTTTCATTTTTGTGAAAAGTTTTGTAGGTTCGTATTGATTTTCCAGAGGCAGCTTTCACATTGTGTTTAAAATGTGCCTATAAATTTTGTGCTAGAAATTAATTAAAAGCATTGAACTTTAACGTACTTATTAACACTCACTTCAAAAGGCTTAAAAAAAATTATTATATTTTGATATAGTGAATTTGCTGTGTGTTAACGAGTGCATAAGCAAAACAACTCACTTGTCATAACCAAGTGAAATAATCATTTCTGATGAGAATAATATTAGCTCCTGCAAGCCACGACAGACAGGCCTCAATAACAGTTTTGATGAATTTGTTTCTGGACCGCGCTTCAACCCTTTAACCGCTCAAAGTAGTTGGATCGCGGCCCAACCCTTATCGGCGTGTTTTTCTCCTTGCGAGATTAATTACTTTGTTTACCGGTTCGACGCACGTTGAGACCTCGCCATCATGCTTAGCCTATTTTCTTCGGGCAACGTATCAAGCGTGTAGCCACTTTCAAGAATTTCTTCACATACCAACGATTTTATTATTCTTCTTATTATTCAGCTAGCCAACGAAGAAGTAGAGAGAAAAAAAGTGTTGACCACGGGAGGGAGGCTCTGTTTTTTTTTGTTACAAAGAAACGTGGCGTATCAGGACGGCCTCTGTGTTTACCTCGAAGTTTACGCATTCAGCAGCGGGAATTTATTACAAGCTGTCAGCTCGCTGTCATCTGTTCCCGTCGCAAGGTGCCTCTATCTCCACAATCAGCTGCCTGGAGAGGGGTCGCTTGCCTTCTGTCAAGCTGTCACCTGCGTTGCCTCGAATCTTCACTCAGTTTGGTAAACCTCCGGGATGAATACGTCTCATGCATCGTCTGACGTGCCCGTCACGGGGAGTTGACCCAGGTAACTGAACTTTTCCCCTTTATCTCCGCTCTGTATTATGACGGTTACAGTCCATTCACCGTTACTTCCAAACTTTCTGGAGCCCTGCTAAAAGTTCTACTTCCTGGGTATTCCTCCGCATCATATAAACATAGCTTAGAATATTACACCAGAAGGGCCAACGCGCCGCACTCGTGCGCACTCAGTATAATAACGTTTTGCAAAAGAACTATTTCTCACTAACCATTACCAACACACCTATTTTGTTCCTGTCTTTATTCATAATAGTTATAAATGCAATATTATAATTTATAGTTAAAATACAAGTGAAACTTAAATTTATGAAGAAAAAAAAAGAAGAACGTGTATGTAAACACACGTATAAAACGCTTGTTATATATGACAAATTTAGGAGAAAACCTAACACTTCATCCACAGGGTGTTTTTTTTTAAAGGTTTGATTAAAAAAAGTTTGAAGAAACAGCGAATAGACTATATCCAGTCCTGAAATCTATTTCATAAAAATACAATTCTACAAGTTACAAAAGTGAGTGAAAAGTGAGTGAAGAGATTTGAACGGCTCTTAATATCGACGTCTTGAGAGCCGATGAGGGTGGAGCGAGGTGAGTGTGGAGCAGTGCCGGAATGAAGGGGCGGGGGAAACGGGAGATCCCCGAGAAAACCCACCGACCAGCGACATCGTCCGGCACGATTCCCACACGCGAAAATTCGGGGGCAGCCGCGCGGGGAATCGGACTCGGTTTGCCTAGGTGGCAGGCAAGTAGTCTAACCACTACACCACCGCGGCTCCTACAAGTTACAAATGTATCTGCCTGTAAACTGTAGAAAAGTTGATATAGTAGTTTATCTCCAACTAGATCTTTGGGCACTGCAAATAAATTCTTTATTCCAAATATGTTGCAGGAAACTAAACATATTATTTTATTAACAGATTGTAAATATTTGTTTAACATACTGAAAAACAGAATATCTAATTGGCACAAACTTAATTGTTTTAAATGAATTATTTAGTTGTGTGAACAATTTTAATTCATTATGAGGAACTGAGGCTTGGTTGTACCAACAAAATACCATTTGGCTGAAACAAACGCCACGCAAACATATATATTTGGTATACTGAAACAATTATTATTCTCAGTGTAAAGCTACAAATACACTTGCAGTTACAAGTAAAATTTTACAAGTTATAAGTATTTTATACAAGTATAGGCCTATGTATGGTTTGGTTTCATAAAGAGACTTGTAGCTTACCAGAACTTGTAAATTGTGAAATAATTCTACTGGTAGTAATATTTAAGTAGAATAGATTACAAGCCTAGTCAAAATCGGATCTAAACGCATTATATTTATATAATATTTACGGTTTGGAATAAATTAAAACCCCATGTGAGTTAATACATTAAACCCATGCAATTTTCGCTGTTTCGGACAATGAAGTGTACAAAGAGAATATTGAGATTATATTACCGCACAAATACAGAATGTTAAGAATAATTTCGCATATTGCTCGAAAGTAACGAAATGTTCTGTAGGAGTGTTTTTAGATTGAAGAATTTACTGTTGTTTCCATTTATAGGTATGCGTTTGACATAACATATATACGGCTAATGTCACATCAGCCAGTCTAAAAATATTAATACAGAACTTTTCGTTACATTCGAGAAACGTGCGAAACCAGTGTTAACATTCTGTAATCGTGTGGTATTATCGTAACGCCAATATTCACTTTATACACGTTATGTTGTTTTCGATTATTTATTATTTATTTTTCCTACGGCAGGGGTTGGTAAGTGCCCCCCCCCCCCGGACCAATTCTTCGTGGCTTCGTCCATATTATCATCGCATAGAGCACTGGTAAATCTTCATAGTGACTACTTACTATGATAAGGCCCATTGATTTAACATTGTAGTTACCAACTGTGGATAGCAAAAACAAAAAGTCACAATTACGACGCAAGCCACGTATCGCCGTACAGTAATAATAAGTTAAAATAAACAGTAAACAATAAATTTAAGTTTTCTGAATTCAGCGAATGGAAACAAATCTTTAAAACACCCACCAGTAGAAAATTCAGTGTGTTTCAGTTGTTGATTTTTTAATGTGTACTTATTGCATTAGTGTGAATATTTCTAAAAGATAAAACCATACCTTTTTCCGACATGACAACTCTCTTTTCCGTTCCTTGCATTCAACACAGAGCATTGCTATTATGTTGTTTACTTATTTTAATGAAGTTTCTCTTTTCTTCCCCCCGCTGGTTATATACAATTTGCCTGAGGTCAAGCAGGGTGCATCGAGTAAATTATCAAGTGAACTCAAAAGTGATTCTGGACTCGGAGAAAATCGAAATGGATCTAGTTTCCAAACGGGCAGAGTAATATTTTAACGCATCCGAGCGAACCCTGTACATGTTGTTTTGCAAGCGCCTTAAGCATATCCGTGTTAGGCGGGCCTAACAATCCCTCATATATAAGAGACCGGAAAAATTCGCGAGTTCAATGACCTGCAGGCTAGACTCTCCAGTCTCGTGTACAAATATGCCGACAGCAACTGCACATTGGTTGTCTGCTGTCACGGTAGAAGGTGACGATTGGGCCAGCCTTCTCCAGGAGGTGTCAAACACCGTTGCGGACCAACGGCTGAAGTTTTGTTAACACACGTGTTTCGAATTTTAGCTTGTCCCGAAATGAATCTGCGAATTTTTTCAGGTGTCTCTACTCGTAGCACTGGCAAAAAGACTACTCGAGTCGTGGGTTTCCTGCTCGCGCGGTTGGGCCGCAGGGCGTCTATCGCGCCAAGCGGGACTCGGGTAAGTGGTCCGACTACGTTAATACAGCGGCAGCCGTCAATGAACCGACTGGCCGCCGCCCAGGTATGCAGATGAACGCGGGTTCCAGGGGTGCTACCATATAATGACGGTAAATTGTTCAGGTCCCTAATTACTGGTCTCGCCTCGCTTTCAACCTGTCTTGAATTTGGGTTAGCCGTCATTCTGCACGGTTCTTCTGCGAAACAGTCATTACAGCATGATTCACGCCGCCCGAGGCGCACGCACCGGTTCATGAATAAAACAGTTTTACAATGTCTGAACCGTAAATAATTAAACACTTAGTTACGATCGATTAATTGGATGGAGTGAAAGAGTTTTGCAACGGAATTTACTTGCCGATGCTAAAATGCCTGTTAAAAAAAAAACAGCAACTTACTTTTGGCTGCGTTTGTAGAAGCTTAATACCGGTGCGGTTAATTAACCTGTATAATTTTGTAGATAGCTTAAGCGCTATCCAAAGTTCTCGCTGTGTGAATTTCGGAAATATAAATTGAACTGAATTTGAAGGACTTACTATATTTCGATAGGGTCTGTTTATCGACTACATACCGTCACCTACAGCAATAGTTGATACAATATATAGTTGAGAGTTAAGAGATTTGGTCAGATCTTAACAACGAGCTCTTGAGAGCCGATGGGGGTGGAATTAGGTGAGAATGGAGCAGCGTCGGAATGCAAGGACGGGGGAAACGGGAGATCTCCGAGAAAACCCGCCGACCAGTGGCATCGTCCGGCACGATTTTCACTTGAGAAAATCCGGGGTGACCCGGCAAAGAAATACAACGTATAGTTTTCGAATAAATATTGTTGACTGTTTTCCGAATAACAATGTATAGAAATCACTCAGTCAGTACGTACGTAAAACTAATGGTTTTGACATTTATAAATAAACTATATGAGGAAACTTTACAACAACAAAATTATGAGAAAACCCCTTTCGTAATTTAACCTTCTAAAAAATCCTGTTCAATTATTTTATAAAAAAAAAATTAAATAAAATAAACTTTTATTCACGATTCATAAATTTTCATTTTATAGGGCTCTAGATGATATTATTTTGTTAATTTTGGCATATTTATTGATAATTAAAACATAAAATTATAGACTATCAACTATTGATGTATGACAGCTATCAGCATGCAAATATTTGGTCACTAAATCTAACACCATCAACAATATTACGATATTAAAATTCTGGCATTGGTTTTATTTTTCGGAAATTCATCTAACGCGAGATGTTTCCATAAACCTTAAGAAGAAAAAAAGGTCTTAGTTTTTGCACTTGCCGTGTTTGATAATAGAGAACAGGTTTCATAATTACACTTAACCACGATGGATTTAAGAAACAACTGATACATTTAGTAAAAAGTTACACCTTAACATTAACGGCCATGCTGATGGTAAAGAGTGAGGGCGAGCCATTGGTGGCGGCGAGGTAGTGTATACACTGTTTCACCCCGTGCCGGAGGGGCGTGCGCGCGCGGTGTTGCCTGTGTGTATAGTAAGTTTCACCATAGGTTGGTGTATTTAACGCTAATTTTTTAATTTAGCCATTTATTTCTGTTATTATTATTGCATAGGGCGCGCACGCGGCATGTTGCGTGTGCGTATACTCTGAGGCTGGTGTCTTAAACGTAAATTTTTTAATATGGTAATTTATTTCTGTTATTATTATTATTATAATTGCTCGAGCGTGCGCTTCTCATGTTGGCTTATGTATATATTTTTTCGCTAGACTCGCATTCTTGTGGCCGTTTATTATCTGGGGAGTGCGTCGGCTGATACGGGTATTTCTTCTCCTAACCGCACAATGCCATTTTTATATATACAAAGTCGGGGCGGATATAAATTAATATATTTATTCGACATTTAACATACTCCTTTTCTGAAAATCGCGGTGGTCTAGCAGTCAAGATGCTAGACAGCCGACCCAGGGGGTGCTGGAACGATCCGTCATGCTTCCTGCATTTTTGAGGTAACCTGTGCCGAAACAGGTGTACGTAAGGGCGAGGTTCCCACCTGCTGCATGCCAGACGTCGGGCTTAAGCGATGCACCTAGCGGCAGACCTGCACTCTGGCGGGCGGTGGGGGTGAACGAAGCTGGTGGTACGCTCTGGTGGCCAACGGGATAAACGAAGCTGGTGGCGCCCCTATGGCTGCCTACAGCGGGAGGTGGGGGAATTAAAAATTGAAGACGTAAAAAAGCAAGAACTTAGCACACACTGGTGGCAGGCATGGGAGTTAAAGCTGGCTCCTACAGCAGACAACGGTGAAGAGGGAATATCCAAGATGGAGGACGCCAAAAGCAAGAGAGATCAGTAAACAATGGCGATGAGAGAACATCCAAGATGGAGTACGCGAAAAGCACGAGTGGGGTGGGAGACAAGAGAGAAAATAAAGGAGACCGGAAGGAATATGAGTAGGCATGGAACGAATGAGAGAGAATAGGCGTGGGAGAAATAGCAGCAGGAAGGAATGCCAGAGTGTAAGAAAAAAGAAGAGGAATGCAAGAGCATGAGAAAATAAAGGAGACAGGAAGGGATATGAGAAAACCCCAAGGGTTAGAACGGGCGAGAGAGACAGGAAGGAATGGGAGAGAGTGAGAAAAGATAACATCGGAATGCAAGAGCGTGAAGAGGTAAGGTGGAATGATATAGCAGGAGGAAAAAAAGGGTAATTCCGAGGAAAAAAAAGAAGAAATTTCCAAAATGGCCACAGTTATTGGCGAGGAATGAAAGAGCAGGAGGTTTCGGTGTGACGTCATACAAGATGGCCGCCATGGCGCCGTGTCTCCGTGCCTGAAGCCTGCGCCAGCTCTCTCTCTCTCTCTCTCTCTCTCTCTCTCTCTCTCTCTCTGTTTCATGCTACTTATATATAATATATCTATAAATTATGATATTTCATTTATAATTCACATTAATACAACCAGAGAGAAAATAGGCGTGTTGTTAATGCCTAGTAAGAAATAGTTCGTATGCGAAATATTATTACGCTAAGTGCGCACGAATTCGGTGTGTTCTCCCTCTGGTGTAATTTGCTAGAAGTCGTTAGGCTTTGTTTGCATGAGGCGGAGGCATATCCTGTGAAAGAAGAACTTTAGCAGGGTTTCAAAAAAAGTTGGAAGTAACCTTGCATGGACTATGTAACTGAACGTACCGTCGTGTAGGCGCGAGTAAATAAGCGCGTGTATACACATGTAATTTTTAAGTCTGTGTGGTGCACGTGAACTACTCCAGCAACGAGGTGGCTACGCCCGGCGCACACGCGCGTGTAGGCGGAGCCGTCGTACCGAGGAACCTTGACACGAGCCGATCCTTTCGCAAGCACGAAAAAAAAAAAAAAAGATAGCGCAGAAAGTGCAAATATGGGAGGCTCGGCACGTCGCAAGTAATCCATCGTAGGCATTCATTTCGATATTACGCGGCNACGGAGGGGGGGGGGAGTAGGCCTCTCTTTGCTTTGCGCCGACATCTCGCACGCGGAAAGCACGGCCTATACGTCGCGTGTTAATCCGCAGAACATACCGAGAACGTTTTTTTTTTTTTTTTTTTTAATTAATCCCTATAGGCCATTCACGGTTACTTCACACTTTCCTCGACCGCTGCTAAAAGTTCCATTATTTTCTTCCGCCTCACTAAGACAAAGCTTGACCGAGTCTAGAAAATCACACGAAAGGGACAGCGCACTGCATTCGTGCGCACTCTGTATAATACAAATTTGCATAAGACCTATTTCTTACTAGGCATTACCAACACACATATTTTCTACCCCCCTCCCTTTTTTTTTTTTTTTTTTTTTCATATTAGCTATAAACGAAGTATTATAATTATTAGATAAAATATAAATTAAAAGTCCAGTTCAATCAAAAATAAGTTACTTTTGTTAACACAAGGATAAAACACTTGTGATATACGACGTATTTAGGAAACAACCATTCACGGTTACTTCCAAATTTTCTGAAGCCCTGCTAAAGTTCTACTTTCAGGCTATTCCTCCGCCTCATGCAAACAAAGCTTAATTACGTCTAGGAAAAAAAAAAAGCACCAAAGGGTAACGCACTGCATCTGTGCGCACTCAGTGTGATAGTATTTTGTATAAGAACTACTTCTTACTAGGTATTACCAACACACTTGTTTTTTTAGCTGTTTTTATTCATACCTATTATAAGCAAAATATTATAATTTACAGATAAAATATAAATAAAAGTTCTGTTTAACCAAAAATAAAGTACTTCTATGTTAACAGCAGTATAAAACGCGTGTTATATATTGCATGAATAGAAAAGCACAAAATATGTCCTACATGGGGTGATTTTTCAACGAATTGATTCAAAAAGTGTGAAGAAACCGTGAATAGACAATAATTATTTTCTTTTTTTGTCCTAGGCGGGTAGACAAAGTGAGGAAGAATTAAATTATAGTATGTGGGAAGGGGGGGGAGGAGGCCTCCAGAAACATTAGTCATCCGTCATGTGAGTTAAGCCGGCGAGAGCTTCAGAGATAATTCCCATATCCCCCCCCCCCCC
>NQII01000593.1:465482-503925 GCA_002778355.1 Clitarchus hookeri
GTATATATATATATATATATATATATATATATATATATATATATATACATATATATACACACACACATATGTAGGCTGTTCACGGTAAAGTGAGAACTTTAGAAATCAACCCTTGAAAAATGTCACTGATACTACCCAGGGCCGGATTTAAAGTTTGGACACTCCTAGGCCCAAGAGTTTTAGCCGCCCCCTCTTCATACCATCGTAAGGGTCGGTGAGGGGGGTCCGTCCCTAAATTTTCCTCAATAAAATAATTTTTATGATGACAATTTTAATTTTATCACATAATAACATTACTTATGAAAATAATTTGAGAATAAATTTTTTGTGTATTAAGTAAATGAAATAGCCCAACAAGGTATTGGAAATAAATTTAATCTCTTCGATAGCTATGAACACATAAATACATGTATGCATTACACATTATTGAAATATTAAAATTAAACTGACATTAAAATTAAATATTGAAGTTTCCTTTAAATATGAATATCAGAGAGTTTGTAAAATTAGTTTAGTAATATGTTTACTCATGTAACAAGATTGAAAAGGAACGTACTGCAATTGATCAAACTATCAAAAAAATTAAAGAAACAATAAAAATCAGTACTGTTTTTTTATATGTAGTACTATTTACCTTTAAAGTCAATTTATAAAGTCTTCCTCCTAGAATTTTTTTTCGAGCGAATGTGTACGGCATTTCTTGAGTCAGCTTTCTCTCGATGGTGAGCAGGGCTAAACTACAGTTAGACAGCACCGACCAACTTCTAGAATTTATCAAGAACACACGACGAAGGGTGGAGAAGGATATCTCTCCTGTGCAGTTTGTGGCAGGAGCACTAAGAACCATTCTTAAGGCAATGCCAGTGTTCGGATGGATGTCAACTGCATCAAAATGACGCAAAACCTTGCTAACGTCAGTTAGGGTCATGGTGGGTTTTCCTTTATCTGTATTTTGCACCAAAAAGGGTTTCAAATGTAAACACCCATCTACAACAACAGGCTCAAGATCTTCGGGATACANTCTGTATTTTGCACCAAAAAGGGTTTCAAATGTAAACACCCATCTACAACAACAGGCTCAAGATCAAGCCCTATGTTTGAGTTATCAAGAGAACGTACAAACCACTAAAGACTCGCTTCCAGTCCTTTAATAACCTCGAGAAATCCAAACCTGTTATGGAGCTGAGTATGTTTAATTTCACGTCTGTTGAGTTCGGAATATAAGGTATATAATATAAAGTTGAAAGTGTACACACGAAAGTTCTCAGATCCTGTTAATGTGACATCGCTGCTATGTCCACCATATTCACCAAACTGTGTGGGTATCTTCTTTTTGCGTCGGGAGTCTGCTACGTACTCCTTCTTACATTTGCCTCTCGCTGCAGTTTCTAAGCCATCGAAATTTTTTGCCACTTCTTGAAGAAAACCAGAAAGAGACTCACAGTACAAAATAATCTCTCCTAGCTCTGTGGTTTCATACTGTAGTTTTGTGTTCACCTTATTGAACCTTTCCAGTATGGTGCCCCATAAAATCGCCATGAATGCAGTCTCAAGGGAACTCAACTTTTCTTTTAAAGCATTGGCTTCATTCCTTGTCGAGGGTCTTTCATCACTGTCATTAGCAATTTCATTCAAACTTTCCAAAATGCCTTTCTCTGTTTTCATTTACAACTCGGCAGGTGTCGTGACGAGCAGACCATCGAGTCTTGGATAGATTATGTNATGCCTTTCTCTGTTTTCATTTACAACTCGGCAGGTGTCGTGACGAGCAGACCATCGAGTCTTGGATAGATTATGTGGTTGTAAAGTACCCTTTTTCTTTAGGATGGCCTATTTGTGTGTTGAGGCACTGGATAAATTAAAAAGTTCATGCAGCAATCCAAAAAATGAAACAGCCTCTGTACATGATTCTGTTGCACAAGACCCTATTACATTTTGAGAATGTGCTGAACATGGTACATACTCCGCCAGAGGACTAAGTTCCTTGATGCGAGCTCGAACGCCGGTATACATATGCCAGACATATTCGAAGCGTTGTCGTATACCCGGCCTCTGCAATTAGAAATGTCCAAATTAAATTTCTTAAAGAGTCCCAGGACTGTGTTGAGAATTTCTTCAGCTTTGTGTCCAACATTTGACACAAAACAAATAAACCTTTCAATCGGCACGCCATCATTGGCAACATATCTGAGTACTGCAGTCAGTTGGACCACATGTGAAATGTCTGGTGAGGAATCTAATACTACACCAAAGTATTTAGCTTCATTAACGTCTTTTAAAATTGTTTTTTTAACTTTGTCTGCCATAAGAGCAATAAGTACTTCATATGTTGTATTAGAAATATAAGATGTGCTTCCGGAATCTTTGCCACCATATTGCCTTAAATTTTCTGCCATAAAAGGGTCTAATTCGGCCAGAAATTGCAACAGTCAGAGGAAATTTCCATTATCAAGTCTATCTAAGTGTTCATGTGTTCCACGTAATGCCAGCCCTTGAACAGTTAAATATTTAACTGCCGCCACTACTCTCTTGGGTACCTCCCTCCAATAGTAGACTTCTCGTTCGTGTGCCTCACTAAGATGAACATCAACACGGCCTTTCAAACCACCCCTAAGTTTTAGTTTTCCTAAGTTATTTTTATGATTAAAACTGTTTTCATGTTCTAACACTCGTTGATTAGCATTTTTCCAGTCATTGAATCCTGTAGAAAATGCACCCGTCGTATCAGACTGTCCAAATAGCATACATGGAACACAGAAAACGCATCCTTTTGATGGCGAATAAACCAGCCATGTTCTGTTTTTCGTTTCACCATTTTGAAGTTTTTTGAAAAACAAGCTCTTGGACAGACAACGAACTTTGTCTGAATATTGTCTCGTAGACTGATTAAAGTCTAAATCGTTATTTTGTATCACCCCCATTAGTGCACCCATAATCTCGTAGTTGTTCATTTAGATCCCATAAAGCCGGATCCGAACTGAAAACAACGTCAGTTCTCCCACTTTATAAATCTACTTCCTCTCCAGGTTGATTTTCAAAAACAATCTGTGCCGGATCGGTTTCACAAGCAACTTCCTCGAATTTAGAAGTGACAGAAGAAACAGACGGTAAATTATCGCTGTTGTTTATATTGCCAATCACAATTCCACACTTAGCAGTGCGTGAAAAAAAAGNGAAACAGACGGTAAATTATCGCTGTTGTTTATATTGCCAATCACAATTCCACACTTAGCAGTGCGTGAAAAAAAAGGACGTTATTTTAGGAATCTGCTTTATAACTTCTTCATTTCTTTCATCTTTTTCTTCAAGCTTTTTTTNAAAAAAAAGGACGTTATTTTAGGAATCTGCTTTATAACTTCTTCATTTCTTTCATCTTTTTCTTCAAGCTTTTTTTTTTTAAACTCTGCGCCACTGGGTTTTGGTTTATGGCTCATTGTATACACGGACACTACAATTAAAAAACACGACGATAATTATTTTAACGAACTCACGCCGGACCATAAAAAAAGTTACATGTTAAAAGTCAGAGCGGACGTGCGGAACCGTCTGTATTCGAACAAAGCACTGGCTGATTTATGGAGACCGATTGCGCGTGCGATAAACCTGAGTCACACGTTCTACGCCACTGTCTACGTGTCTACGCCTACCGTAACTCACTGCAAAACTGCTCGCAACTTCAACCAACAATAATTACGCACACCAATAAACTGTATAAAATAAAATTAAATGAAGACTTGTCTTAACTCATTATAAACATTTTCTTTGTTATTTAAACAAATATATATATATATTTTTTTTTTTTAGTGTGCGCCTTCTGGCATTGTGGTAAATCCAGCCCTGATCCTACCTGCATAATTTTCACGAGTACACTGACTGGCATGCACCCAGTAAAGTTGGTAACGACGGGGAGAAAGTAGTTCCATGTCTTAACGTTGACGTAACAGTGTTAGGTGAACATGTGTGAATAATGAAATATTATTTGTTTAGCTCACAATTTTTCAATTCGTATAAATACAAAAATCAGCATATTTGTAAAAATATTTCAATCGTTTCACTTGACCGACTCACGAATAAAGTGATCAGGCACACGGCAATGCAGCGTAGTAATACACAATGTTCATGCAAGTAGATCTTGAGCAGGGATTTCCAAAGTGCGCAGGTTACCGTGGACAAGCTTTCCGCCGAAATCACAACAACAAATACTAAATGAGGATACATAAATAATGAGATGACAACACGGCACGGAGGCTCGGTTCGGCACGGCTCGGCCGGCTGTTGACCAACTTGTATAGGGTATAGTGAGCACTTTTTTTGTGCCTTTCCCCGACTTTTTAATATAAACATTGCCATGTGACTAATAAGGACAGTGTATACGTTACTTGCAATAGCCGAATTCGCCCAATTCACGAAATTTTTATCCACAACGCGGCGTGGGTAGTAATGAAACTTCCACAACGCGTTCTGTGCAATTATTTCGGTCACTGAGAAATTTAAAATACCAAATACGCGTTGTGACAATTGAACTTTGCTCGACAGCAGAATCAATACTGTTTTTTTTTTTTTCGCTTTGTGACCACTACAAATTACCCACAACGCGATGTGAGTATTCCGGTTTTACCCACACAGCGATGTTACTGAGCTGAGCTAAGCTAACCCAACGTACCGTAATGTAACGTAACGTAACCGAACCGAACATAACCCAACCTATGTTAATCTAACCTGACCTAAAAGCGAATAAATGCGTAGGGTGTACAACCTCAATACTCGCATCACGTTGTAGGTGCTTTGTAGTGACCACCAACCGAAAAGCAATATCGTGTTTGCTATTGAACGAAGTGGAATTGCCACAACGCCGTAGCAGGCATTTTCAGAAGCTCAGTGGCCGGAACAATTGCACAGAACGCGTTGGGGAAGTTTATCATTACCCGCACCGCGTTGTGCGAAAACATTTCGGGCGATGGGCGAAATCGGCGATTGCGAGCAGCATATACATTCCCCCATCCTCAAAAGTTGACGTTATGAGGCTGCAATGAAATACATTTGCTAGTGGTTAACGTCAGTTCGAAGAGCCTCAAAAATTGCTCACTTGACCGCGAAGAGCCTATGATCACAGACAAACCAAGGAGAATTGTATCACATCTTCTATAATACTCCGCGCCAATTCCTTCGATATCCCGCTGTCGGATGTGGTTTCGATGTCCGTGTTTAACAAGAAGTTGGAAAATTCTTCAGCTTGCATGCGACCCGCTTGTACGCGTTTCGTCCGAACCGTGGAGCTGCTGCGTCGATAAAAATAAAAGTGTGTGTCTTGGGGTAGGGGGAAATGATATGTTTCGCAACTTCCCCCGGGGTTTCGCTTGAGTTTGTCATGCAGCAGAGGCACTACAATTTCACGTTATAGAATGGCACCATGTTAGAGTTCACATTCCCCTGTACAATCAAGCAATCAAGGGCAGTGATATTTCGCGAAAAGATTTCGAGACAAGACACAGTCCAGAGCACTGTAGGGTCGTCCAGCTTCTTTGATTGGCTAAAAAAAAATGTTCCGGCCCGTGTTTTTGCGCACGAATCACGAAGGTTCAGTGTCGGAGTTGCTTATTCCTGAGTGGCTTGGTCAAAGACGGACACGGCACCAGCAGCCAATGGAGGTACAACAACAACTGAGGTGNCGGCCCGTGTTTTTGCGCACGAATCACGAAGGTTCAGTGTCGGAGTTGCTTATTCCTGAGTGGCTTGGTCAAAGAAGGACACGGCACCAGCAGCCAATGGAGGTACAACAACAACTGAGGTGTGTATATAGTATTGAATTCTACTGTGTGCTACGATTTTTTACGCGAAAAGTCACTGGCCCTAGGCATAAGTAACTTGTTCACTAGCTGCTGTCCCAGACGTAACTAGTTACCTTGGTCGACACGGCCCAACATAATAAAGCCACCAGAGTGACAAGTGTGCGCTGCTGGCTCAGAGATATGCAGGGCGTGTCGGACGAACGGAGGTCAAATGGCTNATAATAAAGCCACCAGAGTGACAAGTGTGCGCTGCTGGCTCAGAGATATGCAGGGCGTGTCGGACGAACGGAGGTCAAATGGCTCCAGAGGAAATAACCCACAGTGTCCTTACCTTAGTTGATGCGTGGCCGCCGTCGAGCGGACAATGAAATTCCAGAAATTCGAGCAAAGGCACAAACAATTAGTACAACCGTAAATAAAAACATTAGTCCCAAGTTCAACAGTCACGAAAAATTACTATTATTAAGCATGATGTAATAAGGCATTTGGCTCACTTGCACTGAGAAAAAGGTTTTGCTTGGCGCAACCATATTATTTGTTTGTATAGGGGCAATGAAACATTTTGTTTTTGAAACCAAATTATTTCGTTCTTATTTGGTTGGCTCAAACTAAGATTTGGTTCGTGCAACTAAAGATTTGTTCAGCTCTACCTAAATTAAAAAGTTTCTGTTAATATAAAGAAATTGAAAGCCCGACGGAGACTCGAACGTAGAGCGTTTGGAACTGAGCACAACGCCTTAGCAACCTCAGCTGTAGTGACTACTATAGAGACGCAAATGTTTTAAAATACGTAAAAGACGAATAATGGCTAGCTTGCGTAGATAACTATTTTAAGTTTTACAGTTTTACTTTTTTGTTTTCCGTCGAACTTGTGCTATAAGGATGTTTATACCAGTATTAAGCACCAATACACGCACTAACAAACGCTGTCACTATCTTAATTATCATAGAAATACAAACAAACTCTCAAGCTGTATTTTAGAACGACGGCAATCGAGTGAGCGGCAAAACAAATATATACGCACATAAGATTCAACTGAATATTTTGTTGACAGTCTGATTCATTTTGGCTCAACACAAGAGGTTTCGTTTATTCAAACGTTTATTTCGTTAGAAGAACTAAATTTATTTTGTTGCTTTTCAAGTTTTGCTTGCTTCGCAAATTATTTTGTTGGGACAGCAAAATATTGGCCCCATACAAACAAACGGTTTGTTAGCTGAAACAGACCTTCCTCTCAGCGTGCCGCCCGCCAACTAAGATGGCGGACACTGTAAAGTTTTATGACGACTGGATTGGTACCGTGTTATTACACGAAATGATAGGGTCTCTACACATCAGTGTAGACGTAGAATAAGAAAGCATCTATGGTAGGTCGCGCAGTGAAGTTCTTAACTTTGTGTAGTTACGACGCTCAATATTCCTACATTTGCAGCATGGCATGTTGTATTATTCCTACCCTATACACACTTCCTATACAGTTCCAAAAGTGAACTAGAAAAAAATTTTACAGCGAAAGTTTCAGCACTGACTACGCAGAACAATAACACTGTTGCNAAAAAAAAAAAAAAAAAAAAAAAAAAAAAATTCAGAAGCATTCGGCATCGGCGAGAGACAGAAAAAGACAAACTAAAACGCAACAGAGACGAATGTAACGAGAAAGCGTCGCGAAATGCCAAAGTTGAATCACGAACCGAACAGAACCCGTAAAAGACAAACTGAAGATGCAGGAAGACGTCAATGATAGAAGAGAACAGGAAAGGGTAGCACGTAATGGACGTCTGAGAATGGAAGAAGTAGCGTGGCCATTANCGTCAATGATAGAAGAGAACAGGAAAGGGTAGCACGTAATGGACGTCTGAGAATGGAAGAAGTAGCGTGGCCATTGACCTTTTCAGTTATAGAGTCATGCACATATCTGGGACGTTGCACAGGCACAAACACGTTATTACCGGCACCGCTATATGCCACAGTGTTAAACTAATACTAGTACAGTTCCGAGCAAAAAAATTTGTTCGTTGGCATATTGATCTACGACTTAAAANCGTCAATGATAGAAGAGAACAGGAAAGGGTAGCACGTAATGGACGTCTGAGAATGGAAGAAGTAGCGTGGCCATTAACCTTTTCAGTTATAGAGTCATGCACATATCTGGGACGTTGCACAGGCACAAACACGTTATTGCCGGCGCCGCTATATGGCACAGTGTTAAACTAATACTAGTACAGTTCCGAGCAAAAAAATTTGTTCGTTGGCATATTGATCTACGACTTAAAANCACAGTGTTAAACTAATACTAGTACAGTTCCGAGCAAAAAAATTTGTTCGTTGGCATATTGATCTACGACTTAAAAATTAACAAGGAGGATTTGATGCTGTGCTCGTCAGAGAGCAGAAATACCAAAAAGACCACCGCGGAAGGGGCGGGAGTAGAATGGAAAGGTTTGCAGGCTCTTTAACAGCGAGATCTTGATATCCGATGAGGGTGAAGCGATGTGGATATGGAGCGGCGCCGGAATGCAAGCGCGGGGGGAAGCGGGAGATCCCTAAGAAAACCCGCCAACCAGCAGCATCGTCCGGCACGATTCCCACGTGCAAATTTCCGGAAGTGACCCCGCCTGGAATCAAATCCGGTTCAGCCTTGATGGGGGGCGAGCACTCTAGCCGCTACACCAACGCGGCCCCAAACGCTTGAAATGTAACTAGAGATGACTATATTCCTCCTTGGAATTATATGCATGCTACATTTGGCGATAACAGCTAACTTGAACTCGTTTCTATTCCTGTTTTATTATTCTGTGTCTAAGTTTTTTCTTTACATTTAAGTTATTCTGCGACTATACCAAAGTGTTGGAATGGAATATGTTAATAATAATAGTTTAGATAATTACTTACCCCCATTAAAACATTAGAAAAAGAGAACACTGAGGATGTTAAAGAAGGGGAAAGAGGCTACCGGGCAACAGATGGAGTAGCAATAATGGACCAAGCTAACTTCGGAGAAAGTAATTGCTTCAAAAATTATATCAGCCGAATCTCACATGTACAAAATTTAAATAAACTTAACTTAAACGACAAAACCCTTAAAAATAACGTAGGTGTGTTAAAAAATATGAGATAATAACATTTTTTTAAGCGTTCATATACTTATAGGCTATATTTGTGAATTATGTTATCAGTTTTTTAGGCCGCGACCTGTATTCGTATTAATGAGATTATATGTACAGAAAATATATTTTCCTTTCCCAGAGCCATCATAGGTGAGGACAAAAAACGGGGTAACGGGATATTAAAAAGTGATCTTTTTCTCCTAATGTAGATTTGATGTTTGGTAAAAAAAAAATACTGGGATGTCGGAGTATGTGCCCTCGGCCCTTTCTTCTTGCTGTATTCTATCTTGTGTTGAGGNTAAAAAAAAAATACTGGGATGTCGGAGTATGTGCCCTCGGCCCTTTCTTCTTGCTGTATTCTATCTTGTGTTGAGGTAAATAATTTTATAAAAGCTGCAGTTATCAACTCCGCATGAATATATACTTTTCAAGCTTGATGTATTTTTAATACCAAAGCGTTTTAAAAATACGACTTTTTGAATCGTTTTTAACAACCACTGACCTACATGCCATATTTAACGATACCCCCCTGATGTCAAGACAAAAAAAATTATGAAAATTGGTAGATCTGCACACATCTCCTAAGCACTTGAAAATAAGTTCCGAACACACTATTTGGAATTAGGTTGTTTACCCTTACATAGCGAGATTAACATACTTTACGAACGTTGATTAAATAGAAGTTCGCCACAATTTCTCCACCCTTCCTCAGATAATTTTGATGAACTTTCGAACATTCTTCGAAAGTGGATTTTATCGACTCATAAATTACACGGCACGTGACTGAAACATTATCTGACCGAGAATATAGATAAACTGTTATCCGGCCAGGTAGTGGATGGCCAACGTTTCAACACGATAAAGTATAAAACGAAAGGGAACTTTACTCTAGTTTTGTTATAACGCAATGAGTATTCTATTGTTTCTCTTTTATTTATCGTCACACAAAACTGCATGCCTAACGTTATCTCTATACGTCCAAATTCTTATACTATACATTATTTTCACCCCAAACCTGAGTCAGTGGTTTCAATCAGTGGAATTATTCCTACTGAAACTTTAGTTTATAAGCTGTTATCCACTGCAAAATCAATGGAATGCACTGAGGTCTTAGAGCTAGGCCAGTGTAATTCAAGAGAAATCAGAGGTCACTGTAGAATTATTGAAGATCAGCGAATAAAATAATCGGTAGAATTTCACTGATTTAACCGGAGCAGTTTCAACATATCTACCGTCAAATTCACCGATCTGGGGCAGTTTTAACAATTTATATATTAGAGCGATAGAACACTACAAAACAAAATAACTTTTAATCCAAAGAAACGTGACAATAACGAAAACTATTCCTGCAGAGAAGAAATAGTCCATCAAAATGGACTGCTACACTGCCTAAGGCCGTTTGCTGTTAATTGGGAACTTTTGAAAGCCCTGCTTAAGATCTACTTCCCTCATTTCGTGTCCTTTCGCCACACATAAAAATTACATTGCCGTAGGAGTTATGACTTTAATAATTGCGACTGTATGTGGAAATGTGAAATTGTTAGGAACCTACATGTGCTAATATGTTAATCTGCACTCAGATATGCATTAAAAAAACTCCTCACACGACAACGTCAAGGCTTAGACCTATAACTATTTTACTTCATTCGACGCCAACTGGTAACCTGCGTGCCACTGTGGATGATAGCATATATGCAGTTAACCAGCAACAATATTTTATAAATGTTGATTTCAAAAGGGGCTCTTGCTTTGCCGTGAACGGCTTACAAAAGCAGTATCGAGCATGATAAGAAACATAAACTTCCCACAGCTGGACAAGGCCGCGAAGGGTAATTCTGTGGTGGCGGGACAAACAAGTGGTGGAACCAAACCGCAACTGTAAAAGCGTTACCCAACTGAGCGCGGAGGGTGAAAACAACGCCAGCTCGCCTGTTTTCTCCGGCTGTGGGGCGAGCAGGTGCTATAAATGACCTCCATCGACCCACACTCGCGCTTCCAGGGTCGCGCACCGCCGTCGTGGAGCTGCATCGGGGCTTCGCGCAGCTCTCTCCACGTGTCGCAGGTCAGGGTTGGTAACAGCTGTTCACGGTAAACTGAACACTTCTGAAAGCATCCAGTACGATATACTAGTATGCAAGTCGTGTATTATTCCGCCACAATCCTACATCTGCACCATTGCCATCGGCCCCATCACTTTATTCTTACGTCGGTCAAGTGAAATTGTGGAATTTAAAAAAAGAGTAAATAATCTAAAAATGAGTTAAGTTCACACACAAGCGTAAGAAAAAAACCGGGAAGCAAAACCAGCAGTTTCAGCACCCACAGAGTTTACCTGCACTTTTATTTCAGCGTTTAGACACGAAACTACTTTTCCTTCTCCGTGTACCAACTTAACTGGGCGCATCCAGTTAGTGAGCCTGTTAAAATACATGCAGGTAGGGGCAGAGACATTTTCCAAAAGTTGACTTCAAAAGTGTTTAATCAAAACTGAACAGCCCATACCAATTAATGCTGCTTTTCAACCGGCAACTCCCCACGTTTAGGACACAATGCATGTTTTATAAGAGATCAGGAAGACTTCTACGACGTTTCTGTCGACAGGCAATTTTCGCGCGTGGAAAATATTGCGGAAAATCCAGTTGGCGGGCGGGTTTTCTCGGGGTACTCTCGCCTTACTCCGTCCTTGCATTCCGCAGCTGCTTCATGCTAACCTCATTTCATTTACAACTCACGGTTACGTGCCGACCAAAATTTCTCACCTCAATACTATATCTTGCGCTGGAATGAAATATAAAAAAATAAAAAATAAATTGCGGCACAAGAAATAGCTTGATACAAACGCGCCAGCCTGTCCGACAAAATAATCTAATTTGTTTTTATAATGTTAGCACGTCTGTTGTTTAGCATTGGTCTTTTCTGTTGGTTTTAAAAAGCCTGTACTATTTAACTAACGTGTTTACCGTCAATCTATGACCCATGTGCCCTTAAGGAACAGAAAAAAAACAGTCTACTCTTAGCGTATCCAACTTTATGCCTAGAAAAATTTACAGGCGATTTGCTCACTTATATCTCATTCACTCAAAACACCAGTTACTATCCACAAGAACCGAACTCAAGACACTTTAGAAAGCTGGAAGTAGTGAGTGATATATAATCTACTCTCTAAGAAACTTTTCGGAAATTTATAATACCAGTGTACACGCTTAGTGAGCAAGCGGAAATTGTAATTTTTTTTCCCTTATACATTCATTGTAGCGTTCCTACATTTTCTCAGTAAACAGTATAATACGTAATGAAGTTCCCAACTTTGTATAGTAGCAACGCTAAACATTCCTATATCTGCAGCTTGATGTGTGGTATTATTCCCATACAGTGTATAGGTTAAAAACTTTTATTACAGTTTAGGGAGTTCACAAAAAAAATTTTTTTACAGTGTACGCATGTTTTTCTTTAGCACAAGCAAAGTATTTGATAAACTAAAACCATGCCGAAATTATTNTAAAAAAAAAATACTGGGATGTCGGAGTATGTGCCCTCGGCCCTTTCTTCTTGCTGTATTCTATCTTGTGTTGAGATAAATAATTTTATAAAAGCTGCAGTTATCAACTCCACATGAATATATACTTTTCAAGCTTGATGTATTTTTAATACCAAAGTGTTTTAAAAATACGACTTTTTGAATCGTTTTTAACAACCACTGACCTACATGCCATATTTAACGATACCCCCCTGATGTCAAGACAAAATTTTTTTTTTTAAATTGGTAGACCTGCACACATCTCTTAAGCACTTGAAAATAAGTTCCGAACACACTCTTTGGAATTAGGTTGTTTACCCATACATAGCGAGATTAACATACTTTACGAAAGTTGATTAGATAGAAGTTCGCCACAATTCGTCCACTTTTCCTCAAATGATTTTGATGTACTTTCGAACATTCCTAAAGTGGATTTTATCGACTCATAAATTACACGGCACGTGACTGAAACATTATGACCGAGAATACAGATAGAGTGTTATTCAGCCAGGTAGTGGATGGCCAACGTTTCAACACGATAAAGTATAAAACGAAAAGGAACTTTACTCTAGTTTTGTTATAACGCAATGGATATTCTAGTGTTTCTCTTTTATTTATCGTCACACAAAACTGCATGCCTAACGTTATAGCTATACGTCATAATTCTTATAATACACATTATTTTCACTCCAAACCTGAGTCAGTGGTTTCAATCAGTGGAATTATTCCTACTGAAACTTTAGTTAATAAGCTGTTATCCACTGCAAAATCAATGGAATGCACTGAGGTCTTGGTGCTAGGCCAGTGTAATTCAAGAGGAATCAGAGGTCACTGTAGAATTATTGAAGATTAGCGAATAAAATAATCGGTAGAATTTCACTGATTTAACCGGAGCAGTTTCAACAAATCTACCGTCAAATTCACCGATCTGGGGCAGTTTTAACAATTTATATATTAGAGCGATGGAACACTTCAAAACAAAATAACTTTTAATCCAAAGAAACGTGACAATAACGAAAACTATTCCTGCAGAGAAGAAATAGTCAGTCACAATGGACTGATACTCTGCCTTAGGCCGTTTGCTGTTAATTGGGAACTTTTGAAAGCCCTGCTTAAGATCTACTTCCCTCATTTCGTGTCCTTTCGCCACACATAAAATTTACATTGCCGTAGGCGTTATGATTTTAATAATTGCGACAGTATGTGGAAATGTGAAATTGTTAGGAACCTACATGTGCTAATATGTTAATCTGTACTCAGATATGGATTTTAAAAAAACTCCTCACACGACAACGTCAAGGCTTAGACCTATAACTATTTTAATTTATTCGACGCCAACTGGGAACCTGCGTGCCAGTGTGGATGATAGCATATATGCAGTTAAACCAGCAACAATATTTTATACATGTTGATTTCAAAAGTGCTTGCTTTACCGTGAGCGGCCTACAAAATCAGTATCGAGCATGATAACAAACATAAACTCCCCACAGCTGGACAAGGCCGCGAAGGGTAATCCTGTGGTGGCGGGACAAACAAGTGGTGGAACCAAACCGCAACTGTAAAAGCGTTACCCAACTGAGCGCGGAGGGTGAAAACAACGCCAGCTCGCCTGTTTTCTCCGGCTGTGGGGCGAGCAGGTGCTATAAATGACCTCCATCGACCCACACTCGCGCTTCCAGGGTCGCGCACCGCCGTCGTCGAGCTGCATCGGGGCTTCGCGCAGCTCTCTCCACGTGTCGCAGGTCAGGGTTGGTAACAGCTGTTCACGGTAAACTGAACACTTCTGAAAGCCTCCAGTACGATATACTAGTATGCAAGTCGTGTATTATTCCGCCACAATCCTACATCTGCACCATTGCCATCGGCCTCATCACTTTATTCTTACGTCGGTCAAGTGAAATTGTGGAATTTAAAAAAAGAGTAAATAATCTAAAAATGAGTTAAGTTCACACACAAGCGTAAGAAAAAAACCGGGAAGCAAAACCAGCAGTTTCAGCACCCACAGAGTTTACCTGCACTTTTATTTCAGCGTTTAGACACGAAACTACTTTTCCTTCTCCGTGTACCAACTTAACTGGGCGCATCCAGTTAGTGAGCCTGTTAAAATACATGCAGGTAGGGGCAGAGACATTTTCCAAAAGTTGACTTCAAAAGTGTTTAATCAAAACTGAACAGCCCATACCAATTAATGCTGCTTTTCAACCGGCAACTCCCCACGTTTAGGACACAATGCATGTTTTATAAGAGATCAGGAAGACTTCTACGACGTTTCTGTCGACAGGCAATTTTCGCGCGTGGAAAATATTGCGGAAAATCCAGTTGGCGGGCGGGTTTTCTCGGGGTACTCTCGCCTTACTCCGTCCTTGCATTCCGCAGCTGCTTCATGCTAACCTCATTTCATTTACAACTCACGGTTACGTGCCGACCAAAATTTCTCACCTCAATACTATATCTTGCGCTGGAATGAAATATAAAAAAATAAAAAATAAATTGCGGCACAAGAAATAGCTTGATACAAACGCACCAGCCTGTCCGACAAAATAATCTAATTTGTTTTTACAATGTTAGCACGTCTGTTGTTTAGCAATGGTCTTTTCTGTTGGTTTTAAAAAGCCTGTACTATTTAACTAACGTGTTTACCGTCAATCTATGACCCATGTGCCCTTAAGGAACAGAAAAAAAAAACAGTCTACTCTTAGCGTATCCAACTTTATGCCTAGAAAAATTTACAGGCGATTTGCTCACTTATATCTCATTCACTCAAAACACCAGTTACTATCCACAAGAACCGAACTCAAGACACTTTAGAAAGCTGGAAGTAGTGAGTGATATATAATCTACTCTGTAAGAAACTTTTCGGAAATTTATAATACCAGTGTAGACGCTTAGTGAGCAAGCGGAAATTGTAATTTTTTTTCCCTTATACATTAATTGTAGCGTTCCTACATTTTCTCAGTAAACAGTAGAATACGTAATGAAGTTCCCAACTTTGTATAGTAGCGACGCTAAACATTCCTATATCTGCAGCTTGATGTGTGGTATTATTCCCATACAGTGTATAGGTTAAAAACTTTTATTACAGTTTAGGGAGTTGACAAAACAATTTTTTTTACAGTGTACGCATGTTTTTCTTTAGCACAAGCAAAGTATTTGATAAACTAAAACCATGCCGAAATTATTNTTTTTTTACAGTGTACGCATGTTTTTCTTTAGCACAAGCAAAGTATTTGATAAACTAAAACCATGCCGAAATTATTGACAGTAAACACAAATAATTGATGCCCGATATTTTAAAGCTTCGTTTAGTACTATAAATCAATTCACGGTTACTTCACACTTTTCCGAAGCCCTGCTAAAGTTCTGCAGGATATTCCTCCGCCTCATGCAAACTAAGAAAATTACACCACAGGACAACGCACCGAATTAGTGCGCTCTCAGTTGTAATATTATTTTGCATAAGAACTATTTATTACTAGGCATTACCAACACTCGTGTTTTCTCACTGTTTTTATTCATATTTGTTATAAATGAAAATATTAGAATTTATAAATAAAATACAGGTAAAACATAAATTTAACGAAAAATAAGATACCTTCACGTTAACAGAGATATAAACCTGTTGTGATACACGACGTATTTAGGAAATAACTAAACACGTCGTCGTACATGGGGTGATTTTTCAAAGATTTGATTCAAAAAGTGTGAAGAAACCGCGAATAGACTATATATACTGTATATCATTTTTACATGCCTGCGAGATTCTCGTTGGCAGCTGTGTATTTTTAACTGTCTCCACGCTGGTCTCTGCAGTCTGCTTGAGACGACCTCGGCGGGTTTAACCAATAAATAGGTGATAACTAACAATAGGACGTCCTTATCAAGTCCAACCAACTCGGGAGGGAAAGTAGGTCTCCCCGGCTGCGGGAGCCTATAAACAAGCTGTACCGATTCAAGCGCACATAAGACGGTGAACTATAGCGTGCTACCAGATAATACTGCCAATTCTGAGGGTCCCTATGGGAATCCAATAGTTCTGCTCTTGCTCTCGGGGCAGAAGTTATTTATTTACGTATGATCGAATATCAAGTTTTAAGAAATATTCAGTATTAAAGTATGTCGCAGTGGTGTTAGATACTGAAATATAGAAAAAAAAAAAAGCCAACCAAACACACTCATCAGTGATAATTTTACATTATAAGTCCGAATCAGTGATATCAACCAGTNTAGGTCCCCCCGGCTGCGGGAGCCTATAAACAAGCGGTACCGATTCAAGCGCACATAAGACGGTGAACTATAGCGTGCTACCAGATAATACTGCCAATTCTGAGGGTCTCTATGGGAATCCAATAGTTCTGCTCTTGCTCTCGGGGCAGAAGTTATTTATTTACGTATGATCGAATATAAAGTTTTAAGAAATATTCAGTATTAAAGTATGTCGCAGTGGTGTTAGATACTGAAATACAGAAAAAAAAAAGCCAACCAAACACACTCATCAGTGATAATTTTACATTATAAGTCCGAATCAGTGATATCAACCAGTCAAATAACATTGGCTGAAAGTCAGTTGATAAGCTACTGCTGACCGGCGAATCAAGCAACTTAACTGGGAACAAGGTACTTACAGAAGTGGAATTCTCGACATTTAGATCAGTGAAATTCAGCCACTATATTAATTAGTTATCTGGCACTTATCATGAGTTAGTAGAATTTTCACTGGTTGGGCTTAATTATCACTGATTAAAATTTAGATTGCATTTATTTTTGGGATCCCGTGCTGGTTGAATAGCACGCGTCGAGGCAGTGTTTCCGAAGTTAACTTATGTGGGAGAAAGTGGGGGAGGCACGGGAAAGGATTAACTTGGCGTTCGTCTGTTTGTCTTATCTGATACCCCCATAAAACCTAAAAAATAAACCAAAAGACGCTGAAACAACGCAATAACTGGTTTACAGCCACGATTTAATTTCGAATAACGAATCAACAAACAGCTACGATGGTTGACACTGACGTCATTCTTCATACAAACACGAAAGCATACATGCACGGTGACGTAGCACAAACATCACGGAAGTTACATAAAGAAGCTGTACAACTTTACGATGGGTGCGGTGCCTTCAATGATACAGATATTGCCAGGATCGCTATTAATCTTTACTTAAACTTTTATACATAAATCTTATGATTATTACTGCTATATTAAAAACTTCTAATAACAAAAACGTTAAAGCAAATTTCTGACTATATATACTATTGTTTGTGAAAATTGCAACACCCGGAAAGAATGACCCGAATGAAACCAAACTTGGAGGATGTGTAGAAAAGTGCACCAGCAATACGTGGTTAAGGGTTGNCCATCACGGAAGTTACGTAAAGAAGCTGTACAAGTTTACGATGGGTGCGGTGCCTTCAAGGATACAGATATTGCCAGGATCGCTATTAATCTTTACTTAAACTTTTATACATAAATCTTATGATTATTACTGATATATTAAAAACTTCTAATAANCTACCACGGTGACCGCAATCTGGCAGCCTGCATTGTGGAGCGGCATAGCGGACAAACGGCAAGTGTGATGGTTTGCGGCGCAATTGGATACAACATGCGATCTCGACTCCTACGTATCGATGGCGAGGGCAATCTGAACAGTAACCGCTACACCAGAGAGGTTTCAGAGCCCGTGGTACTGCTTCTCCTTCAGGCAACTCCACATGTCAACATGTCTGGGACCTGGTTGGTCGGCGACTTGTTCGTCACGGTCCTCCAGCAACCACTGTTGATGCTTTGCGGACTCGCATACAAACCGCGTGGAGGGAGATTCCCCCAGGAACACATCCAGGTCCACTTTGATTCCATGCATTTAGGGGCTCTGATCGCAGCACGTGGGGGGTTCGCACCATACTGAATTCTGAAGGACAGAGATCATGTACAGTTCTGTAATCCTAATCTATTGTGTATTGTCATGTACCTAATCTGTGGTGTAAAGTTCACAAACCTTAAGTGTAAATAGTACCGTATTTACACGTAGGTCCTAAATGTGACAATAGTTTACTATGTGCTAGCATAATATGCTGAACAAGTCAAACAGACTTGCATTCAAACATCCGGAAAATCATACCCATTCGTGTCATCAAGTGATAAGGAACTCTCTGAATAGTACTTGTACGTAGTCCTTCCTTCTTCCTGACACTTAAGTTTAATTCTTAAGCCATGCCACATAATTCTGAATTCTTCTTTTAGTAATCAGCTGGCTATAGGAACTGTGAAATATAAATAGGTTAATATGGAGCGGTACTGCGTTCTGTTTCACAGCAGCGAGGATCTGGCTATTTCTTTCCGCGAGGGTGTCACGTTTATAACAATGCCAGCGTCGTTCCAAATAAGAACATACGAGCTCCCATATAAACCAACCCCATCCCCCCGACACCTTTCACTTTTCTTCAAACGCCAACATTTTAAAGAAAAAAAAACATAATTTATCATAATGAGCCAAAAAAACTTATCCATGGTAGTTATTCACATAAATGCGAAGGAACCTTTTAAAGGGACGGCAACAGCTTCGCCATCACTTCGGTTAGGACTTCTGGAATTAAGGTCGCTGCCTACCAGGAAGTGTTTTGAGTATCCGAAGTTGGCGTGTCATATGGTCGACCCAGGCGCGGGCACCATACCACTCATCGCCCTTATGCGCGAGGCGCTGAATTGGCGTGCAGTATTTCAATCGGAATCTCGCCGCTCGCTGTGCGAATCTCAACCGTGACCCTACAATTGGCAATAAATATGAAGGTGTGTCGCACATCCCTAACCTATCCAGTAGCGAGGTTTTCAATTACTTAAAACTGATTTTTTTAAAATAATTTTATAAGTAGTATTACAGAGGTAACACGCGTAACAAGCAGAGTATGTCTAATCTAAAAAAATTAATGATAAAATTTTCCAGTATTTCTGAAGATAAAAAATAAACAACAGATCACGGGTGAAAGGGCGGGAGAACAATATAAATTGGACCACAACGGTAATATGCGTACTTCGATGACTTTTGCGATCATGTTACGCTGGAAGCACATTCTGTGTTCGATTGAATTCGGCCACAAACCCACTTCACTCTCGTTTCCAGAAATAGCGAGATCCTCGGACATCGGCCGATATCCTGGTGGCCGTGATTGCTACGTCACCATTCACGTGGCGGAGAGGTGGGAAGTAAAACAATTAGTTTTAAAAAATTTTTTTTAACTTTTGTAACACGATATAAACAGTAAAAAAACGGGGGTAGCAAGTTCCAAAAAACAACTTAACACAATTATCGGTTTTTCAAAATTATACACGGTGTAAAAATAATTTTAAAATTACGTGAGTAATATATTTTGCTGCAGCTAAAAGATAATTATTGATATCGCCAGAAAAATGTAAAGAGACTTCTTAGAAATTCTATTTGTAGGTATCCAGCAGTTTTACCTTGAATTGAACAGATAAATAAAAAAGAAAAATAGCCAGAATTTCAACACATAATCGCCGCAAGCCAAAAATCGTAAATGTCTTCAAGAAACACTTATCACGAAACGAAACTTTTTTTAAATTTGCATGGCACAAAATAAAAGGCTAAAAAAAATCACAATTCAGATTAAATAACGAGTTAAGTCATCTCACTCTCACCCTCTAAATTTAGTACTTTACTCGGCGATACTTCACTGTCACACAAAATACGAAAAATATACAGAAATAATTAACAGTTACTCAAACGCTCTTAAGGGCACCACATAGCGGGAAGTTTGTTTGCATGAGACAGGTTCTCGATAGAGCGCTAAGGGCGACCCGAGCTGGCGCACATAAGGCGGTATCGTCTCTATGCCAAAGGTACTGAACGGTCGTACACTCGTGCGGATTTTTTTGCGTCGTGAAGCGAGNAAGGCGGTATCGTCTCTATGCCAAAGGTACTGAACGGTCGTACACTCGTGCGGATTTTTTTGCGTCGTGAAGCGAGCAACTATAGATCTTAAAAAAAAAGTTGTCCTATTAATTCACTGGCAATAGAGTTGCCTATTTTAGTGTCACATATATCCGGTTTGGTATATTTTGAGACACATCGGTCCGGAAAAGCAATTTTGAATTTGTTCCAGGACTCCAAAACTGACGTGTCTAAAATGCGAGATGTCTTGAAAGTGCGTGTTATTTTCGTAGGTACAAATTCGCTCGGAACAAACACGTAACAGTTCAGCAAAGAAACGTGAAAGAGGGGCGGAGGACGACACCTCAAAAGCCCTTCTGTGCCTAACCTTCCGGGGTAAAAACGGAAGTTTATATTTTGCGTCAACAGTCGCATTCGGTGCGGATATGAAATAACTCGGGCCTGCCACCACGACAATCAGCATAGTAAATCTGCAGGAGGAATCGGGAGTTGTATCACGTGAGGCGGGGAAAATAGCAGAGGTTGTTGGTTGCAGTTCTCGCAGGAGATAACGAAGAATTCGTGTCACGATCCTGATCTCTCTTTGATGGCCGGTTGACACCAGATCGTCCATAGTCAGGACTCCAACCCTGCCGGACCACCTCACCCTCCCCTCTTTCACGGCCCGTCATTCTCCATCACAAATAGGCCCACTATCTTAAAAAAAAAAAAGCATAAAAGAGTGAAAGGAATTCTCTGGGCGATGCTGGGAGACGCCAACGCCATCTATCATGCGCGAACACTTGCTCGATTTTCTCCTTTTGGGCCGTCGCGGAGAGATCGGACGGGCTCAAGCCGTCGTCGCCTGTCTCGGCGAGCGAGCTCAGAATTCCCAGGTTTCTGAGACGCGTTGATGGATGCATCTAGGCGACACGAGCCTCGCAATCTACGCGAACGCGTGCACGTAGAGCAAGCTGAGGAAACTCTCTTACCAGGACGAGAGAGAGAGTCTGTGCATCTTTGTCACGTAGGCACAAGTCTATATTTAGTTCCCAGGTCCCTAGTCAGTTTCTCCTTTCAGTCCATTAAGTATACGTCGACTACGTGTAAGCATTAAAATTTGATGGAAAATAGTATTTATAAAAACAATATATAACTGCTGTGGTAATTTTTGCTTCAATTATTTCTTACACCCACAAAACAAACAGAAACAAAAGGAAAACACGCTTANAACTGCTGTGGTAATTTTTGCTTCAATTATTTCTTACACCCACAAAACAAACAGAAACAAAAGGAAAACACGCTTAACAGGCAACCTACCTCACAATCAAAATGTTTAACATATAAAATTACTTAAAACTACTTTAAGATATATCAACCAGTNACAGGCAACCTACCTCACAATCAAAATGTTTAACATATAAAATTACTTAAAACTACTTTAAGATATATCAACCAGTCTATACGATGAAATTTACAGACACATATACGGAGATAACCCTTCCAGAGGAAATTTTAATTTATAATTTCAAGTTAACAAATAATATCTTTTTTTTTTGGTACGTACTGTACTTCCGCCGAGAGAGCACTTATTTCGTTATCACCACCAATGGGTTGTAGGCTTTGTGTCTGGTTACAGTAACGTGAGTCACTGATAATTTATAAAGGTGACATGGTTTGCGAATTAGTTTGCTGAATTAAGGAACGCTGGGTATTGAACGTCGCTGTCTACGCTAACGGCCAAAAATAAACTTCTAGTGCACTATGTACACAAATGTACACAGTANGGTATTGAACGTCGCTGTCTACGCTAACGGCCAAAAATAAACTTCTAGTGCACTATGTACACAAATGTACACAGTAGGCCTGAATGTGTTAGAACCATTTTTTTTCCTTCAGAGTATTATTTTAAAATAAAATTGACATGAGCCCGCTTCAAGACAAATGCAAAGTAAACATATGTTGTCTGCCTAAATCCACACAGACAAACTTTGTGTAAACAAAAAATTCGTAACTGATTTCTGGTGCTTTATATTTACGACATACGACGACGGTAAGGTTTTTCTGTGGTAACATAACATCGTTGGTAAATACGTTTTAATGTTGTAACATCTAGTGAGTAAGATCGGACGAGACTCACAATGCATCAGTTACACAGAGAGTATCTCTGTAATACATGTTACACTAATATGCGTAAACTCCACAGGAGTTCATTCTCAGTGCATGAGGCGATTTCCCTCTACAGGAGTGTTAAAACATGATAAACTAAAGACAGATGTAAATTGAATATATTTATTTTGTACTCTGGTATGGAACAAGATGAAACGTTGGTAACGACGGAGGTAAAAGTAATTCCATGTCTTAACGTTGAATTAAAAGTGTTAGATAAACAGCTATGAACAATGAAATAATCTCTTTTGCTTTCTGTTTTTGTAATGCACATACGCGTTAGAATGAGCAAGTTTGAGAAATATTAACTTTCCAAATATGTAACTCCACAGATTCAATTGGGTGAGGCATGAATATAGTGGTCAGGCTGGTGGCAATGTTGACTGCACATATGGTGAAGGTATACACATATGGTGAAGGCATACACATATGGTGAAGGCATGCACATATGGCGAAGGCATACACGATGTGCATGCAAGTAGATCTAAAGCAGGTATCTCACAAGTGCTCAGTTTACCGTGAAAAGCCAATAAATTATTTTAATANCTTCAGAGTATTATTTTAAAATAAAATTGACATGAGCCCGCTTCAAGACAAATGCAAAGTAAACATATGTTGTCTGCCTAAATCCACACAGACAAACTTTGTGTAAACAAAAAATTCGTAACTGATTTCTGGTGCTTTATATTTACGACATACGACGACGGTAAGGTTTTTCTGTGGTAACATAACATCGTTGGTAAATACGTTTTAATGTTGTAACATCTAGTGAGTAAGATCGGACGAGACTCACAATGCATCAGTTACACAGAGAGTATCTCTGTAATACATGTTACACTAATATGCGTAAACTCCACAGGAGTTCATTCTCAGTGCATGAGGCGATTTCCCTCTACAGGAGTGTTAAAACATGATAAACTAAAGACAGATGTAAATTGAATATATTTATTTTGTACTCTGGTATGGAACAAGATGAAACGTTGGTAACGACGGAGGTAAAAGTAATTCCATGTCTTAACGTTGAATTAAAAGTGTTAGATAAACAGCTATGAACAATGAAATAATCTCTTTTGCTTTCTGTTTTTGTAATGCACATACGCGTTAGAATGAGCAAGTTTGAGAAATATTAACTTTCCAAATATGTAACTCCACAGATTCAATTGGGTGAGGCATGAATATAGTGGTCAGGCTGGTGNAGAAATATTAACTTTCCAAATATGTAACTCCACAGATTCAATTGGGTGAGGCATGAATATAGTGGTCAGGCTGGTAGCAATGTTGACTGCACATATGGTGAAGGTATACACATATGGTGAAGGCATACACATATGGTGAAGGCATGCACATATGGCGAAGGCATACACGATATGCATGCAAGTAGATCTAAAGCAGGTATCTCACAAGTGCTCAGTTTACCGTGAAAAGCCAATAAATTATTTTAATAGTATTTATAGCTGGCTCCAGATACCTTTTTGTAGTTTAGTATACAGTAGTTTAGTATACTGACTTAACGGGTTTCGCTTTCCCGTTCCTTTCACGAGATTTTACCTGCCAGGTCATGCGATAGTATTATTCTCCCGTTTATGCGTTGAAAATATTAATTCTTAAATAATTAATTATATTCGCTCGGTTGGACAGCGAAATACGTAGACGAGTACCCCCCCCCCTCCCCAATAACTCTTAGCATTGGGTGAGCCGCTGAATGGCTGTTGGCTGAGAGCAAATAACAACCACAGCAGCAAGGGTGGAAGGAGATATATTAATGGTGATGGAACAAACAGCGACAAGGGAAACGGATGTCCTTCCAAAAAATTATAGCCACCATTTTTACAACCCACCACAGACTCTATTATAAAACCGCCGAATACTAACGGAGGCGAAAGGACTTCATTCACGCATCGGAGCATTGTTACTTTTAATAATATACGTATTCCCGAACTACTTTTTTCATGCAAACATTCACCGAAGAAATTCAGGTGACTCGAGAATATGACTTCAAAACTGATCTTATAAACGCGCATTTTTTTTGTTAAAGCGATGGCATAGTTAAGAAAAGAATTTTCAGCTTGCTTTATTTAAAAAAAAACATGCCTGAATGTATAGAGAACTTCCACATGTTACTACGCTGACAGTCTTCTGCTAAGACAGCAGTTAAGACCACCGCTTGCATTCCGTTGGTTGCACGAGGCACAAATGCACAACTGGACGCCAGTTTAGAGTCTTTGCACGTAAAGTCAAAGGTACATATGATACAAATGCCAGTGTATCCCTTAGCGCAATTCACGTGCCAAGTGGTTTCAATTCGGCGAGAGTCTCAAAGAGGTGTAAGACCTGACTTTGTAAATTTTGTGCCTGGTAATATTTTCTTGTTAGGTATATCTACAAAACCAGATTACAGCACATTGCTTATTCA
The DNA here is from genome assembly GCA_002778355.1 of Clitarchus hookeri. Taxonomy (NCBI): domain Eukaryota; kingdom Metazoa; phylum Arthropoda; class Insecta; order Phasmatodea; family Phasmatidae; genus Clitarchus; species Clitarchus hookeri. The sequence goes on from NQII01000593.1 coordinate 490,360, forward strand.
CGTTAACCTACTCTACAGCACAACCCAAATATCCTATTCAATTGTGTACATAATTATTCGTCATTTTACACCGAAATAAGAATAATCATAAATAAGGTACCCAATTTTCGCCTTACCACGATAGATCTTCCTGAACAGAGATAACTCCTCAGTTATTCTGAGAGAGATTGGGAAGGGAATTGGGGTTAGAAGACAATACTGCCGGGTATTCAGAAATTAGAAATAGGAAATGGAAACAGTCGTTATTAACGTCTTCCACTTGGAGCCGTGTATCACACGTATGATTGTTTCATAAATTCATAATCTGTCGCAAGCGTTCAGTACTTCAATTAACATTTTGGTTAAATGAAGCTATCGTTCGTATTTTATCCGTAGATAACAAGATTTATTTTATTGTCAATATAATTCAGAAATATAGAGAAAAGGGCTAGGTTGGCAATGGCTGGTAATAAATAATTAGTTCTTATGTTATATAATATTATTTTGAATTTTTAAAGTAATTTGTAAAATCACCCATATGTATATAGGTTTTCAGGAGTACGATGATGGNAGCCGTGTATCACACGTATGATTGTTTCATAAATTCATAATCTGTCGCAAGCGTTCAGTACTTCAATTAACATTTTGGTTAAATGAAGCTATCGTTCGTATTTTATCCGTAGATAACAAGATTTATTTTATTGTCAATATAATTCAGAAATATAGAGAAAAGGGCTAGGTTGGCAATGGCTGGTAATAAATAATTAGTTCTTATGTTATTTAATATTATTTTGAATTTTTAAAGTAATTTGTAAAATCACCCATATGTATATAGGTTTTCAGGAGTACGATGATGGNTAATATTATTTTGAATTTTTAAAGTAATTTGTAAAATCACCCATATGTATATAGGTTTTCAGGAGTACGATGATGGATGAACATTTTATTGTTAAGTATAATCTCACTCTTTTTTGTTTGTCCCCAGCGCACAAATACACAGAGTTGGTCCTCCTTGGTGATTTCTTCCCGACCTTTACATGCTTTGCTTACATATGGCGGAAGGATACGTACACTGTAAAAATATTTACCGCCATTTTAAGGAAAAGTGTTGGCGTAAACATTTCCAGAACTCTCCGTGAAATAATGGACACGTTGCTTTTCCAATAATGGACTTTCCGTAAATCGCACAGAACGTTCCATGAATTCACAGAAAAGAAAACATCTCGGTAAATTTGCTATTTTTTTTCTGTAGTTACAATTTTTTAAAACAGAAATCACGAAAAGAAATGTTTAATTTTAAATTATGCGNTTATTTTTTTCCTGTAGTTACAATTTTTTTAAACAGAAATCACGAAAAGAAATGTTTAATTTTAAATTATGCGTGTGTTTCACTGTATATAATAAAAACATTTGAAAAAATTTAAATTTTTAATTTAGAAAAGAGATTTGAACACGAATAGAAAATTCAAGGGTCACTGACTGCTACGACTTGGCTAGGTTTTCCTTGCAACGACGTTCGGTATTAATATATAATTTATAAAAATGTTACATTCGTAACATTTTTCAGTTTTTAGAATTGTTTGAGTGTTTTAAGAGTTGCTAACTGTTACAGGTGCATGATTCTGCTTTTTGATGTTTGAAAGGATAGGTCCTATGTGGCATGGCTATTCTAACAGCCACAGAAACTAATTATCTGGTCACAGTGGCGAAGAACGCTTCGTGCAGACGCGGAAATGTTTGTTCCCGAAACCGAAAGCAGAAACAAAATACGGAGAATTCTGGAGCTCAGCTCCGTTTTTTTTTTTCATTACATTTTTGGTGCAGATTTCCGTGAATATACGGACATCTCTAACAGTGTGGCGAGAAGCTCGAAGGCAGCACTACAGCAGGGCTTCAGAAAAGTTGGAAGTAACCACGAATGGACTGTAGCTATATACTCAGACCATTAGCGGTTACTCCAAACTTTTCTGAAACACCGCTAAGGTCCTACTTTCAGGCCATTCCTCCGCCTCGGGCAAACAAAGTTTAACCGAGTCTACAACACTACGCCAAAGAAACAACGCACGGCATTTGCACGCACTCAGTTTGCGTGAAGACTATTTCTTACTCGGCAATACCAACACACATATTTTTATATATGCTTTTACTAGAATTAATTATTTTAAAAAAATATTACAATTTATAGATGAAATGTAAATAAAAGTTCAGGTTAAACAAAAAAACAAAAAAAAAGTATAGAACGCTTATGATACGTGACGTATGAAGGGAACGACAAAACAAGTCAAACATGGGGTGATTTTTCAAAAGGTTTGATGCGAAAAGTGCGAGGATATCTCGAACAGTGTATAGACGTGGCTGCACGCGAGTTAATTCGCCGTCCCTGCAGTCCGCGGGCTGCCTCCCCCCGGCAGAGCGTCGAGAGCAGGTAGTCCTCCCCGGCATTAATGCGTCTCTCGAGGGCATGCTTTATTCATAACGCCGACGCCCTTGAAGACAGGAGATAGGAGGGTTACAAAGCGCTGCTTCAGCTCGCCTGCTATGCCCTGCCACGACGAGAAGGAATCCCCCCAGCGTTCCCCCCTATCCAAGAGATAAATCCTGCATTGACTTGCACTTGCCGTGATTAAACTGCGGACAGGTGGGGCGCTCCCACGATCTAACAAGGCACTGACATCTGTCGGGGATAAAACTAACGTTTATTATTGAAAATAAGTCATTAGTAGGGCCAGTGACTTTTCGCGTAAAAATCGGAGCACACAGTAGACTTCAATACTATATACACACCTCAGCTGTTGTTATACCTCCATTGGCTGCTGGTGCCGTGTCCGTCTTTGACCAAGCCACTCAGGACTAAATAATCCGACACTGAAGCTTCGTGATTCGTGCGCAAACGGTTAACACAGGCCAGAACATATTTTAGCCAATCAAAGAAGATGGACGACCCTACAGTGCTTTGGACTGTATCTTGTCTTGAAATCTTTTCGCGAAACATTACTGCACCTAGTCATTAGGTTAAAAAAAAAAAAGGCAAACAAGGTTAAAAAGCTGTAAAGGAAGGCGCGAAAACTGTTTCGTCAGATCACGAGACACAAGACTCGGAGCTTTCCTCTTGCAAAATAATGGACCACGGTGGCTCAGCAGTTAAGACTGCTCGCCTCCCACCGAAGCGAACATGGTTCAATCCCGGGCCGGTTCACTCCGGATTTTCGCAAGTGGGAATCGCGTAGGACGATGCCGCTGGTCGGCGGGTTTTTTCGGGGAACTCCCGGTTTCCCCCGTCAGCATACACCTTGCCAAATGTTTCTGTGAGGATAACCAAATTATTTTATAACACACGCTCACAAAAATGCTGTGCATCGATTGAAAATTGCATTCACGACATAATTTCATAACTATAATACATTTGGAAAGGGGTGCATGAAATAGGTATCACAGTTCATTTTGTAGTAAAGGAACGACGAGAAGGGGAAAGCACAAGCCTGCTCANTTGGCACTGGAGGACAGAGAATCATGGAGGAAAACATCCGAAGTTTCATCTAGAAGTATCTTAAGTTAAAATTTTAAGTATCGCCATGAATTTAATATTCCATTCCTAGTTTCATCCAGAAGTATCGTGCATTAAAGTTTTAAGTACCACCATAACTTGATTACTCATTTAATATTTTTTACTTATTTATTAACAGTAGTGCCATTGCCGTTACGGGAAATTCATCACATTGGCGATAGTCCTTCTTTCTTGTAGCGCTACTAAATACGTAGAATTTGGTTACCAGCATCCACTTTCACACGTGTAGCTACGTGTGTCTATATATACACACACGTAGCTACACGCACGAACACACATCATCATTCTACCAAATTCTAATGAATTCTTGAAGAGATGAAATTAACGCAGTTTCACACCTGCCTTTTGATGTCACTGGCGCGCGCAGCGTCTACGAATGTAAGATATGAGCTGGGTTCTGTTATTAACGAACGGGTATGGCGGATAAATTACGCAAACGTCATCATTCAGAATCGAGATAAACAATACACCAAGACTTTTATGGCTGCGTAACACGCAAGGTGTCCTTATATCAACATTTACTCTTGCAAACGAACGAATACTCAACGATGCACGACTGCTGCGAAGATAAACGACGTCTTGGCAAGTGCCAAGTATTCTCGTGCTGAAATCATTAAGCTGGTTTTTCCAGACCAATTTGTTTGTATATGCCAAGTGGACGAATTCTGGTCGACACGCAACTGTTGGCGTTTGTGGGGCTTGAGATCTGTGAGTAGCGAAACACGAACATACACATATCCGTCTTAGCAATAACCAAGAGGCTACTGACATAAAATGATTTTACGTCCATTATGTAGGCCAACTATCTGACTGGCTTATGAGTTTAAAACATACAGTTAATCGATGACCGCTTGAGTCGTTTGGTTTACGTAGGAGATACAATTAATTCTAAAAATTTTACAAAGGCGATATAACAAATGGCACCAAAATCTCCCCAGTCTCGTTAAATGTAATTTTATTTAAAAATAATTGAATTATTGCCAAGTCAGTCTGGAAGAAAATGATCAATGATCTTAAAAATGACAACAATCCAATACAATTTTTCTTAAACGTTTGCTGTGAAGGTAACAAGAAGCTCGCGGATATTCGCTGAACGGCAGTGTGTAGTAAACGAGACGTCTTTTCACATAAACTGAGCCGATTTTATTTTGATTACTATTCATCTGCTGCCAATGCAATGGGCTCGACTTCCGGCAGAGTCACGTTCAGTTTTCTACATGTTGAAAATGTGGCGGGACATTGCCACTGGCTGGCGAGTTTTCTCAGGATGCTTCTGTTTTCCCTCAAACTTAACGTTCCGTTACCACGACATCCTAGGGCCTCGTTCTGTCTCACACTTCAGGAACGATGAGCACCTGGAGGTCCCTCCGCCCGTCGCGATCGCCCTTGAATGCATCCTCTCAACGTTTGTTGTTGTTATTTGAGAATCAGTTAACGAAATACCTTTTACCATAGGTTAAAGACGAGGCAGGCCAACGCGCATGTCACCAATATTTTCTCACCCATCGCCAAGCAGAACTGTCAATGTCATATGGTCGAACAGTGACGAACACTTGTTTTTCAACATACCCACGCTTTATATGAATAAAATGTTATGACTAACTTGAGTTTACTATAATTGCATGAAAACAATGTCACAGGAAGTATACAAACTTTCTCAGCAACTTTTTTTTTACATAAACATTGTTTTAACATCAAATACTATTCATCCACGCTGTTATCTGATAGTGCTACTAGCAAAAAGCAATCCAATGCTGGAAGACGGAGATTAGTAACTGCGCAGCAGGCATATGCATTCTATCACAGATTGCTTTTAAAGTTTATGACTGGCGAATGAGTGGAATACACTGGCAATAAGTTCCTGGGGCAATGAACTTCAATGTAAATTTATTAAAATCACCGGTGAAATCCAGTCATTTAGGAGTTGAGTGATACAGGGATAAGTTTTCGATATTTCGACTTAAAAGCAGAAGTTGCGGCAAATAATGCAGTTATACGGAAATTTAAAGAAATAAAAAATCGCAATTCGAAATTTCAGATTTCTGAAATACGTGAAAAATACTTCCATTAAAATATGCGGTTGCAACAAAGAATTTTAAATAAACTTTTGGATTAATGTGGGTTTGGATTATGATTACAATAGGTTAATGTCGGGCCTACTGAGTAAAATTTCATTTTGCAGCTATGCTGTTTGTAGATGTGGTTTTAAGTAATTTCCGTCATATATGTTCTCCCGATTATTTCAACAACGAATCAATACAACACGGATGCATGAAATAGACTGTGTTAACAATTATCATACTTGTTGAATATTACGGCACCGCCGTTGTGCGCCACTTTAATATGTGTAGAAATCTTGTTGGCATGTGTTTTCTGTCTACGAAAGAAAATAAATTATTTACGTGAGTGTTATGTGTAACATTGAGTTGTAGTATTTATACCAACTGTGATAGCACTTCAAAGACAAACCCAACAGCATAAAAAAATATTCTTTAAACGTTCGTGCATAGTATACACAAACTTGCAGACAAAGAATATCTTTTCTCTAGAACTATTTTATTTCTGTTTTCAAGATTTGATCAAGTTAAAGGAAATTTAATTATTATGATTGGGCGCTGGCTTTAAAATAAAGCAATATTATATTCGAAAGTTGTCAATACTGAACTCATTGCAGTCGAATGAAAAATTAAACTGAATTCGAAATACCACCATCCTTACAATAGGCGATTATTCAAAAATAAAAATGCAAGAGAGAAAATTGAAAATAAAATAAAAGAAAAATTAATAATTTAAATGCTGCTGTTACTTAAAAAAAAGAAACTCGGTTTAACTTACGTCTCTTAAAAACGCTTCTCGTGCAGTTTAAAATAAAATATGAAAAGTTTAAATTATAGTTCTTTAGTGATAATTTAATAAAAGTTTCAAATTAAAGAAAATTTAGGTAGAATTACTTTTCTAAAATGTTATAATAGAGCTAATACTGTTATTTCAAGATTTATAAATATAATGCTCAGGCGTAGCATCAGTCACTGAGCTGTACCACTGGGTGTAACTCCAAATAATTCTGAAATACTTAAAACTCTTCCACACTAATTGTATTTAACAATCGAAACTTTATTTGAGGATGTGGGATAGTATATTTACATGCCTTTACGGCCCCCTCCGGCCTCGTAATTGGGTGAGCGTAGCCTAAAACTTACTTCTGGGCCAAACAGAAACTACGTAATTAAGTTAGGTAAGCTTCGGAGATTATTCAAGATAATCCCACGACGTAAGTTTCGTGTCCGAAACTTTTGGAATAGCCCCCTTAAGTTTTTTACTTAAGGTAACTACTTCTGCAGTGGCATAAAAAATATCCCTTACTTCGGGGAAAAAAACAAACTGAAATGACTAAAAAACTATAATATAAGAAAATTAATAAAAATAAAAACGGAATTTAAAAAGTAGTAGACACAATTTAAAAATTATTAAAACATCATCACAATCGTAAAATGCCTTTAAAATTCAATAATTTAAGATTTAGGTCAACATTACTGAAAGCTATATAGTCAATTAGATAAATGGATGGTTGGTTTCTATTTACTATTACAAATTAGTTAATGAAAAATAAAAATTATTATCTGAGGCTGAGAATAATATTACGAAGTAAATATAACCATTAAATGAAAATTCAAAATAAAAACAAAAATAGGGTCAATAATTACTATAAACATTGTACTTTAAAATATAAGCTATAATGAAACCAGTATAAGCAAAAAATTCAACTCGTCAGAAAATAATATTTTCGTACACATTACTGTTACAAAAATGCATATTATAATAACGCCTCAAATTGCTTTGTTTTAAACAATTAAAATATTTTGTAAAATTTATGCAATATTCTTGGTGTCTGCAATGAAAACAACTATATATCACTGCCATTTAATATTTACCAATCGTTCCTGGTTTGCGTATAGTCTTTCGGTATCATATTATTTAGTCAGAGTGAACGGTTTTGATTAAGACCTAGGTAACAAAACTGGCTCCTAGCATGACTCAAACTTACGGAGCACAGTGCAGGAAATACGTAGTTCGATTAACACTTGAATAAGTTTCTTCAACCTAGTTTGCCTTTACGTCCATAATCGTGTGACGTAAACCAAAAATGTTATATTTTTGTAAAATAGAAACTCAAGCAAAGTTTGAAATTCTCAACATCAGAAAGTCTCTTTAAAATAGAAATACAAGTACAAATGTTAACGCTGATACATATATATATATATATATATGCATCAAAATTAATAAATTAATAAATTTTAAACGGCGTGCATACGCAAACGCAAAAAAAAAAAAAATACATAGGTCCTTGTTTGAATCTGGTGATGTTCTACGCCAAAACATAGGCATGACTCAATTACTGAGCACCGATNCCTTGTTTGAATCTGGTGATGTTCTACGCCAAAACATAGGCATGACTCAATTACTGAGCACCGATTCGACATTTCAGTGGTTCGGAGGCCATCATAATCGAGAGGTCCTGTCGTCAGTCAACCCAAAAATTTCTTGTTCAAATTTTCTTGTGTGGAACAGCGACAAACACAGGAGAATTGATACGTTGATCTAATATCGCGAGGTAAACAATAGCCCACTAAACGTTCGCGGAATTCCCCCCTCTCAATCCGAAATCTTGAACTTATCAGTGATATGCTCATTTCATTCCCAGCAATCAGAACAAACTAGTTAAAACTGGATTGACGATCTTGCTTTGAAATGTATCTGCACCGTTATCTAAAAGGCATCGATGTTAACAAAGACGCACAGAAACACGGATACACATTTCACAGACTGAGTGTTAATACGTTATTCATATTCACCACGATTNTAACAAAGACGCACAGAAACACGGATACACATTTCACAGACTGAGTGTTAATACGTTATTCATATTCACCACGATTGTTTTGATTTGCAGGCGTTCAATTTGCTCGTCTCCAAAGTTGAGAACGTGAGACAACCTGTGAACTAATTTTCGTAAGTGTACATTACAAAAAAAAAAAAAAGTTATTTGCTAACAAGGCTGTAATTTACTGTGATGCCTGAACGAAACCGTTAACCACCATGATNAAAAAAAAAAAAAGTTATTTGCTAACAAGGCTGTAATTTACTGTGATGCCTGAACGAAACCGTTAACCACCATGATAAAGACAGAAAATAAGTCAGTTTATTTCCTAAAAAGACACAAGAGTAATTTCTGCATCAGTCGTGCAAGCAGTTGCGATTAGGAAGTTTAAATGCATAAGAGGTTTTTTTTTATCTCAGAAAGAGTTGGCATATACTTTCAAAAAATGCACATAACTTCCTTAAATGTACATATCCTAAAAATTGAAACAATTTATCACATAATTTGGCGGGAGGAAAAAAAAACGACGGCGATAAAAATCTCGTTAGTTCTAAATAAACAACACGACAAATATACTACCCAAGTTTTAAGTTCCAGTTGGAATTCGTAGCCTAACAATAGATCCAAGGCAAATATCAAAATAAAACGTAGGCTGAAAGTACACAAGGAAGCGCAAATAGTACCTAACATCATTTGCTTCAGTGACGTCATGCGTGACTAAATGTCACTAGGAGATAACGAGTACACATCCTGACTTGTCACACTAAATTAATTCAAAAAGTACAAATTTTAATTTCATTTAACGGCAACCCGAATTTGCCACAAAAATTCACCACGAGAACCAAATATAATAATTTAAAGTGACTTTACAGAATACCACGACCTCTCCATCCCAGATAGATTTCATCACAGAGTTTAAGCTAGGTGCACGGAACTATTTTATTGAATTCAACACACATACATTTCTTTCAGCATTGATGATAAATCGTATCAGTTATCCCACGAGCATGTTAGTTTTTTAAGTAATGCTATTACACGGCTAAAATTAGTAATTGGAAACCACTCTAGAGTAAACACAGTGCGGGAAAAAACTCAGTGCAGAGATAAAGATAATGTTTAACTTTTTTACACTCAATATATTTTTATCAGCTCTGACATGTTCTATTATACCTCGAACACTTAGCCAGCTATTTATCTTTTCAAAACGTGATATCACGGCGTATGCTACGCAGATTAAGAATACTGATATTACAAGTCAGTTCATGTTCTTATGCTGTGGCTTCTGTTATCTTGACGTTTTAATTTTCATGTTGATAACAACAAAACAATAGCGTTTTCTTAATACCGTCGATCGTGTGTAACTATTTTCAACAATATTCACACGTTGAACGGGGTTTTTTACGTTTCCATAAGCATTCGGGCGAGTAGTAGGAAAAAGAGAGTTCCAACGCTACTGGATGCTGGACGCGGAGCCGATGCTACACGGCAGCCATCTTTGATTTTTATTTTCATCCCTTTTTCCCCCTAGGAATTTCTCTTTTTTCTCAAAATTCGTCCAAAATTTCCCTTTTCCTTTAAAAAGTCTAAAATTTCTCGAATTTCCCTCCGTACCAAAATTATAATGAGTCACTCAGTCCGAAATAGGCATGACCCCAATTGTGACTAAGTGACTCTTTTTTGGGGGATGTGGAGTTGGGAGTTACCCTAACATTCACGCTCTGTCATTCCATGCCAGCACCATCCATCTTGTCTGAAGAATATTCGACTTCATTGCCCTCTCATACACGGTTGCGCTGTTTTGTCCGGTCACCGCAACACCATTTTTTTAAAACATATAACATATAATGATTTAAAACNATACACGGTTGCGCTGTTTTGTCCGGTCACCGCAACACCATTTTTTTAAAACATATAACATATAATGATTTAAAACGACCTGCTAGTTCGTATTGTGAATCAACACGTTAAACAACACACGCTGAGTTATTTAGTATCTACATGTCTGGATTGTAAAGTTGACGTTTAATTTTCCAATTGCGTCGTCTCACCGGGCGTCTGAAATGCACTGCAGCGTGTTTGAAAAATGCGTTACTCNACGTTTAATTTTCCAATTGCGTCGTCTCACCGGGCGTCTGAAATGCACTGCAGCGTGTTTGAAAAATGCGTTACTCGACGTAACTATTAAACGTGCCCCCAATAGGTTCACATAAGAAAACAACACATTCCACAAGATGACGTAATTGTACTTTCAAGACATTACGCACATTGGGAACACTATTTTCAAGCTCTCCAACTTAGCTAAAAAAAANTGACGTAATTGTACTTTCAAGACATTACGCACATTGGGAACACTATTTTCAAGCTCTCCAACTTAGCTAAAAAAAAAGCATTTTCAGGCTGCAGTATCTGAAAATATACAAACTGGATAAATGGGAAACTACGATAGAGGCATGCNAAAAAAAAGCATTTTCAGGCTGCAGTATCTGAAAATATACAAACTGGATAAATGGGAAACTACGATAGAGGCATGCACTGGACTTCGCTATAGAGTAGTGTCTAGTAAAATTATAGGGTCGCCACTTAAAGTCACGTAGAGGCGAGAAGCCGCCGAAGGACAGTCTGAACGTCAGTTGAGCGCCTTACGCGTAGAGGCGATATCACTTTACACACGCCGGTCGGCGTCGCCTCTAGCGCTTCGTCGATTTTTCCCTCTCTCACACAAACATGCCTGTCACTAGGCGACCGCCTTACCAGGAGTGCATAATAATTTTTTTTTTTTTCCAAGGTTACGTCCGACCGTAGTAAGCATTGCAACTGCGATGGAAAACAGCTCGAACAAGCTTCACACGTATTCTCTCTCCTCAGATTTTCAAGCTGTGACTATAGGGTTTCAATAAAGCAATCTCTTCAGAAAAGATATAGCGTTATCGCTACAGTTTACAACACTGTTTTACGTAAGAATAAATATTGTAAAACAGAGGGCTACTTGGAGCAATTTTTTTCTGACTTTTGACACTTTTCAATGACCACATCTGTGTTTCAATACCCAAATTTATGAATTGGCAATAAAATATCGACTTTCATTTCTGCCCCGAAAAAAAGATTTACATTGAAATATTCCATACTTTTTTAAAAAATGATATAAGACAAAACTGCTTACAATGAGAACCACATGACGATTGTAAAGGAGTCGCCTTAAAAGGCTCCCGCCTTCCTAGAGATTCTTTCCGAGTTTGAGGCCGAGAAGTAAGGACGACTTTGTCACGCGGATCAAGTGCGCCATCGCCTCTAAGCGCAAGACTCTGAACTGGCGTGGAGTGTTATCGTCGCACTGCGTGTACCTATGGGACTTTCAGTGGTGACCCTATTCTTTTATTGGTGGAAAGTCTGTAAAAAGATTCAGCGCAAGGCCCTTGAGTAGTTTAGTATGCATCTTATGCGTATATTTAAGATAGAGCGCTTTGAAAAAGTTATTTTTTTTTAGCGATTTTGCAGTGCTCTGAAATGGTGTTTCTAACGTGCGTGACATTTTGAAAGCACTCAACAGCCCTCGTCTGAAGTGTGTGTTCTTTCCGTAGATAAGCATATTGGACACACGTTTAATGGTTTCGTGGGAAAAACGTGTATTTCAAACACGCTACAACGCAGTTCAAGCGCCAGNCAGGAGAGGGGGGGGGGGGTTAAGTAAAACCCTACCAGGCATACGATCTGCTAATTTATATTGTAAATCAACACGTTAAATCACACACTGGAGTTTTTCTGTAGAAGTCCTGATATATGGTTCAATTTTTCAATGTGAAGCCGTCTCGCGCCATACTGGATTATTGAATTCTCTAGCTTCTTTATATTTTTATAAAAGGCAATTGCGTGCGTAATTACCCCTATACCCAACTAGTTATTGACCTTATACAGCAGTGCCAGACATAGCGACTGAACTATGAACTCGTGTTTAGGTCACGACATTGATTTTGTCCAAATTTGGCAGAATTAATATTATGACGTGGAGGAAGTTCGGGTATTGGTGGAATAATGGAATAATAGGCGGGTAATGTGGAATAGGTTAATATCTGAGCCGTCAACTGCTGCAACCTGTTGGAGGGGAGTAGAACTACTTCGCAGCGATAGCATGTTGTCGTATAAATTATTGTTTTTTTTTTTTTTTTTTTTTTTTGCGTTTAGAAAGTTTGTGCAGGTTAGTGTTTTCGAATTTTTTTAACAGTATTTTGAATTTCTATAACTATGTCAATAATCGTATACGATAAAATATAAGTGTCAACAGTGCTATTACCATGAGTTTACACTTACATTTGCATGTAGTTAAGTTACGAGAAACGGTAATTTTCAAACACGTCGAGTCGGGTAAAATGAAATACCCACTATTCCACAATACCCCATCACATGATGTGTGCATATTTTGCGAAGGAATGTTTTTTTTCAAGGCTGAAAAGGAGAAGTGTGTGTGCAATGTTTGTCCTGCTATTTATGGGCATATAATGACTCTGCCGCTGCTGAAAGAATTAATTACATTTGCGAATTTTGTACGTAATAATTTATGTTTACACATATTTTACATAGACATCGCTGTTTATAAACTCAAAAACTACATTTAAATTGAAAACATGTTTCATTTTACTTAATTACGCTCAATTTTTCATATAACCCTCCAATTACGTTTTGTAGCAAAACATTTTTTTTCTCGAATACGAATATAAATTTAAAATCCGCGCGTGTCCAGGTGGGTTGATAAAACTATAAATTTGACACACGTGCGATTTTCGAGATTATAAACACTTTTATTATACTCGAAAAACTTGAAATAAAAATGGTATTCCATAATACCTGAACTTCCTCTAATTATGAGTTCGTGGGCTCCTTGTCATGTCTGCAATGCAGTTTAGGGTGAATAGCTAGTTGGGTATAGGGATAGTTTCCGTAATTCTATTTTTTTTTTAAATATCAACAAGCCAGAGAAACCAATTATCCAATATGCAAAGTCTGTTCCCACGACGTCCGCTCCATGTCACGCCCCGAGTCACGTGCAGCCCACGTCAATCCCCCCAACGGCGTGAAAACAACAGCGCCCCCGCTAAAGGGGAGAAAACGCGCGTTTAACGACATTTGGAGAAGCTAAAAAAAAAGGGGG